>CM019909.1:31222740-31541404 GCA_009764595.1 Geothlypis trichas | reverse complement strand
CACTGGGATCCCAATGCTTCAGCCCAGCCTGGATCAGCACCACAGCTCCTGCCCCACTGCTGAGGGATGTCCCTGGGGTGACCACTGCAGGGCTGGAATCGTGGCACTGCCACGGCTGGCAGCAGGCCTGCATTGATCCTGCATGGATTGGGACTGGATTAAAGAGCACTATCCTTCCTGCAAGCATTTTAAAATAAACAACTCTTAGCACTTCAAGCGTGAGCAGCCCAGCGCTGCCTTTCACTGCAGCAACACCCAGCGATTTGTGTGTGAAGCTTGCTCTGCCAAAGTGTGGGAACACAACGGGATTTCACAGAACATTAAATCCTATAGTTTTATCAAAGAGGAAACACAAAACCAACCTAATCTCTTAGCAAGTAGACAACTCTGATTAAAGGGAAAAGGACTTGAAAAAACCTCTAAGATGCTAAACTGAGCCATCACAGATAAGAAATTCTGCCATATGCTGTCACATCACTTTGCTGACATTCGGCAGTCACAGGGATCAACAAAACATTGTCAGGAATTATTTCAGTTAGCAGGATGATACTGCAGAGATTAGATTAATTAAACCAGTAAATCCCAGGCACGGATCAAAAGCACCCGAGACGGAGAAGGAAAGTGAGCGAGCCAGGAAGTGCTGCCGGGAGCATCTGCAAAGGTCCACAGCCCACAGGACTCAAGGGCAGAAACAAGGAAATGAATAAAGGGAGGAGGCAAAGCCCCAGGCAGCCCCAGCCTCGGGTCTGAGCCAGAACCAGAGCCTGGAGCAGGGACCACTGCTCACCTGAGCCTGGAGCAGGGACCACTGCTCACCTGAGCCTGGAGCAGGGACCCCACTGCTCACCTGAGCCTGGAGCAGGAACCACTGCTCACCTGAGCCTGGAGCAGGGACCCCACTGCTCACCTGAGCCTGGAGCAGGGACCACTGCTCACCTGAGCCTGGAGCAGGGACCCCACTGCTCACCTGAGCCTGGGGCAGGGACCACTGCTCACCTGAGCCTGGAGCAGGGACCCCACTGCTCACCTGAGCCTGGAGCAGGGACCCCACTGCTCACCTGAGCCCAGCCTGGGGCAGGGACCACTGCTCACCTGAGCCTGGAGCAGGGCCCACTGCTCACCTGAGCACAGCCTGGAGCAGGGACCACTGCTCACCTGAGCCCACCTGGAGCAGGGACCACTGCTCACCTGAGCCTGGAGCAGGGACCACTGCTCACCTGAGCACAGCCTGGAGCAGGGACCACTGCTCACCTGAGCCTGGGGCAGGGACCACTGCTCACCTGAGCCTGGAGCAGGGACCACTGCTCACCTGAGCCCACTCCATCCCACTGCACAGCCAGCAGAGCCGACCCTGGGAACCCACAGAGCCCACAGAACCCACAGAACCCACAGGAACCCACAGAGCCCACAGGAACCCACAGAACCCACAGGCACCCATGGTACTCACAGCTCCTCACAGCCCCCACAGCCCTCACAGCCCCTCAGAGCACTCACAGCCCCCACAGCACCCATGGTGCTCACAGCCCCCACAGCCCCCCAGGCCCCCGTGCTGGGGCAGGGGTCAGGGCACAGGGCCCCCATCCCACAGCTGCTCCCGTGCTAGCAGTGACCCACACTCCTTACAGCACACTTTGCAGTGGGTTTGGAGCACCCTGAGTACAAATGCACTCTGCAGTCCAGGGCAGGAGGAGCGCTGTGGCTCCCCTGGAAGCAGTGACCCACACTCCTTACAGCACACTTTGCAGTGGGTTTGGAGCACCCTGAGTACAAATGCACTCTGCAGTCCAGGGCAGGATGAGCACTGTGGCTCTCCTGGAAGCAGTGACCCACAGTCCCTGTCCTTACAGCACACTTTGCAGTGGGTTTGGAGCACTCTTAGTACAAATGCACTCTGCAGTCCAGGGCAGGATGAGCACTGTGGCTCCCCTGGAAGCAGTGACCCACAGTCCCTGTCCTTACAGCACACTTTGCAGTGGGTTTGGAGCACCCTGAGTACAAATGCACTCTGCAGTCCAGGGCAGGAGGAGAGCTGTGGCTCCCCTGTCTCAGCAGCCTCCTGGCACCCCAAAGGAGGTGACACCACGTTAATGACAGTCACAATCACACTGCTTTGGGAAATGAGCAAACCAGCAAAGAGGAGAGGTGACACCGGTGCCATCACAGGAAACACTGCACACACAGACACCCAAAACCCTCCAGAATAAACCTGCATAACTCATTGCCACTGGTTATTGCTGAGAGCAAATATTTAACAGGATTCAGAAAAACATGAATGTGTAGATCGGTGCCAAAGTGAAACACTTATTTCAGCTGGGTTTTATGGAAGAGGATACAAACCCCTCTGCAACATATTGCACAGAAGCACACTAAGAGTTCTTCCTGTGGATAAAGGTCTCCATGATTATCCATTTCTGTGTGTTCATGTATCTTCTGAAGCATCTGAGCCTGGCAAATTATAGAAGAAAGAATAACAAAAGGGATGGATTGTCAGTCTGATCTCCTATATCACTCTCTAAACTTCTGAGTAATAATATGAGACTTAATGGGGGAAAAATGAAACCTATGAAGCAAGGGGGGAAAGCACATATTGGACAGGAAATGGAAACCTAGAAAAGCAGTAATGCTGGAGACCTTGGGGCTGGGTTGGACAGTAAATTAGACATGAAAATGCAATAGAATTTGGCAGCCCAAAAGGTCAATGCAATTTGGAAGTGTATGTGCCAAGACTCCCATCACCAAGTGGGGATAGAGCCTATTACCCTGGTTTAGATTTAAGCAGCTTGAATAAGTTTCAAATAAATATCCAAACGTTTTGATGCCTAACCAAATCAAGCCTCAAAATCCTTTTGGATTTTCGCTTTGATTTCTAACATCTTTATGTTTGGCCTCTTTTCTGAGAATTCAATCTGTTGTTAAAGCAAATCCTTCAAGATAAGCATCTGCAGTTGCCAAGAGACTGTTGTGTTAAGCCGGAGGATGATTTAGCATCTCGTGAACTGGGATTTTGGAATTAGAAAAAATTGCTTTACTCTTAGCAGCAGATACAATGCCCAAGGAACAGCCATGGCTTCCCAGAACTTTTGATTCAGTGATTGCCCCAAAACCACTGCTCTTTTCCTTAAACAACACGTTTTTCTGAGGCCCATTACCCAGCTAATGAAAAATACACATCAGTAAATAGAGAAAAGTCTCTAAACAGACACAAATTGTCCTTTCCTTTCCAAACACCTTGTGTCGACCTGGAGCTCCATTTTCTGCCTCTCTGGCTCCAAGGAGGGTGACAGCCCTGCCAGAGAACAGTTTCCTGCACAGCTCTTCCTGGGAAAGTCAAGCCTCTGACAGGCTGTGTGGGGACTGAGTTTCAGAGCTATCAGCTGACTCTAGAAATAAGTCTTACTATACAAATGCCGTATGTATTTAAATATTATTGTGTGGTGAATAGCAAGAATTATTTTGTCTTTCAATATGTACTTGCTGTAGTCCTTTTAGAACCAAAATTGCATCTTTCAACTGCTCATTGTTCCTCGATGTAACTAAAGCTTTCCTGTCAAGGAAGTTAAAATCCCTTCAGCCTCAACATTCACTCACAATTTTCTTTGAAGAAGTGGAAATTTATTCAGTTTGACCTCATGATTGAACAGAGCAGGTTTATCCAAGCTGTCTGCCAAGCTCGACGTGCTTACTCGGAGCGCTCTGAAGCTGCATTAGAAATATTTATCATAAGCACCAAGGGCTTGGGGAGCTCCGGAATGACTGCTGTTGAGATAAATCCAGGGTTAAAACCTGGGAATCTTTTGGGAGTGGCCTCAATCCAGGAGGAAGGGACTCGCCACCATTTCCCTTGCAGGATCAGATTTCCCTCAGCACCTCACGGCAGCTGACAGAGCCACTCAGAAGATGTGATCATCTCTGAAAGAGGCTTTCGAACACGAGGGGACACATTGGAACTGAAACTACTGAAGGCATCATTGAGAACATCCGGGGCAGGCGGGGACAGCGACAGGAACGCGCACTGGGGAAGGGAGGCTGGGTGAGCCCAGGCAGCGCCCGGGGCTGGGGTATCCCTGCAGCTGCCCCTGCCAGGGCACCGGGGGCTGGCACCAGGGACAGGGCACCCCTGGCACCAGGGACAGGGCACCAGGAGCTGGCACCAGGGACAGGGCACCAGGGACAGGGCACTCCTGGCACCAGGGACAGGGCACTCCGGGCACCAGGGACAGGGCACCCCTGGCACCAGGGACAGGGCACTCCGGGCACCAGGGACAGGACACCAGGGGCTGGCACCAGGGACAGGGCACTCCTGGCACCAGGGACAGGGCACCAGGGACAGGACACCAGGGGCTGGCACCAGGGACAGGGCACCCCTGGCACCAAGGACCGGGCTCTGCTATCACCAGGGACTGGGCTCTCCTGACACCAGGGACAGGGCACTCCTGGCACCAGGGACAAGGCTCTCCTGGCACCCGGGACAGAGCACTCCTAGGGCCAGGGACAGGGCACTCCGGGCAGCAGGGACAGGGCAGTTCGGGCACCAGGGGCTGGTACCAGGGACAGGGCTCTCCTGGCACCAGGGGCTGGCACCAGGGACAGGGCTCTCCTGGCGTTTCCCAGCAGCAGCAATGGTGTGGGGTTCCCAGCAGAGCCTCCTGGCTGATGCCACAGCTGTGGTGCTTGCTTCCTTCCACCCCTGTTCAAACAAACTCAGATTTTTTCTCACTGATGTCAGGAACAACTCAGACCCTGGGCACAAATGATTAATGAAAAGTTTATAAGAACCAATTAAAAACACAAAGCAAAAGGGAAACGGCACTGGGAGCTTGGTGGGGCTCCTGCCCACCAGAGGCTCAGCTCACAAAATGGCATCTCCACCTTTTACACACCCGAGGTTGTCACAGTGGCATTAATATTCATGGCAGTCCTTACATGGCTTCTGGCACCACCCACAGCCCCTGGCTTTGCCCACATGGGTGCATTGGCTCCTCCCATGGGCGTGGCCTCAGTGTATAATTAGCTCTGGCCCCTCCCATGGCCTGTCCGTCAGTCCCTCTGTGCCTCCCATTGGTGGAGCCCCTGTCACACCTGGCTGCTGCTGAGGTGTCCCCGTGCCAGGCCTGCCAGCTGCAGGTGTGCCCGCTCAGAGCAGGGCTCAGAACCAAACTGGGACAACAAAAGTACTTGTAAAGAACAATAAACCTCAACACAACTTCTTCCCACCACACTCAATAGTTCCTCCTCATTTGCATGAGCCAAGCCTTGCCATAGCACTGCTCAACACCAGCCAACCCTGTTCACAGCCCTGGTCAAACCCTGAATTTCCCTGTTGCTCCTGTTGACCCGGACTCAGGTGAGCTGGGCTGGTTCACCCAGCCGCAGCTGAGGCTCCAGGCTGGCTCGGCTGCCCTTGCCCTGTTGCTGCTGGACAATGAAGGGCTTTGGAGGCACCAGTTTATTCTCAGTTGCTTTCCATGCCAGAGCTCCTGTGCTAAGTATCAGCTGTGCTTTGTGACAGCAGCGCCTGCTCTTGACTTCTATTCCCCAGCCCTTCATCTTCCAGCCATGCCAGTCACTCCTCCCCATCACATTCAAGAGATTCCTGAGATACAGGCACATATCATTTTCTCTCCAAGAGTTCCGATGGCTTTGCCAGTTAATTAAAATAGAACTTCAAAGGATTTTTGTAATAGATTATAATATCTTTGGTTTCGTGACATCTGTTAAAATTTACAACTAAGGATGTCATTTTTGGTGAAAAACATGTTCTTTTACACCCAGCCCATTTATTTGTGTATTTATTTGGTGACAGAGCATCTCATTTATAAGAAACATGCAAAAGCAATCATTAATCATACTTTTGTCACAAAGCAGCTTCCCCGGCAGTTCAGTGCAAGCCCACAGACAAGCTGCTCGGGTGTGGGTGTTCCCAGAAGAGGCAAGGAGCCTTGCCAAGAGAGCTGATGGAGGCAGCTCTGCTTCAGTGTCTGGCAGGGAGGAAACAAAGAGGAAAACAAAGAACCTTCAGAGTAGACACTGGAGTTATCTGGGAAGGATGCAGCTCCATGGATGGGAAAGGAAAGTAAATCACAGTGAGATCAGGGTTCTCAGAGTACCAGAAGCACTCAGGATAAATTCCCCAGGGTTTTTCTATCACTACACAGCTCACAGGCTGTATCACAGCAGCACCTCTCAGCATTCCTCCTCAAGATGGAAATAAGTGATCCAGCCACAGCCAGCCTTGTCTGAGGGGCCCTGTGCTCGAGGCCATACTTATTTGAGTACCCAGGTATTGCCTGTCCCCTCCTGCCCCCAGTGCCCCTGCCTGGACGCTGTGTGTGCCCGGGGTACAGCTGTGCCATCTGCACAGATTAGCTTCAGTACATCCAAGTACCAGACCCCTGTCTGTGTGTCAGTGCCTTAAAGAACAACGTCCCCTCCTCTGGCTGGTGCACAGCTCTCCGAGCTGGTTCATCCCAGGGCCCCCTGGCCCCTGCAGGAGTGCAGGGCCACGCTGGGCACAGAGGGACAGACGTGGCACTGGGGCTAGCTCTGCCTGCACCAGCCTGCTGGGCACTGCTGGCACCATCCCACTCCACAGCACCTACTGCTGATCCACTTCTGTGTTTTGGGTGGCTCTCTGCACACCAATCCTGTTCTCTGTGGGTGCTGCTCCTCCGTGGGTGCTGTTCCTCCATTGGTGCTGCTCCTCCATGGATGCTGTTCCTCACCTCCATGGGTGCTGTTCCTCACCTCCATGGGTGCTGTTCCTCCATGGGTGCTGCTCCTCCAGAGAGCACGTGTCTGCCTCTCACCCGGGCTGGGGACACACATCTCTGGTGTCACCATGCAGGCAGCCATGGCCCAGCCCTGCAAGGGACAGGCATGAAGGTCATTCCACATCCAAGGGATTCACAGACCAATGTCTTCCCTGAGCATTCCTCTGTGCTTCAAAGAATGTGCTCAGTGTTCAGCGTGAACCAGAGGGTTTGCAGCTCAGCTGATGAAGCTCATCTTCAAAAACCAAAGAAAGATGAAAAGCCCAGTGTCCTTTAGCAGAAGGCTGAGATGCAGCAAGTCATCCTCACAGGAGCAGGGGCACGAGCCCAGAACGTGCCATCCTGTATCTCAGGCTGCTGAGTATGAAATGTTAGCCAACAGCTTTGTGCCTGCACTGTGCTGCAAACTAGGAATTGTCCCCACCAGTCCTTGATTTAAATGTAAAAGAGTACAACTGTATCTAAACCCTGCATTATTTTGATTTTTTTATTTAATGTTGCCTCTGCATTTTAGAGACTACAGACTCCAAAACATAAACTCATCTGTCTTCCTGAGCCGTGCAGGGGGTTCTGTTCTGAACAGCAGAACACAGGCTGGGGGCAGCTCCACCACATCCTGCCTCTGAAACGTGTGGCCAACAGCAGCAGCTGCTTCCAGCCCCATTGGCACCCTGAGTGAACACCCAGCAGCAGCCCAGACCTCACAGGGGATGGCAATCTCAGGTGACAGCCTTCCTCTCTGCACAGGGACTTCTTGGCCAGCGCAGAGGAACAATCCAGAGCTGACTGGAAAAAACATTGTTCCTGCTGGGGTTTGTGGCAAACACTGCAGCAGGATTGCCAGAGGAGCTGGTGTCAAAGGACAGCAGCAAAGTCACCTGTGGGAGTCTGGGCTGCAGTGAATCATCTCTGGGACACGGCAGACCTTGCCCAAGGCTGTCTGAGCCTGGGTGGAAGAAGAGCAGCTCCAGCCATCTCCCTGCCCCAGGTCTAACACTGCCTTCAGCCACAGCACACAGGTCAGACCGTGTGCAGCTGCAATTGTCACTATTTCCCACAAAAAGCTAAAAATATCAGCTGTGTTCCACGTGAACCTCCAAAAGGCAGTAAAGATTCACACTAGTGCTGTGAATAAGTCCCAGACCTCTCATTTAAATGAGCTGGTCTCAACTCTCACACTTTGGCTTCTGAACTTTCATGCTTTTTAATTATGTATCCATGAGAAAACGGCAAGGCCATCCTAAAAAAAAAGTTTAAAATTGAAAATTGGTTGGATCTCTGCTACTCTGAAGTCCAAATATAGACAGTGCCAGATTGCCTCGGCTACCTACACCACCTCCATGCATCACAAAGCTCAGATGGCCTCACACTAGCCAGATCTAGTTGAAAAATGTTATAAAAGCATCATTCTCCTTTAGCTATTTTTCACCAAAGTGGCAGGGATATTCACAGCCTCAACCCTTTGAGCTAATTGTAGATAAGGGACTGTGTGAGCGAGGACACGGAACGATTTGATCAGGAACTCCCCTGCCTATCTCTCCATGCTCCTCCACACAATGCTGCAAACACCAGATATGCCCAGCAGCACAGAGCTGTAGCCCTGCTCTGCAATCTCTCTGGTACTCTGCTGTGAAGTGAATTGCAACATCTTTTGAAGTAAAACCCTCTTGCAGGAATAAAACAAGCTCCGAGAGAAGCAGGATGGGGGTACTGAGTTGGTTCACTGGGGCATATCTTAATGTGGCATCAGCGTGGGTACAAAATCTACCTCAACACCTGGGAGCATGCTGGGAACAAACGCTGCTGAGTGTGGCACAGGATCAGTCCCACCCCAGCATTAGCACAGCCACTGGGTCACAGTGACCCCAAAGACACCAATGTTGTCACGAGGGTGAGTGTGAATCCCAGCTCTCCACTGTCTCCATCAGCCATTGGTGCAAGCAGGGCCAAACAGCCCAACTCTTGTGCCAGTCTCACAAAACTCCCTCTTGTTGGAGCTGCCAGGTGGCACTTGGGGGTATGGTTTGAGGGTGATTGTGATGGAGGTGGGTTACAGCTGGATTGGATGATCTCAGATGTTAGGGTCCTTTCCAACACTGGGGATTCTGTGATTTCAGGGTTACAGCTGGATTGGATGACCTCAGATGTTAGGGTCCTTTCCAACATGAGGATTCTGTGATTTCAGGGTTGGATTTTAGCTGGATTGGGTGACCTCAGATGTTAGGGTCCTTTCCAACACTGGGGATTCTGTGGTTTCACATGCCCCAGCATGTACAAAGGCCAGAGAAACAGCCACAGTCATGAGCAATGCCCACCACCAGTGGGCTGCTTCAGTCTCGTGTACATTGCATTCTTCATGCAACACACAACTTCAGGCACCCTGTGGCCTTCGCTCATGCCCAGAGTAAGGATTTAAGTGGTGCTCCAGCTTTTGAGAAGGTATTTGTTACCTCCCCCCTCATCTGCACTGCACAGAGCCAGAGCCCTTCCCCACAGGAGCTGCTTGGAGCTTTCCCAAAGCACCTCTGCAGCCAGCAAAGCAGCCCTGAGGACAATGAGGATCTCCTGGATGGAGCAGAGACCTCTCTGGGGCAGAATCACAACACCCCTGCTGCTCACCCAGTTGGAGGTTACTTTATTTCACAATTTGCCTGTGAACATCCAACCTGAAGAAAAATTGCTGCAAATTAAGGGTTTTCACTCAATCATCTTGTAGAATTTGCTTTTATCACACCCACCCAGGGCAGTTCCTGTGTCTGTAAATGCAGAAATGGGTCACCAAGGTGCGAGCCTCGGTGCAAATTCAGTCATTAAACACAGGTGGCAGATGCAGTGACCCACAAATGCCACAGCACGAGGTTTGGGGGCTCTCACCCTGCCCTCCCTCGAGCACAGTCTCTGCAGGCTGGCAGCCCCTGGTGCCACCACGTTCTCTGCAGGAGAATCTCTGCAGGATCAGAGCAGCGCTCCGGCTGTCCAGGGCAAAATATATCAGCACCAAAGGGCGTCTGAAGCAACAATGTCAAATATGACAAGGCACGCAGGAGCCACAGCTAACAGCTGAGGACTCCCTGACTCTTTAAGCTGTTGAAATGAACATTTAAAAGGTTTAGTCTCCTCTCAGGTCTCGAAAGCACCCCGGGGCAGGCTTAAGTAACTGCGCCATTAGGCAGCGAGCTGCAAATTGCCTATTAAGTCTGACTGAAACTGTAAAATTGCTTTTCACAATGCAAATTAATGTAAATAAGAACAATTGGTTACACATATCACAGACTATCAGATTGACGACAGATGATGCATACTGGTTTTTCCCCCTGAATTAGCATTGCTTTAAAGTTAAATTTAGTGTGTGTTCAAGAGGTCCGGATGTTCCTGTGACAAATTCCACCAGTGCATTACAAATGCACATCGGGATGTATAGCCTCCATTACATGAAATATAAACCTCCTCTCAGGCCAGGCAGTGATACTTGCTTTCAAGCCTCACAGAAGCACCACAAAGCGAAGCCATTTGCTCAGCAGCACAGTCAGTCACATCCTAACCTCACTCTGCAGAGCGAGACCATGAATTTGTTATGAAGCCTTTAGGACGGAGGGAGCAAATCTGTGCATTTCAGCACCATCCCTCGATGATCAAAGGCCCATCTGGAGCCCTGGGCCCCAGTCAGTCACTGGTGGGAGCAGCTGTGTGCCACAGCTCTCCCCGTCATTGCCCTAAGCACTGCCTGGGCATTGCATTTTCAGATTTATTTCCCAAAGATGCAACAGAATGTTTATCAGAAAAGTAAATCAGAATGTAAATCAGAAAGGTAAATCAGAATGTAAATCAGAAAGGCCCTTCTCTGCCTCATTCCAGGCTAAATGGAGACGCCACACACAGGCACAGCCAGCTCACTTGCTTGGGAAGAACAAGGTCTCTGCCAAGACAGACCTTTCAGTCTCAGCAGCCACTTCTACACCACAAATCCATCCTTCAGGGAAGCTCCTGACAGCCAGGGCAGCAGCACTGCAGCAGGCAGAGCAGAGTTTTCTTCTCTGGTGGGGGCTGTTCTTATCAGAGGTTTTGCTTATCATTACTAACATATGTTATCTGAAAATTTACATTCCCATTAGCTACAGAAATAACTGTTGCCAGTTTATTACAGATTCTTGCATAAATCAGATGTCCTGATAGCTCCCTGAGGATTGCAGCTCACCTTGGGGAGGGATGGAGAGGGTGAGGGAGACAGAGGCAGGCACAGCCCTTGGTACCAGCCTGGAGAATGGGACACAGAACCTCGTGCTGCAGGGATGAGTCTCCTCCAGCTGCACATTACAGGCCGGGGCTCCCAGGGAGGAAACAGCAGATGTCGTGAGACCTGAGGAGAATCAGCAAGGCTGGAAGCTCAGCCCAGGCCTTGCACGGGCACAGCCACAGGCCATGACCACCTCGATGCAGCAGCTGTGATTTCAGCCCGTGCTCAT
The DNA here is from genome assembly GCA_009764595.1 of Geothlypis trichas. NCBI lineage: Eukaryota > Metazoa > Chordata > Aves > Passeriformes > Parulidae > Geothlypis > Geothlypis trichas. The sequence goes on along the minus strand of CM019909.1, from coordinate 31,530,171 downwards.
CTCCTTCCTGCCTCCCTGTGCTGTGCGCTTCCAGCAGCATTTTCTTCCCTGTCTCTAATATTTTAATTGCTGTTTTAAAGAGCAGTGTTTGGAAAGAAAGTCTGGTATGAGGTGAACAGGTCAAATAAACTCCGTGTTTGCTTATCTTCCAGAGGAAAAAAATAATTAGCCACAAGCTGGAGGTGTTTTCTTTCAGCCTCAGGGACCTTTCAGCAGCAGTCAGCTTTCTGCCTCTCGGCTCATTTACATACAGACAGATATAGATTAATTAGGCAAAAAGAACCTACACCAAATTTGAAACCATTGACCTGTATTTTAGGTTGGCTGTCCTGGTGTCCTTGGGGTTTGTTCAGGTCTTGCTGTGTTTGGCTGTGCTGAATGCATTAGAATCTTTTTGTATCACATTGCTCACTATCTGAACAAAACATTCAAAGATCTTAATCCCTGGGTCAGTCAACCCACTCCTCAAGGGGTCACCCTGTTCTTCCCCATGACAAATCAATAGCCCAGAAAGTAACAAATGCCTGAATCTGAAGGATTTCTGCAGCCCCAGGTTCAGCTATGAACTTCTTCAGCCAGGCAATAATTCCATGGAAGCTGTTGCTGTGCTCTGCATCTGAATACATTTCTTTGATAACGGTGCTCAGCACATGCACCTGCACTGAAAGCCTGTATTACTCAACAACAAGGTATAAAATGAACCCTGAAAACCACTAAATCTGAATGTCAAAAGGCTGCTTCCCAGGCATCATGGCATTCCTGTAAATCACTACTGCAGGACTTTACAACACTCTTACTATAGACACAGGTATTTATTGGGGTTTGAGATGCTGGAAACAGGATCCCCGTGCACATAAAATCCCAGTGATTTATTTTAATGCATTTTGTAAGTAAATTCTTGACAGATGGATGAAGCACCAGAAGGGTGACACAAGGGAGTCAGCAGGTGGACAGAGAAGCCAAGAACGGACTGGCACTGATCAGATTATGCACTCCAAATACCTTGAGACAAGCACAATCTGCCCACACAGCAGACTGGCGCTGACCACACAAACAGCAGAAGCAGTGGGAGGGGAGCCCTCCCCATGCACCCCGCCCCAGCCGTGGCTCCTGCCCGGGCTGGGGTGCCCAGGGCCCCGTGGCAAGCCGTTCCCAGGTGCCCAGGGCCCCGTGGCAGCCGTTCCCAGGTGCCCAGGGCCCCGTGGCAGCCGTTCCCAGGTGCCCAGGGCCCCGTGGCAGCCGTTCCCAGGTGCCCAGGGCCCCGGGCTGCACGAGGGACACGGGGCTGTGACCCCAGGGCTGGCATGGCCCCTGGCCAAGCCCTGCCAGGGGGCACAGCCCTGCCCCAGCCCTGTGGCACCAGCTCTGTGGCTCCAGCCTGTGCACACACACGCCTGCTGGGAGGGCTCCCCATCACCAGCACGTCCTCATGAAGGCCCTGCCAGGGCAAATCAAGCTAAACCATCAGCTGCCATTCTCTTGTTACAAATAATCCTGTAATTTTGCTCGAATGAAAAAATGAAGGCTTTTCTAGAACAATTCTAAAGCTAATGAGCAGATATGCCTGTGTCTCTTCGTGCTTTCTGCTGTACCTGTCCCGCTGAGCCTTGTGCTGCCTCCTCCGAGCAGCCACACCGAAGGGCCCAGATGCCACTCAGAGGTGGGGCCTCGTGTCAGTCCATGCCAGCAGCACCAGGGGAAGGTGCCCTCCCTCTGGCCAGGACTCAGGTCTGCACCTCTGCACAGCTGGGGGGTTTGGAGTGTTTGTGACCCGCAGCCTTCCCTTAGAGCCACCAGCTGGGAATGTCTGGATCAGGTCATTCCACGTACACAGTACACCATGATACTGTCAGGCCTCATTCACCACTTTTACTGCCTTATCATCCATTGCCCTACTGAAAAAAATCACTTTCACCTTCCCTGTGACACTGTCTTTAAAAACCAGGGGAAGCTGTGGCTCCAGACAAGCCGAGCCCTTGCCCACACTCCTGATGCACAGTCCTTGCTATGAATGCTGGACTTGGGGAGGGACTCAACGTGCAGAAGGAAGAGCAATGCCCTGACTGAGACACAGAGAGAAAAAAACCTTGAGGTGTTAGCTGCTCGAAATAAAGAGGCTCAAAACCACCTGCAGAAGAAATCAATTCTTCTGGGTCTCTCTTCGGCTGTACCCATGGTAGGTGTTGATGTAACAATTACAAATAAGACTCCATTAAAGCCTGTAGCATGTGTGTCAGTGGTGCCTTTTAACGAGCTCAGCCTGAGGGACAGCCCCTGTGTGCTGTTCCACCCGCTACCTCACGTCTTCACAGATGTCTCTTGACAGGTCCTTCCACAGTTGAACAGATTGTTTATGATGTCCTAGAAGAAAAAGAGCTTCGACTGGTGAAACCAAAATCCCAACCAGAGCTGAAGGTTTGTTTTCTTCTTTTATCCTTGAAAATAATCACTTACACAAAACACATTTCCAGAGATTATTATATCCACATTGCACATCTGCAAAAACTCAAGGAGTTTTGTTCACCAACAGAGAGGTAAGAGCTTCACATATTAAAATGCAACTGAAACAAGGTTTGGCTATAAACACTTCCTGGATTAAATCTTGCCTGCTCCCATGTGGTTCTGAAGGCAGTGGCACAGTTTAATAGCCCTGGGAAGGATCACTGCCATTCCTGTTGGCATTGCCACTGCAGAGGCTGCTCCTGGTGCTGGACACTGCACCAAGTGTCCAGCTTGGACCACCAGAGCGGGGCCAGCACAAGGCTCTGCCAAAGACCCTCCCTCACCACCCACAACCTTCCTCCCGAGCTTCCCAGGCAGAAAAAGCTTGAGAACAGGTCACCAAACTGAATTTAAACTGCACACTGAGATCACTAGGGCCTGGTCTCACAGCCCGACTGCAGACTGAGCATCTCCTCTCACCAGGGCTGAACTGCTGCTCACCATCAGCCTGCAGTGAATGATTTGGACAGTGCACTTTGCCTTTTTCTTTTGGAATTTACTGCTTTCCTGTAGCTCCCTCTCCCAGATCTTCTTTCCTCTGTTTGCTTTATTTTTCTCTTTTTACCAGAAAAACTGGCCTCATCTACCTAAAATGCAGTTTTCAGCCACAAGTTGTTTATAACTTTCAGTGTAACTGTGGCAGCATTCTCTGAGTGACAATATAAATAAATAAATAACACCTTTTCATGGTGTTGTAAAGACTGATTCTTGCCCTTGGCTGAGTTCTCTACATTCATTTATTGACTTAATTCTCAGTGATGAAAGCCCACATTGGCTCCAGGACATGGCAATAAGATGTGTAAGCTGAGCAGAGCCAAAGAGGGACAAAATATTGCTGGTCAAGATTTCCAGAAATGATTGGCTGTTTTGTGTGGGCAGCTTGCAACTTTTTCAGCATGTAATTTCCCAATATGTTTGTTTGTTTGTTTGTTTTTAAATGGTGGCCCTCAAAACAATTATTTATTTTTTTAAAAAATTTGGCTGCCCTCAATGCAAGCAGCATTCCCACTCAATAGGAAACATGGAGTGTTTATGTTTAACATAAACCAAAGTACATCCCAGACATCACAGAGCTGTGAGACACAACAGGTCCTTCAGCATCCAGGCCTCAGTGGAAGAGCCCCTGGATGTGCCCAGTCACTGCCACCAGTGCTGGTGTGGCAGTCCCCACGGCAGGAGGATGCTTGAGAAGCCAGAAAGGCAGGGAGAAGTCATGGATTTCAGTAAGCCAAGGAACACCTGATTCTGAAATATCTGGAGAAATACACGCAGCTCCTACCTGAGAACCAAGAAGGGAGCAGTAAATGTTCTGTGTTGTCACCTCTTAGGGAGGAGTTGCCCAGCCTGGCCTTTCCCAGGTGATGATGGGTGGATCACTGTGAGCTGCAGGTGCCGTGCTGCTCCCCGTGCTCGTGTCCCAGCTCGTGCCATCAGGGCCCCCAAACCCACACTGCAGGTGCAGGGCAGAGCTCTGCCCATGTGTCCCCATGCTCGTGTCCCAGCTCGTGCCATCAGGGCCCCCAAACCCACACTGCAGGTGCAGGGCAGAGCTCTGCCCAAGGAGTGCCATGGTGCTCTCAGTGCTCGTGTCCCAGCTCGTGCCATCGGGGCTCCCAAACCCACACTGCAGGTGCAGGGCAGAGCTCTGCCCAAGGAGTGCCATGGTGCTCCCAAACCCACACTGCAGGTGCAGGGCAGAGCTCTGCCCATGGTACGCCCCGTGCTCATGTCCCAGCTCGTGCCATCAGGGCTCCCAAACCCACACTGCTGGTGCAGGGCAGAGCTCTGCCCAAGGAGTGCCATGGTGCTCTCAGTGCTCGTGTCCCAGCTCGTGCCATCGGGGCTCCCAAACCCACACTGCAGGTGCAGGGCAGAGCTCTGCCCATGGTGTCCCCATGCTCGTGTCCCAGCTCGTGCCATCAGGGCTCCCAAACCCACACTGCAGGTGCAGGGCAGAGCTCTGCCCATGGTGTCCCCATGCTCGTGTCCCAGCTCGTGCCATCAGGGCTCCCAAACCCACACTGCAGGTGCAGGGCAGAGCTCTGCCCATGGTGTCCCCATGCTCGTGTCCCAGCTCGTGCCATCAGGGCTCCCAAACCCACACTGCAGGTGCAGGGCAGAGCTCTGCCCATGGTGTCCCCGTGCTCGTGCCCCAGCTCGTGCCATCAGGGCCCCCAAACCCACACTGCAGGTGCAGGGCAGAGCTCTGCCCAAGGAGTGCCATGGTGCTCCCCGTGCTCGTGCCCCAGCTCGTGCCATCAGGGCTCCCAAACCCACACTGCAGGCAGGAGCCAGGACAGGGTGAGCTCTACAGCTGATTAATTCAATCTCAGTCCTCAGCAGCTGCTGCCCGGGTGAAGTGCAGCACCAGCCCAGCATTTCACCTCCCTGGTTTCTGAACACCTCAGCACTTAGATTAAGTGTTTGGCTGGACCAGCCCTTCCCAGGCAAAGCTCTCCATGGCTCCAAGCCCGTGGCCAGGTGACACACAGGTAAAACAGTCCCTTCAGCCAGGTGTCAGGGACAGCAGCAGAGAGCAGCCTTCAGCTGGTGTGTGCTGTGGGGCAGCGAGATGGGATGGCACCAGGGGAAAATTCAGCAGCTGTGCAAGATGAGCACCGGGAGAGGAGCTGGCACCTGTGCACACAGGAGAGCAGGGAATGCCTGTGAGGGGCTGGAACCTTGGAGATGACAACCTGCCACCCCTTCCAGCCTTGGAGATGTGTCTGCTGGCAATGCAGACAGAGATGCCATTCATTAGAGTTAAACCTGTTAATGGGGGACACCCCAAGGCACTATTCCCTACCAAAAAAAAAAATTTAAAAATGCCCTGTACACGCACAACTGCAATGTATTTTAGCTTTTACACAACAACTAAATCCCAGCTCCCAGGATTCAGGATTCAGTATTCTGTATCAGCAATAATGACTAAAACTATTGAAAGTCATTAAAGAACTTGCTAATCAGTCTCTTAATTGAGGCTATCTGTTTTGCTTTACACAGAGACAAATTAGGCAGGTTAAAGCAGCTCCCAGCAAACATCTGTTGAAGCAATTCAAAATTAATGACAAATAAAACTGAGTTGCCTTTGTGGTTGATTTTTCTCCCAACGGTACCTATAAATATACTGTCATGACTTGTCAATTCAAAACAACTTTGTGGCACATTCCCATTCCCTCACAACATCTGGGAATCACAGAATTGTTTAGGTTGGAAAAGCCCTACCAGACCACCAGTCCAGCATCCCCCAGCACTGCCAAGGCCACCACTAACCCATATGCCCAACTGGCATCCTCAGGGCTTTTAAATCCCTCCGGGGATGGGGCTCAGCCCTGTCCTGGGCAGCTGTGCCAGGGCTGGACAGCCTTTCCAGGAAGGAATATTCCCAATATCCACCCTGAGCTGCCCTGGCCCAGCCTGAGGCCGTTCCCTCTGCTCCTGTCCCTGTCCCTGGAGCACAGCCCGACCCCCCTGGCTGTGCCCCCCTGGCAGGAGCTGTGCAGAGCCACAAGGGCCCCCGCTCACAGGTCAGGGCTGGAGAGAGACATCAGGGTGTGCAGCCTTAACCCCAGCTGTGGGAGCTGTGTCCCAGTGCCCCCAGTGCCCCCAGTGCCCTCAGTGCCTGCGGTGCCCCCAGAGCCCCCAGTGCCCCCAGTGCCCCCAGAGCCCCCAGTGCCCCCAGAGCCCCCGGTGCCCCCAGTGCCCCCAGTGCCCCCGGTGCCCCCAGTGCCATGGGATCCCCCCTCCCAGCCCAGGCCTGCACTCCTGAGCCGTGCTGCAGATGGCTCCGCAGGCCCAGGGCTCCCTGCGCAGGCCCCAGAGCCAGGCAGGTGCTGCAGCTGGCACCTGCCAGACGGAGAGCAGTGGCCAAGGAGCTTTTGGAAGGAAAAGCAGAGAAACCCCAGTGTTAGGTCCAGTAAGAAAGCACCAGGAGCCGTGGGTAGTGCTCAAACACTAATTGGGACCTTGGAGAGCCGGCTGCAGCACGCCATCGGGGCAGGCCTTGGAGCAAGGCACGCTCAGCACCGCAGGTACCAGGCAGGGCTCTGCAGCCAGGGCTCTGACCCAGAGCTGTCCCTGTGCCCCACACAGCCCCCAGGGCTCTGTCCCTGTGCCCCACACAGCCCCCAGGGCTCTGACCCAGCCCCACACAGCCCTCAGGGCTCTGTCCCTGTGCCCCACAGCCCCCAGGGCTCTGACCCAGCCCCACACAGCCCCCAGGGCTCTGACCCAGCCCCACACAGCCCCCAGGGCTCTGACCCAGCCCCAGAGCTGTCCCTGTGCCCCACACAGCCCCCAGGGCTCTGTCCCTGTGCCCCACACAGCCCCCAGGGCTCTGACCCAGCCCCACACAGCCCCCAGGGCTCTGACCCAGTCCCACACAGCCCCCAGGGCTCTGTCCCTGTGCCCCACACAGCCCAGTCCATGTGCTGGCTGCTCCCTGCAGCCCACCGCAGCCTCGTGCCCCCGAGACAGCTGTCTCCAGACCCCAGTGTGCTGGAGTCTCCTTGACACTGACAGACAAGTTGGCACAGAGCTGGTTTTCTCTCGGAGGGATCTGCAGAGAGCTCTGTCCATGGAGCTGGCTCGTGACAAACAGCCCAGGGTGCTCATTTGCTTGGCTGATTACTTTGCTCATGAATACCTTTGCCCCCCGAACCTGCACGGCTGTGGCAGTGCAGCACCGAGTCCCACACGCCCCAGGGCAGCAGCTCTGCTGGCAGTAAGGAATTCAAACCAAGGGCACCAAGAGCAGAGACCTCTGCAGCAGCCTCTCCGTCCAGCAAACAGCGACACAAACAGTGTTTTCCAGTGACACAAACAGTGTTTTCCAGTGACACAAACAGTGTTTTCCAGTGACACAAACAGTGTTTTCCAGCGACACAAACAGTGTTTTCCAGTGACACAAACAGTGTTTTCCAGCCCAGGAGGGAAATCTCCTCCAGCCCCCAGCCCTGGGCTCGTGGAGCTCCCCTTCCCCGCGTGGCAGCACTGCCTTTGGCCCGGCTCCAAACACAGCCTGGGCTGGGGGTCACAGCTGGACCTCCAGCCAGGGATGGACAATCCACCTGGGGGCTCACCCCTGTTGTCCATCGTGGTTCATTTAAAAGCCTGGCTTTGAGGGTGTTTGGGTAAAATCCTTGCCCATAACTGCCCATAACTTCTCAGATGGATTTTCAAACTAGACAGATGCCCAGCTTAAACAGAAGTTGATGGAAACATTTTTATTAGTAAGAGCTAAATAAATATCCAGAAAAAGTAAACCTTGGGAAAATCCCAGCGAGCACCTGGCCACACCTCTAGGAGACACTCACATTTTGCATCATGTCTGTCAGTGACAAAAACTGTCTGCCTTTCCTTATTACACTGCTACCAAAACCCAGATAAAACTGCACAGAAGAGGGTGAGGGAAAAGATGCATTGCAGGTTGACAGGCTGGAGTGACCCAGCCAGGGGAGCTGGGGGTCTCTGAGAGCACTGGCTGCAGCCCCCAGCCCCTCTGGAGTCTGGAGTGACCCAGCCAGGGGAGCTGGGGGTCTCTGAGAGCACTGGCTGCAGCCCCCAGCCCCTCTGGAGTGACCCAGCCAGGGAAGCTGGGGGTCACTGAGAGCACTGGCTGCAGCCCCCAGCCCCTCTGGAGTGACCCAGCCAGGGAAGCTGGGGGTCACTGAGAGCACTGGCTGCAGCCCCCAGCCCCTCTGGAGTCTGGAGTGACCCAGCCAGGGGAGCTGGGGGTCTCTGAGAGCACTGGCTGCAGCCCCCAGCCCCTCTGGGGTGGGAGCAGCCCAGGCACTGAGCATGGGGTGACCCCAGTGCAGCCAGAGCTCCCCTCTGTCAGATGAGGTGACACCATACACAGGCTGGTAAATTGGGAATCTTGTGCTTGGTTATTGCCAAAACCAGGTCATTCAAAGATCCTGAATTCAAATTAGGGAATTCTGGCATTTACATTTTAACAACAGTTTTCCCCTCCCTTCCATGTTTTACATGTGCAGATGGTTCTGACACATGCTACCCAACACTTTTTTGTGGATATAGGTTTTTGGGCTGTTTTTTTTTTCCCTTTGCAAACCAGAAAGCTGCTCTAGGAAACCTAATGGATGAATTGTCTGTTCTCCAACATAATGAAGTTGGTGCCAAGTTTCCAAGCAAGAGCCATCAGGAAGCTTTCAACCATAATGCTCAAGACAGAGCTTTCAATATGCAGTGGAACAGAAATCTCGGTGCTGCCCCAGCCCAGCAGGGAGAGGGAAGGCCGTGGCACGGCTGGCAGCAGGGGCACAGCATCACCTCACTGCTCAGCAGGGCCAGAGCAGGAGATGTGCAGCAGAATGGCAGCCAGGTGAGCAGAGCTGTCCTGGGGAGCACCCTCAGAGCTCCCTCCCTGCACATCTGAGTGAGCCAGCAGCAGAGACACTGGGCACAGCAGCTGGCACAGCCCCATGCCAGGGCTGCTGCTCACACTGGGGATTTCTCATCAGAGCCCCCCCAAGGGAAGGAACTGCTGCTGGCACCCTCCAACCAGAAAGACTGAGCTGCCTTCAGTTATTGTCTTACCTCAGCCAACACAGCACCTCAGAAGGGCAGGGTTCCCCGAGCCAGCCTCATTAGGAGAGTGCCCAGCCCCTCCTCGAGCACGGCCTGGAGCTCAGAGCTTGGCCTGAGCCCAGCCTGCCTTCTCCTGGGAGGGAGGGGAGCTCCTGGCACACAGGGGTTTATCCCAGTGCTGCCCCTGCTCGGGGGCTGGCTCAGACCCCACCACTGGTACCTGGTGAGGGTGGGGTGGCAGGGACCGGGGCACAGGGGTTAAGGTGTGGTTTCTGCAGAGACAGGCAGAGCAAACCCTGGGGCTCTGCTGCAAAGTGCTCTGAGCACCCAAACCTCGGGCCAGAATAGGCCAGGAAGGGTGCACCACTCACAGACAGGCAGGAAAGAGGGAAACACTTTTTCCTTTTCTTTTGCTCTACACCAGCAGAGTGCCAGGCTGAATCCATGCTGTGTCATCCCCTCCTCCTCCTCCTCCCAGGTGTGAGCAGGGGATTTGCTGCCCTCAAACACATCTCAGCCATGTCCCAGCTGGACTGCACAGCTGAGACACAGCGTTTCCTACAGCAGGAACCTGCTTGGACATAGCAAATGGGCCTAAATAAGAAAACAAAACCATTTACATAGCAGAAATTCCCCAGCGGACTCTCTGCTGGGTCTTATTGCAGCCTCCATGTCTGGACAGTTTTGTATTATCATATTTTCTAGAATATTGGAAAAAGGTGACAACAGGAGAAACAGTGAGGAAAATGATAATAACCTCAGGAAAAAAAAGAGATTATTGATCATAAAACTGAGACAGTTACAGATTCAAAATGAAAGTTTGGTTTAATTTCTCATGTTCTCCAGTCTCACAGGTCCCAAACAATCTCTGTTTGATTATCTGAAATATTTGATTGTTAGGTTTTCCAGAAAGAGATGGGAAGTCTTAGCTCCAAGTTTATCCAAGACATATTATTTTACCTTCACTATGAAAGTGCACAGGATGGAAACAGCCAGGCTGAGCAGGGCCCAGCACAACACAGCAACTCCTGCCTCCCACAGAATGGTAAAAGGGCTTTTGCTCCTTGAGCCATGCCATTGGAAGGATGGGGCAGACATGATCTGCCTGTAACCACTACTTTTGATGGCTAAAAAAAGTTAATTAGAACTTCTGAAACAATGACATCCGATATCTCAAATATGATTCATCCTGCGTCTGCACAGGTCTCCTGAGGGTCATTTTCACAGTAAATTAATCTCTCTCATATCAGACTGAAGTTATCAGCAGTGACACCATGGCCACAGTGGTGGCAGCAGCAGTGGCCATGCTGCAGAGGCATGGGGATGAGGCTGATGGTATTGAGTCTGACAACACCAAAAATTAGCTGAAAATTAAAATAGCTCAAATGGCACCAGGTGCAACAGAGGCTTTTTCAGCCCCTGGCCATGGCTCTGGACATGGGCTCTGTTCCTTCATGCTTCCATCTGGAACGGGTGGGGACAGCACCACTGCCTGTCCTGCAGCGCTCCAGAGGTGCTGCTGGGCAAGGCTGGAGACCAGGACAGAGCCCCCAGTTCCTGCTGCTCCAGGAGCTGCAGTGGCTGTCCCTGTCACTGCAGGAGCAGAGGGGATGTACCCAGCTGGCCAGCATGGACACAGCAGTGGCCACCCTGCCCTGCCCTCCATCGCTCGGCCATGGAGGGGACGCCCTGGTGCTGCTGGGTCAAACTCCATTTCCCTCAGCTCGCCTTCCAGCACTGAGCATTGCACCTGGGGGTCCTGAGCAGTGCTCAACGGGGACACTTCAGCAGCCACAACATCACTGGGAGCTGGGGAAATAAACTACAGCCAGGAGCTGCTCTAACTCCTCAGCAGCCTCTGCCTCTGAGACCCCCGCTCCCTTTTTGCAGCTCTGAGCCATTCCCTGAACACATCCTGGAAGGAAATTTGTCTGCTGCCTGCTTGCAAGCAAGTCAGATAATAGTTCCTATTTTTCTTGGCAAGATGAGCTTCATAACTGGGTTCTAGCAAATATACTCTGGGATTTATACACTCGTTTCATATGCCATCAAAATTCTACAATATTTGACCGAATTTTTCTTTTTTGGCAAGCGCTCTTGCCAGGAGGTTCATTAGCCAAGATTTGCAAAACTGGAGGGAAAAATCAATGTTAGCACAGGCAGAGCAAATTCATTTGCTGATTAATTCAGGGATTGCTGGTATTTTCTTTAGCCCCAGTTGTCACTGGCAATACACAGGATGTGGCAACTGTTGAATCTCAAAGCCTTTAGTGTCACTCACAAACCAGGCTGAAACCGTGGCCAGGCTGGAATTTCATTGAGCACAGGGAGGCATTTTGCTAAAAAATCCAATAGTAACCCTCATTAAAAACAAAAAAGTAGCATTTAAAAATCTGACACGTGGCCCTTTTTCCTCCTGCATTTTCAGTTTTCATTTTCTCGCAGCTGGGCCCCTTCTTCCCAGTTCCTGCTGCTCCCTCCTGCACCCTCCTGGTCCTCCTTGGCTGGACAGGTGGGACTCCCTGGCAGCCCAGCACACCCTGAGCTCCTGCTTCACCTGCTCAGTCACCTGTGCCCCTGGCACAGAGCCTGGCACAGGGGCAGTGGGGATCCCTCCCAGCCCACCTGGGGGCATTAGGAACCCAGCAAGTCGGGGAGCAGACCAGGATTCCCGGTCAGGGGTTCCCCATGCAGGGATTTGGGGGGTTCCCCTTGCAGGGTGTTTGGGAGTTCCCCTTGTAGGTATTGGGGGGTTCCCCATGCAGGGGTTTGGGAGTTCCCCTTGCAGAGGTTTGGGGGGTTCCCCTTGCAGGATTCTGGGGGTTCCCCTTTGCAGGTGTTGGGGGTTCCCCTTGGAGGATGTTGGGGGTTCCCCTTGAAGGGTGTTGGGGGTTCCCCTTGCAGGGTTTGGGGGTTCCCCTTGCAGGGTTTGGGGGTTCCCCATGCAGGGGTTTGGGAGTTCCCCTTGCAGGGGTTTGTTTCACAGGAACCTGCTGGTGAGGGTGGCAGCCACATCAGAGCCTCTCCTGCACCTCCCACCTGGTTTGAAAGCGTGGTGCCAGCAAGGGAGGAGAGCTCCAGCACCCCGGGCATGCCCTGCATTTGTAGAACTCCTGCAGGATGAAGAGGCAGATCGAAATCCTGCAGGTGAGAAGGGCACACACAGTGTCAGTGCCAGTGTCACCCCACGCTGCCTTGGGTGCCGGGTCAGGAGGGAAGTCCTGCCCCATCCACACTGCTGGAGTGGTCCCAGCTGCACTGACAACTTCCAAACCAGTGTCAATCCTTGAGGCTAAATGGGTTGTGTGTTTGGTGTGCAGGGGCTCCAGATGAAGCAGCACAGAAGGAAGCAGAATGACCAGTCCTCCCTCCTTCCCATGGCAGGGGAGTGGAATGAGGTGAGAGTTAATGTCCCCTCCAATCCAAACCAGTCTGTGGTTCTGTCATTCCATGAACCAGAGACATCCAAGCAGCTGTGCCAACAATCCTCCGAGGGTGACCAAGCACTCAGTGCCATGCCAGAAGCATTCACCATGCCTGAGACAGACACACACCCACCAGAGCCTGAGAGCAGCCCCACCACCACCACCACCACCACCCTCCTCCTGTAATTACAAAACAAACTATGCAACAAAATAAATGAGGTTGGTAATTTGTTATCGTTCTGCTGCTCCAGCAGCATGCTGAGGGTTGTAAATTAGGTGCTGTATTAAAAATGACAGAATCACTGTGAGTTCTGCACAGAGAGGGGGATTTCACTGAGGTGTTTGTGCATCTCAGCATTTGCACACAGCAGCAGCATAGAGGGAAACAGCAACACAGAAACACTGAGAGGCCACAATGCTGCTTAATAATGCACAAGAACAGAAATCAGAGGGGGAGTTGTTCTGTGGGTGCAGTGTGTGTTGGAGCAGGGTCCTGCCAGTGGCAGCAAGGCAGGAGGACGAGGGGAGGTGGCACCAGGTCCCCGGGCAGTGGGCAGTGGGCAGTGGGCAGTGGGCAGTGGGCAGTGGGCAGAGGGTGGCAGGCAGTGGGCATCCTGAGCAAGCCCCGTTCCCACAGGGATCCCTCCTGAGCTGCACTGCTGCTCCTGCAGGAGCCATTCTGAGCCATCCTCAAACAGGTGCATCACCTCTCAGAATGCCACTGTCACCTGGCCCGAGGGGCACAAGGGGCCCATGAACAGATGCAGGTGGTCAGAGCCATCACCTGTGCAGCACCTTGGGGAGCACAGCACCCAGTGCATGCCAAGGGCAGCAGAAGCACAGCAAAAGGGAACCCAGGGACAAAATGCTGGCAGGTCAGGATGATGCTGAGGCTGCAGACCAACGCAGCCAGAACAATCCAATGAGCCTGGAAAGCAGGAACTAAAGTGCTGTGTGGCTGAAACACACAGAGCAGCAGCTCAGACTCTGCTTGTTTCTGACCCTTTGCACTTCCCAAGGGTTTTACTGGGGGTGATCCCACACTCTGAGGCAGGATTACCCCCCCTCCCTCCCTCTGTGCTGCCGAGCACACAGCCCTGGATGGATTGTTGAACTCCTCATTTGCCATGCACTCTGGGCAGTGGCAATCTGAGTGCTGAGAGGACAACCTGCCGATTACCCAATTTCCATGTGCATTATTAACGTGGCACATCGAGTACACACACAGCAACAGCCCACGGAAAACCCTGCTTGCTGCAGACTCACACATTATGCAAAGAAAAGAAATTACTACAAAGAGGGCTTCCCCCCATTTGTTAGCAGGTTCAATTACTGGGCCACTTAACCTGTTTTAGTGTTCATCTCCTTCTTGCTCCACATGAAAGCTTTATTGCCAGCACTACAATCATATAAATATAAGCTAAAGCCTGAGCCTGCTGAAGAGTGTTGGTTCCAGAGCTGAAGTGGAGGAGCACAGCAAGAGTTACTGAATGGGAAGGAGGCCAGCACGCACCATGCTGTGGGGGGATACATCTCCATTGCCATTGCAGGGACAAATTAACTCCTGGGTTTAATTAAAGCGAAAAGCCTGGTTTAGCTCTCCTGATGCCAGCAGGACACAGCGAGCTTAGCGAGGCCCCCGTCCCCCAGCATGCACAGTCTGCCTTGGCTGTGTTTGCCTCTGTCAGTCACACGGATCCCAAGGGTTGGCAGAAAAGATGGCACACCTCATTCCATCCAGGAATCAGACAGCAGCTTTCATTCACTGTGCCATTCCCCCAGCAAGCAGCAAGGCTGCACTGGGGGCACCCCGTGCCCCTCAGGGCTGACAAACCCCTCTGGGCACCCCGGGCAGCCCTGCCCACGGCTGGGGCTGCACAGGGACAGGGCAGCAGGGCTGGGCTCAGCAGAGGGGTGCAAATTAAACACATCCCACTTCAGCAGCTCCTGGACCACGCTGCTTTGGAATGGCCACTGCAGCTTGGTCACAAAACAGAACCAATGTGTGTGAAAACCTTAGAAAACTCATCAAAGCAGCACCAAAATTTCAATCTGACTCTGGCACCTTCATGCTGTTCCTTGATTCTCTTTTAGACTTCATTAAATATATGAAATACCTGAAAACTTTTTCCTAAATTTGAAAGAGATATCTATTTAATGAGACACGGAGCTGCCATCATGATTTAGTAGAACAATTCATATAAAATCAAAATTTTCAGTAGGCTTACTCAATCACACTCTGTCTTTACATATGTAGAAGAGAAAGATCTACTTTTTTGTTCAACACTTCACTTTTCAAAGAGTAACATAATAAGTGAATTGATAAGTAGTGAAAGCATTAACTGTCATATAAAGATTATTACTCTGGTGCTTGGTCATACAATTAAATTTAATGTTTGTTTCTGTGTCTCTGTGCAAGACGATAAGATTTCCCTTGTGAATATCAAAGAAGGGACTGATTACATGAGGATAGCTGCTCTGGGTGGCCAATGTAATTCATTACTAACCATGCATGTCATTAAAACTAAATTTAGCAATTACTTTAAGTGAACTCAAATGCTGAGGAAGAAGGTAATATTTAGGTGTGATTACAACAAACATGCACAAAACTATCCCCAAACCAGGTCACCCATTAAAATAAAAAAAAACATCAGAACTCATTTGAATAATACTGAGATGTAAAGCTGCATCCATTTTTTGTTGTTTGATCTGTGATGGACGGTAATAGAGGTGTGATTACATCCAGAGATATGAATTTATAGTTCTCATTTCTGGATAATACAGCCAGGAATGCATTAATAACAACTGAGGATCAGTCAAAACCAGAAATGCTTTCTGAAAAAGGGGTAGTTGAGAAACAGAAAACTAGACACCTACAACAAATGGTTCTTGAGAGAGAGACATTATTGGTGAAATATGTTGACTGTTATCTAATTAAATAGAGGCAAACATCCTGGAGGCTGGACTGGCAGAAGCCAGCCTGGCAGCTGCTGCTCAGAGGCACTGTCAGCCAAGGAGCAGCCTGTGAGCCTGGCCAGGAGCTCAGGGGCTCGGGAGCTTGTGCACCCTTGGGAGACAGGGAGGCTGTCAGAGCAGCAGAGCTCTGTGCACCCTTGGGAGACAGTGAGGCTGTCAGAGGACAGAGCTCTGTGCACCCTTGGGAGACAGTGAGGCTGTCAGAGGAGCAGAGCTCTGTGCACCCTTGGGAGACAGTGAGGCTGTCAGAGGAGCAGAGCTCTGTGCACCCTTGGGAGACAGGGAGGCTGTCAGAGGAGCAGAGCTTGTGCACCCTTGGGAGACAGTGAGGCTGTCAGAGGAGCAGAGCTCTGTGCACCCTTGGGAGACAGTGAGGCTGTCGGAGGAGCAGAGCTCTGTGCACCCTTGGGAGACAGTGAGGCTGTCGGAGCAGCAGAGCTTGTGCACCCTTGGGAGACAGTGAGGCTGTTGTCAGAGGAGCAGAGCTCTGTGCACCCTTGGGAGACAGTGAGGCTGTCAGAGGAGCAGAGCTCTGTGCACCCTTGGGAGACAGGGAGGCTGTCAGAGGAGCAGAGCTCTGTGCACCCTTGGGAGACAGGGAGGCTGTCGGAGGAGCAGAGCTGGGGGAGCTCGGGGCTGCACCCTCAGCCAGAGCCCTGGCACAGAGCGTTCCCCATTCCCGCTGGAATGGCCATGGATGCTCCCTGCTGACTGGTGACATGCCAGCCTCAGAGCAGGGCCAGGGGTCTGGAGGGGACATAGACCGTTCCCCACTGCCGCTGGAATGGCTGTGGATGCTCCCTGCTGACTCTGGTGAAATGCCAGCCTCAGAGCAGGGCCAGGGGTCTGGAGGGGACACAGACCATTCCCCACTGCCACTGGAATGGCTGTGGATGCTCCCTGCTGACTGGTGACATGCCAGCCTCAGAGCAGGGCCAGGGGTCTGGAGGGGACACAGACCATTCCCCACTCCCGCTGGAATGTCTGTGGATGCTCCCTGCTGCCTCTGGTGACATGCCAGCCTCAGAGCAGGGCCAGGGGTCTGGAGGGGACACAGACCATTCCCCACTGCCGCTGGAATGTCTGTGGGATGCTCCCTGCCTCTGGTGACATGCCAGCCTCAGAGCAGGGCCAGGGGTCTGCAGGGGACACCAGGCTCCAGCCATGACAGCAATGATCACCCTGCCCCCTGCTTCACCAGGCTGTGCTCCACCGCTCGCACAAAAACTCTGTGACAGCCCTGACTGCAGACAGCGCTGATGAGAAATTAGGGAGGCCCTAATTAGGAAGAAGCTGATCCAGTTCGAGTCAGCCCAGCTGTAATTGCACCGTGTCAATGACCAGGCTGTCCTCCAGCAAAGCTGGCTTCTGTCACGCTGCCCCGCGTGCCCGGGGGCTCTCAGGGCAGCTGCCACATCCCGCAGGCACCAGGTCCTGGTCTAACACTATTCCTGGCCGGTTTTCCAGCCCGAGATCTTCCTTTCCATTCATTTTTACCATGCCAGCCCTGTATACCCAGGCCTCACAGCAGCAAACCACCATTGCAGAGACAACTGAGCGCTGCCACACTTACTGAATCCATTGAATGCTTCCTTGATCACCTGAACTGTTGGTGATCCAAACTCATTTGATGTCCCCAGGAGATTCAGCTCATCAAGGTGGTACAATATGTGATCTACAGGATGTGACTGGTGCTGTTAAATTGACTACAAGATAATTAGATGCTAATGTCACCACTGTGTCAAGCCGACAAGAATGTCACCCTCTACCACATCTGTGTAATTTCTGAGTGACTGCGATGTCACCTTGGAGGGTGTGTAGGGCGCCCCGATGGCACGACTGCAGGGCTGCCCCGTGCAGGGTGGGCTGTTCAGGTACAGCAGGCACCCTGAGCACTGCAGGGCTGGAAAGCTGTCTCACCTTCCACAGCACAAAGCCTGCAGCCAAGGGTGAGGATGTAAATGCTGGCCTCAAACTTGTTAATTAACGTCCCTCCGAAGAACGAGGACAAAACCTGAGATATTCTTCTACACTCCCCATTTAAATGCCAAAGACACATAGAATTATGGAATCACTGGCTTGGGCTGAAAGGGGCCTTTCATGTCCTGCCATGGCAGGGACCCCTCCCACTGTCCCAGGTGCTCCAGCCCCAGTGTCCAGCCTGGCCTTGGGCACTGCCAGGGATGCAGGGGCAGCCCCAGCCTTTCTTGTGCTCTCAGAGCTCTCCCCCAGGCCACACACCTGGATTGCTCCCGAGGGGGATTTGGGTGGCAGCTGCCCCTGGGGAGCCCCCTCTCCTCACACCTGTGGGTCCCACCAGCTGCAGCCATAGGAGCCAACAGACCCCTGTGAAATGGGGAAAGCCCAGACAGCAGCAAACACCTGGTGTGACAAGGAGAGGCTCTTCACAAGGAACTCCACACCGTCAGCAAGGACTTCACATGGATGATTCCGTCTCTGGCTCCTCAGTGAAGCAGCTGCAATAAAAGATTTCAATGGCCTTTGCAGCGTCTGGACCAAGACCAGCTCCTGTCCCACGTGATCTAATGAGAGGGTAAATGAGAGTTCAGCACCCACCATGCATCCACACCTTCTGCTTTTATGGGGTCTGATACGTAGAAACTGTTCTCTTCTCTACCACAAACCTGAAGGCATTTAATCTCAGCTGGATCTTATCAGCTGTGATGTACCCATCAGCTCTTTGACACAGAAATCAAAGAAAACACTCAAAATAAAAGTAGACAGATATAGTATGACAGAGGAAGGGGTTATCAATAAAATATTAGGAACTTTAAATGCACAAATATAGTCCAGAATCCCATTCTTTCTCTTTTTTTCTCAAATAAAAAGCTGTTACAGACAGATGCCCTGTTCATAACAAAGACCATCAGGAGGAGCCCCATGGCCTACAACAAACCCATTCATACCTCCCCTGGCCTTGAATTTAATTGAGGAGTCAATATTGGCCTTGGTGTTTAATTATACTCTGAAAACTTTCTTAATTAAGGACATGTAGAATGGATATGGGCACTTAGAAGTGCAGACAATCTCTGTCTTATAAATCCATTTCCCTGTGGTTTATGAGATGTGGGCATGTGCATCACCTACAGATCCTGTCCAACACCTCCAGCTGCTGTCCAACACCTCCAGCTCCCCTCCAACACCTCCAGCTCCTCTCCAGCACCTCCAGCTGCTGTCCAACACCTCCAGCTCCTGTCCAACATCTCCAGCTCCTGTCCAACACCTCCAGCTCCCGTCCAACACCTCCAGCTCCTGTCCAACACCTCCAGCTCCTGTCCAACACCTCCAGCTCCTGTCCAGCACCTCCAGCTCCTGTCCAACACCTCCAGCTCCTGTCCAACACCTCCAGCTCCTGTCCAACACCTCCAGCTCCTGTCCAGCACCTCCAGCTCCCCTCCAACACCTCCAGCTCCTGTCCAACACCTCCAGCTCCTGCCCAACACCTCCAGCTCCCGTCCAACACCTCCAGCTCCTGTCCAACACCTCCAGCTCCTGCCCAGCACCTCCAGCTCCTGTCCAACACCTCCAGCTCCCATCCAACACCTCCAGCTCCTGTCCAACACCTCCAGCTCCTGTCCAACATCTCCAGCTCCTGTCCAACACCTCCAGCTCCTGTCCAGCACCTCCAGCTCCTGCCTCAACACCTCCAGCTCCTGTCCAACACCTCCAGCTCCCCTCCAACACCTCCAGCTCCCCTCCAGCACCTCCAGCTCCCCTCCAACACCTCCAGCTCCTGTCCAACACCTCCAGCTCCCCTCCAACACCTCCAGCTCCCCTCCAACACCTCCAGCTCCCCTCCAACACCTCCAGCTCCTGTCCAGCACCTCCAGCTCCTGTCCAACACCTCCAGCTCCCCTCCAACACCTCCAGCTCCCCTCCAGCACCTCCAGCTCCTGTCCAGCACCTCCAGCTCCTTTCCAGCACCTCCAGCTCCTGTCCAGCACCTCCAGCTGCTGTCCAGCACCTCCAGCTCCTGTCCAACACCTCCAGCTCCTGTCCAACACCTCCAGCTCCTGTCCAGCACCTCCAGCTCCTTTCCAACACCTCCAGCTCCCCTCCAACACCTCCAGCTCCTGTCCAACAGCTCGTGCTCCCAGGGCCATGGCCTGTGCCCACACACACCATTTATCCGTGCATGTGACCAGTTAGGTACATAATTACCACTTTATATTCGCTCTCAGCTGGAGCTTTTGAGAGCTGGGCATGTTCAGAGGCTTGACACTAAAACATGCAGAGCAGTGCATTAAGGCATCAAAAAGGGTAACATAAAAGTCATTGCCATGGCTACATGACAACTTATTTTGCAGTATAATATGTTCTATGAAATATGTATGATCCTATTCAATATATATCATTTGTTTCTAGCATTTCATTTCTGATAATAGCCTTTTAATGATAATCATGGCCTTTTAATGACTGTAATAATTAGACTCTTATAAATCAACAAGTTTTATGTTAAATATGCTGAAATCCTCTAAAAATATTTATTTTTCTCTGCAGTTTAGAAAGTGCTTTGCTCTTTTGCAGTTCCTGGAATCTCTTTAGAATCACATTAAAAAGTCTTCCGGGAGCCTCACTTCCTTCCCTGCCTGCCAAAGGCTCTTCATGTCTTTTTCTTCTTCCTTTAAGGATGTGATAAAGACAAGAAAAATCAAGCACCCATTTTTTGCATCTAAAATGTAATTGGTAACATTCCTCATCTTTTTACTAACCAGAAACCATTAAATCCTGGCGCTGAACTTGTAAACAAGGCTCTCAGAACAGCAACACAACACTGAAGTTGTTCCATACCCGTCAGCTCCCAGCACACTGGCTCCTGGATGTCCACACAACCAACAATAGCTCTTTGTAGACTTTGCTTTTTTCCTTTCAGAGCCAATATTAGGCAGCTTTGTAGTCTGTAACTTCCCCATTCTTCAAAAACCCACATCTTGCATTCTTTCTTGGTGAAAAATACTGAGAGCTTTCAGTGAGGTCATACATCCAGAAGGGAAACTCATGGTTCATTCGATCCTGCAGCGCCCCAGATTACACAGGGAGGTTTAATTATACATCTGACAGTTACTCATTTCAACACAGCTTTGTTAGACTTTTATTAAAGACAGCGATGGAAAAAGAGGGAATTATTTGTAATTCTCTCTACTTTTTTCTACTTTTAAAGGGAAAGCTAGATGCTGTGGAAGTTTTCCCTCATGTCTGCCCCCTGACACAGACCTGGCCCATCTCCTCTGTTGGTCATGCAAGAGTCCAGATTAACTGTTTTTCAAATAAATGGGAAATACAGCAAAAAGTTTGAAATGAGCAGCACTTTGCCTTGTGCCTGCCCTGCTGGAGCCTGCCCTGCAGCAGGAGGACCAGGGGACAGAAGACACATTTGGTCAATATAGGTTCTAACATTTTCAATTATGAAAAACTCAGTTTAAGCAATAATTATAGCAGATCCCCTCTATATAGTAGCAATGGTTTAAGCAATAATTATAGCAGATCCCCTCTATACAGTAGCAATGGAAGGAGAACACTGTCACAATTGCCTATGGCAACAACTTGAACAAAAATGGGTTAGAGGGGAAAGAACATAATTAGGATGAGACACACATGCCTGACTTTGAAAGAAGAAAGACAGTTTGTGCCTAATGCATCAGAGAAATTGCTCCAGAAGAGCTCAGGGAGCCCTGGCCTTATCTGTCCCACACAGCACATGGCACACAGGCTCCAGTGGAGTTGCTGGAGCACTGGCCAGTCCCAAAAGCAGAAGAAAACCTCTCTTCTCTCTCTGTTTCCTTCCCTGCCTTTGAAGAAAAAATTCCCAAAAGACATTTGTGCAACCAATAGACAGTAATATATTTATTACAAATAAGTGCAACAGAAACAAAGCTGATGTATTAAAGGAAAAAAGTGCAGTATTGCAAAGGGAAAGTGCTGGGAATGAACAGAAAATAAGAATATTGCTACTGCTGCCAGGAGCAGTACAAAATAATCATTCCTGTCTTCCTGCATCAGCATCACTGTTCAGGGAGCACACCTGGAGAATGCAAAGCCAGTTCTTGCTCCCAGCCCTCATTTCCAGCAGACAGCTGCAAGGACAGAGCTCGGTGGGTGCCAGGAGTGAGCCCTGCTCAGGGTCCCCAGGCTGGGCCCAAGGTGGCACCTGGGGCTGAGCCTGGGCCCAGCTGAGCTGCAGCTGCACCACCCTCACCAGGGCAAGCAAGGGGAGAGCCTCGGGTGGCTTACAGAGCAAAGGACAGCCCCAAACATTCAAAAACAAACAAACAAGGGGAAAAACCCCACCAAAACAAAAAAAAAAAAAAACATTTCTCAGGTACATTTGCTGTCAGGGAACTTGGGTCCAATCCCATCAATCCTACTAAAGTATCATCACTATTAGTGTAAAGCCTGGGTTACAGGACCTCATGTTCCTGTCAGAACAAACCAACCCCATCCCCCTGTCTTGCTCTTTCGTGTCTCAGGCCCAAAAATCACAGTACAGTCAGAAGCAGACACCTCCTCCCACTCACTGAACCCTCCTCTGAGTCTTTCTACTGAACTCCTCCACTCTGCCTCTCACCAGACATTGCTCAAAGAGTCATTTACACTAGGAGTAATAGTTATCAAATATTGGGTGATTATATCAAAAATAGAAACTTGTACACAGCATTGTAATGATAACACATTGGACTTCTGCTAGCACCTCCTCCATGCTTTTTGAAGATTTACTGTGGTTGGGGTTGGGTTGGTTTTTAAAAAAAGACTGAATGTATGGTGCCATCTCCTGGGCAGTACCATCTCATCTACCAACAGTTAAGTGCTTTTCTCAAAGAACCTTGAGAGGCAATTAATTTTACTTCCCTGCAGTTCACAGAGTCACAGACAGGTTTGGGTTGGGAGGGACCTTAAAGCCATGGCAGGGACACTTCCCCTGTCCCACTGCTCCAGCCCCAGGGTCCAGCCTGGCCTGGGCACTGCCAGGGATCCTCTGGGCACCTGTGCCAGGGCCGCCCACCCTCCCAGGGAAGGATTTGTCCCTGGTCTCCAATCTAAATCTCTCCTCTTTAGTTTAACACCACTCCCCCTTGTCCTGTCACGATCTGCCAATGTAAAAAGTCACTTTCCCCTTCTCCTGGAGCCCCTTCAGGCCCTGCCAGGGCTCTGAGCTCTGCCTGGATCCTTCTCCTGTCCAGGTGAGCACCCCCAGGTGTCCCAGAGGGGCTCCAGCCCTGCAGCAGCCCCGGGGCCCCTCTGGGCTCCCCAGCAGCTCCAGGTCCCTCCTGGGCTGGGATCCCAAAGCTGGCACGGGGCTCCAGCCGCCCTGCAGTGCCAGCTTGCAGTGCCAGCTTGCCTGGTGCTCCAGCCACCCTGCAGTGCCCTCCAGCCGCCCTGCAGTGCCAGCTTGCCTGGTCCTCCAGCCGCCCTGCAGTGCCAGCTTGCAGTGCCAGCTTGCCTGGCGCTCCAGCCGCCCTGCAGTGCCAGCTTGCCCGGGGCTCCAGCCACCCTGCAGTGCCAGCTTGCCCGGGGCTCCAGCCACCCTGCAGTGCCAGCTTGCAGTGCCAGCTTGCAGTGCCAGCTTGCCCGGGGCTCCAGCCACCCTGCAGTGCCAGCTTGCCCGGTGCTCCAGCGCCCTGCAGTGCCAGCTTGCAGTGCCAGCTTGCCTGGTGCTCCAGCCATCCTGCAGTGCCAGCTTGCCCGGGGCTCCAGCTGCCCTGCAGTGCCAGCTTGCACAGGGCTCCAGCCACCCTGCAGTGCCAGCTTGCCCGGGGCTCCAGCCACCCTGCAGTGCCAGCTTGCCCGGTGCTCCAGCGCCCTGCAGTGCCAGCTTGCCCGGGGCTCCAGCTGCCCTGCAGTGCCAGCCTGCCCGCCCCAGAGGAGGGAGAAGAACCCAGCCCATGAGGTGGCAGCTCAGCTTCAGACTGTTTGTGTATCAGCAGAGAGAGACTTTTTTCCTGGGCTTTGTAAATTTATTTCCAGCAGGTATCAATGTCTGTTTAATTCTAACATACTGCCCCGTGGGACTCATTAGCAGTTTAACAAACTGTCCGGGTACAAACACACAGCAGATAAAAAGACAGAATCTTAAAATATTGTATGTATGCCTACAAAAATAATCTGGGTGAATGATGAAGGGTGTCAGGGAAGTGCTCAACCAAATCAAACATTGAAAACATTCCTGAGATGGGCTGTTTAAATATTAAATAAATACCCTGAACTTCTGCAAATGTCAGACAGGAGAAATGATGGAATGCTATTTTTCCTAATCTGTTTCCCACTGTAATTATGGACTCTATACTCCAGCTAAAAAGATCATTTATCTTCTGCTAAGCATTTCAATTGCTTTGTCTCCAATAAATTGCAGATATTACCTCAGACAGGTATCTAAGTCCAGCATAGTCACAGCTGATGTGCCTAGAAAATATTTAACATTTTTCTTACATATGACTTTAATAAAATGTTTCGCTTCTATTTTTGTGGAAGTTATTTTACCAAATTATGTATTGCTAAAAAAAATAATTTCTTCAACCCAGATAGATTTTAAGGAGGGAAAGACTATTTATAGACAAATGGTCTGAAGTGTATCCCCTTTTTTATAATAATACCACAGTGTAACAATATTTATATTAATATACAGTAGTATACAAATAACAACACATGTAAGTTATTTTTCCATGAGCTGACCTGGCCACCAGCATGCAGTGGGGACATTTCCACTGTGACACAGATACACAGATAATTTATGCAAAATAAACCCAAAGCATAAGTAACTGCATGTGTGAGAACTGGGAAACTAATCAAGTGCAGCCAGCACTAATGAGCGCTGGCAGGCAGCAACGAGGGCTGTGCCAGGCGTGGGCACGGAGGGGAGGGGAACAGAGCAGGGCCACGCTCTGCAGATCCTGGGCACGGAGTCAGTGAGGCTGGAAAACACCCTGGGATCACCGGGTCCCACCCGTGCCCCGTGCCCGCCTGTGCACCATGCCCATCTGTGCCCCATGTCCGCCCGTGCCCCATGTCCACCTGTGCCCCATGCCCACCTGTGCCCCATGCCCACCTGTGCCCCGTGCCCACATGTGTCCCATGCCCACCTGTGCCCCATGCCCACCTGTGCCCCGTGCCCACATGTGTCCCATGCCCACCTGTGCCCCATGCCCATCTGTGCCCCATGCCCACCCGTGCCCCATGCCCACCTGTGCCCACCCGTGCCCCATGCCCACCTGTGCCCCATGCCCACCCGTGCCCCATGCCCACTTGTGTCCCATGCCCACCCGTGCCCCATGCCCACCCGTGCCCCATGCTCACCTGCACCCCATGCCCACCCGTGCCCCATGCCCATCTGTGTCCCATGCCCGCCCGTGCCCCATGCCCACCCGTGCCCCATGCCCACCCGTGCCCCATGCCCACCCGTGCCCCATGCCCATCTGTGTCCCATGCCCACCCGTGCCCCATGCTCCCTGTGCCCCATGCCCACCCGTGCCCCATGCCCATCCGTGTCCCATGTCCACCCGTGCCCCATGCCCACCCGTGCCCCATGCCCATCCGTGTCCCATGTCCACCCGTGCCCCATGCCCACCCGTGCCCCATGCTCACCTGCACCCCATGCCCACCCGTGCCCCATGCCCATCTGTGCCCCATGCCCACCTGTGCCCCATGCCCACCTGTGCCCCATGCCCATCTGTGCCCCATGCCCACCTGTGCCCCATGTCCATCTGTGCCCCATGCCCATCTGTGCCCCATGCCCACCTGTGCCCCATGTCCATCTGTGCCCCATGCCCATCTGTGCCCCATGCCCGCCCGTGCCCCATGCTCACCTGCACCCCATGCCCACCCGTGCCCCATGCCCATCTGTGCCCCATGCCCCCCTGTGCCCAGCCCTGAGTGCCACCGCCAGGGACGGGCGCTCCCACCCTCCCTGGGCAGCCCTGCCAAGGCCTGACCCCCTTTCAGTGAAGAAACTCCTCCTGCGTGGCACAGGCCAGCACACACCTGTTTATTTGTGCCACCTGAACCATGCAGGCATTTCCTCCCATTTTTCTGCAGCATTCAAAATCTAGTTCTAAGGAAAAGGACCAGCAAGAGCACAGATTCACAGCACTTATCAACACATTTAATTCACCTTGAAATACCAGGTATTTACTGTTCTGGGTGGGATTGTAGGAAATCTGAGCTAAATCAGAGACTTTACTTTAGCAGTGATTTTTTTGTTGCTATTTAAGCCAGGCAAAGCTGAGCAGCGGGTCTGGTGTTCCAGGTCCATCACTGCTGAGAACAAGCAGTTTCTCACTGTGCCTCTGCAAGAGCTTAGATAACAAAAATGACATAAAATCTCAGCGCTTTCATAAATATTCAGGGCTTGAGCATTTTCCATCTGAGGTGTTGGAGGGACTCGGGCTCTTCCACTGGCAGCACAACTCACACCACAGGTGTGGGAAAGCTCTCCCTCGCACAGTTTGATGGGATTTGGTGGAGTAAGTGTGCTCAGAAACAAATGCCTGCCCTTGTTTTTTCAGTGCATTACTCTAGCACAGCGGCCAGTGAAGGGACACTGTTCAGTGATAACTTAGCTTGGGCTGTGTCCTGTAACCACTACGCCAGCGAGGTGCCCGCGCTGCGGGGACACCCGGGGATGCCACCCAGAGACCCTGCACAGCCCCGGGAGGGGCCACGAACCGGCGGGGCCTGGAGAACCTGGGCGCTGAGCTGGAAAAGGAGCCCCGGAACAGCCGGGACTGCGGGGCAGCACTGCTGCCAGCGATGGAAACCCAGCACAAGAGAGCAGAGGGGCAGTTCCAGCAGCAGAGACCATCGTCCTTACTGGAGTGGGTCGAGAGCACGAGGAAGGATCAAAGGGATCTTTGTGGTGTGCATTGCTCTGATTAGGACTGTTATCACCAGCATCACAGCCTCACACTGCGGAAGCACAGCGAAGCATTTATCTTTTTTTCTTTAATCTTCTCTGTCAGCGGTTTACAATCACGAAAAACTATGGATTTATCGTACATTTTTTAACTTCATAAATTCTTTTTTTTTTTCTCAGTAGCTCCTATTGTGCTTTTACAGCTACTTTTTATTGTAAGATTTGTGTATAATGAGATCTTATCACAGCAAAGCCTTCTTTCATTCCCCTCTGACTGCATTTGGTATCTGTAATCTCAACAGACTGAATACAAACGGAACCCGCAGATCAAAACCCACATTATCCGAGGCAAGGAACCGCAGAGCGAAAAATCTTCAGCAGGAATCACCTTCAGCTGTGTGACTCCTGCCGGTCGCTACCAGGGAGAGCAGGCGCTGTCAGCCGGGTGGGCGCCGCTCCCCGCTCCCGAGTGCCGCAGGTGCGGCCGGGACAGCCCCGGCAGGGCGGGCACACGGCAAAGGGCGAGGCCAGGAGCCGCTCGGACTCGGCTCCTCTGCGGATTTACAAACCGGGCACCCGCCTGTACCCCCGGTGGGTGCAGGGAACGGTCCCCGAGCCGCGCCCGCCCGGAGCCCCGCAGAGCCGAACCGAACCGAGCCGAGCCCAGCCCCGCAGAGCCGAACCGAACCGAGCCCAGCCCCGCAGAGCCCAGCCCAGCCCCGCAGAGCCGAACCGAACCGAGCCCAGCCCCGCAGAGCCCAGCCCAGCCCCGCAGAGCCGAACTGAACCGAGCCGAGCCCAGCCCCGCAGAGCCGAACCGAACCGAACCGAGCCGAGCCCAGCCCCGCAGAGCCCAGCCCAGCCCCGCAGAGCCGAACAGAACCGAGCCGAGCCCAGCTCCGCAGAGCCCAGCCCAGCCCAGCCCCGCCCGGCCGGGCGGTCCCGAGCGTTCCGCCCCCGCCCCGCCGGCGCTTCCGGGCCGCGCTCCGGGCCGGGCCTCGGCGCTCCGGGCGGGCCATGGGGCAGCGCAGCGCGGCGCGGCGGGAGGACACGGCCCGGCGGCTGGCGCGGCTCGCGGCGCTGCGAGGTGCGGCGGGCTGGGGGCGGCCCGCGGGGCCGAGCTGGGCCGCGCCGGCAGAGACCGAGCGGGGCCGGGCTGAGCGGGGCCGGGCCGGGCCTGGCCGTGTCCCGCGGGGCCGGGCCGGGCCGGGCCGTGCCGGCGGAGGCTGAGCGGGGCCGGGCCGGGCCGTGCCGGCGGAGGCTGAGCGGGGCCGTTCCCGCAGGCGCGGCCGCCCAGCCCGGCGAGCTGTGGGACGTGGTGGTGCTGACGGCGGCGGACGCGGCGCAGGCGGGCGCGTTCCGGGAGCAGCTGGCGGAGAAGCTGCGGCGGGAGCAGCTGCCAAGGGCCGTCCGGTACCTCGTGTGCGCCGACCCGCCGGGGCCCAGGATCGGTGCGTGCGGCCGGGGGGCCCCAGCGCGGCCGGGCCGCTCCCATCCCCGCGGGCCGGGGCTCCGGACGGCGCTCGGGGCTCGGTGCGGGGCCAGCGGGCATCGCGGGCCGTGGGACCGTGGTGGTGCTGGGGAACGGGCTGTGCCGCTGCTCGGAGCGTGTCCTCTGGTGTGGGATAGCGCTAACTATCCCATGAATGTTGCACATTCATACTTCACCTTGACCTGCTGATTTAAACAGTCTGATTATGTTTTAGTACACTACCCAGTGGTGATGTAAAACTGGTCTCACTGCTCATAATACCATCCCGTAAGTCTTAATTCCTGTTCGCTTTGATGTACAGATTAAGTAATCTCAGTATTACCTGCGGTGTAGAGTAATATGCAGAGGTTAATTCTCAGGAATCTGGCGGTTTTAAGTTGCATGAGCTCATAAAATATCCCAAACCATTCCCTCAGATCCCAAACGTTTCTTACGTACATACTGTAAATGTCAGGAGTACTTCTGAACACTGCCTTGAACCCATTAGTAGGCTTTTATGTGACTTGTTTCTTACAGGAGCTGGTTTTTGTGGCTGAGTTATGGCCTATTTGATTGATAAAATGCTTCAAATGGTGGGGCTGTGCAGAGGTGACTGGGAGGGGAAATCACAGAAATTTCCCTGGAGCTGTCTGCTCAGGATGCCATCCCCTCAGAGAGCACAGGCTTCCAGAGGGACCGTCCTTCAGCTTCTGTGTGTGATCTTATCAACCATGATATGGTAGAAAGACTATCCCATCTCTCTGGCTGGGCACCAGTACATCCCACCTGTCAGAACAGGTGTTACTGGGGCTCTTCTCACAGATGCTAAAATGTTTTTCCTTTAGGAAACGGTGGATCAACCCTTCATGCTCTTCGGTGCTTGGAAGAGCAGTATGGTGATCAGTGGACTTCCTTCACTGTGCTGCTAATCCATTCTGGTAAATTCAGTTTTATATATTTTACTATAAAGTGATACCTTTTATTTTGTTCTTCCTTAAAATATTAAAATGGCAGAGGAGCTGGAGTTCCAAAATACTGTTCACTGAGAAAAGTAACCCATGTGTCTGATCATTTGAAATTAGGTTGGTGCTTACCAGATGTTACTGTCATTTCAACATTTCTTCTCAGCACTAAAGTTGCCCAGTCAGTGAGAAAAATGTGATTCACAGGTGTGATTTAAATTTCTGCCTTGAAACATCCATTTAAGGAACACAGCCCTCTCTCAGGGGACCTTGGGCTCCTCATGCCTCTGGGCAGGCTGAATACTTGAATACTTCTTATCCACTGAGTCAGGCCACTTGCAGATGTGGGAGAACATCAGTGCTGCAGAGGAGAAAGAAGCCAAGTGATAGCAAGTGTTGTGACCAAACCTTTTCCTTTTTGACCCATCACTGACTTAAAATTCCCATCAGGAATGTGGTGGTTCTCCTCCAAGCAAAAAGCAGGTAATGTCTGCTTTTGTCACTTCAGCAACAGATAGCTCTGAAACAAAAAGGTAACAAAACCAATCACAGTTTTAATATGAGCTAAACAAGGCAGGCTGGGTTTTGGACATAAGGTCAGATGTGCTCTGAGACTTGGTGTATGACCAAGCTGAGGGGTTGTTAACGCTTTTGTGTGCCTGTGAAATAGCTGCCTAGGTTTAGGTTTTGCTCACTTATGTACAGTGTGTCTGTGGAACTAAAAGAGTCCTTTTCCAGGGGGTTACAGCCAGCGTTTGCCAAGTGCAAGTGCCCTGGGCAAGATCTTCACCGCGCTGCCGCTGGGCGAGCCCGTGTGCCAGATGCTGGAGCTGAAGCTGGCCATGTACATCGACTTCCCCCGGCACATGAGGCCAGGCGTCCTCGTCACGTGCTCGGATGACATCGAGCTGTACAGCACTGCAGAGACCATCACCTTTGACAGGCCTGGCTTTACTGCCCTGGCTCACCCCTCGGACCTGGCGGTGGGGACCACGCACGGGGTGTTTGTGCTGGACCCGTCCAGTTTGTCAGGAGAGGGAGGCCTGGAGTATGGCTCCTGCTATCGCTTCCTGCACAAGCCTGACGTGCAGACCATGTGGCAGAGTGGTGCAGTGTGTGTGAGGAGGGATCAGCCTCAGCTCAGCTCCCCTGGCAGCTCTGGAGACTCGGCCGTGGCCTCGCAGTGTGTGTACACAGACAGTGTGTTCTACATGGACCACAGCACTGCCCAGCTGCTGCTGCACTTCTATAAGCAGATGGGCACTCTTGGCTGTGAAATAGATGCATATGGTGACTTTCTCCAGGCCCTGGGGCCTGGAGCCACTCCAGATTACACCAGAAACACCAGTAATGTCTCCAGGGAGGACCCGGGGCTGGTGGCAGTGCGGCAGCAGCTGTACTCCCTCCTGCAAGGCACTGCCCTGAATGTCATAGTCCTCAACAACTCCCACTTCTACCACATCGGGACTACTCAAGAGTATTTGTTCCATTTTACTGCTGAGAGCAAACTGAGATTTGAGCTTGGCTTGCAGCCTGTGGCCTTTAGCATCCTCCCTGACTCAGCCAAGGCCTTGGAGCAGTTGAGCATCATCCAGAGCATCCTTGAGCCTGGGTGTGTAGTAGGGCCTGGCTCTGTCATTGAGTACTCCAGAATTGGGCCTAAAGTCTCAGTAGGGAAAGGCAGCATTGTTAGTGGGTCCTACATAAATTTCAGTGTGGACATACCCTCAGACTGCTTCCTGAGTTCAGTAAGTGTGAGAATTACTGATGGAGTGGAGTATGCCACCATGGTGTTTGGTGTAGGCGATGACTTGAAAAAGAGTGTGAAATTGCTGTCAGACATCCACTCCCTCCAGCTTTTTGGAGTCAGCTTACCAGAGTGCCTTGACCTCTGGAGCTTAGAGCCTTCAGACCAGCTCTTCTCCAGTGGGGACACACGTTTGGGGCTGTGGACTGCCAGGATTTTCCCTGTTTGTTCTACTCTGAGTGAATCAGTTAGGATGTCACTGAACATGCTGAATTCTGTGCAGCACAAGTCAGCTTTCAAACTGAGAGGCTTTCGGCTTCTGTCTGTTGAAGAAATGCTCTCCTACAAAGATGTGGAAGACATGCTGAAGTTTAGGAAGCAGATTTATGATGAAATCTGCCTACAAAGACAAAAAGAGAAGTCTGATTATAGAATGAACGGCACTTGATCAAACCTCCTGTTTTCTTTTGTGGACAATTGATTACTTCCTTGCTTGTAAGAATCCTAAGGGAAAAGTACACAGATCTCTTCTCTGATCTCATTGAAGTAGAAATGAAGGAATTGCATAACATTAATAAAGCAACAAATACAAATAAAGTGTTCTTTGATTAAAACAGGAAAATATTTCAGATCTAAAAACTGTATTTGGTGACCTTTTGTGGGTTGGATGTTATGTCTTGTAGTTTTTTGTCAGAATACAATAGAGAAAAAAGGTCTGTTTGGCTGAAAACAGCTTTAAAAGCTTTTAAAGGGTAGAATATTAGCAATGCGGAATAATACAACAACTTATGTTTCCCTCCTTTTATGTTGCCATTTTGCAATACATTTTCAAACAGTAGTTAGGTGGAGGTAAAATGGTTAAAAGTGCTTGTAATTCAAGACATCTTGTCTTGGGCGTTAATAAATTTTTCTCTTTTGTTTCATAACTTTTTATTCTTTCTGGTTTTTGTCAGAAGAAAAAAGATGGGCATGAGTGATTATTCTTCCCCTTGTGACTCAGTACTGGGGTCAACACCAGTCACCAAGACATAATGATTTATTTTTTTCCTGGTAGTTGTTGGAAGCTGGCAGTGTGATGGAGGAGCTGCCAGCTCTGTGTTACCCACGGGCTGACTGCTGTGTGCCATGCAAATGCAGCACCTGGAGTTCTCTAAACTGAGCTGTTGCACTCTGCTGTCCTTGCTGGGGCAGGGCAAAAGCCAGAGGGGTTTGTTGTGAGTGGCCCCACAGTGCAAATCTTCTGACAAACCCTCTTCCCCTCCTCCCCCTGCTGCAAATAACGTTAATATTGAAGTGCTCCTGTTTCTGCTATAGGTGCCCAAGGTCCAGGTGCAGACAGATAAATCTGCTGGGTTTAGGAGTGTGCTGTGCAGTGTATCACCGTGGTTTGGCTGTAAATGTGATGCATCTTTTTCTCTTGAATGTCTCTGTGGGTTTTCATGTTTTATTTAATGTCTCATGATGACAGTGTTTATCTCCCTGCTGACTGAAATCCCAAATGACACCTTCCTTATGCCACCCACGAGGCAGCAGAATAACCTCCCCTGAGCATTACCCACCCTTCTCTAACCTGCAGTAGGTGTCTTCCTCGTCAATAAACCTTCCAAGAAGAAATACAAAGAAGTTAAATGGGGAGGCTGGGAATTGCTGGAGTTGGCTTCAAAGGAATAAGAATTTCTGAGCAAATAGAGAGTCTAAAAGTCAGTATGAATTATTAGTTAAACAATGGAAGCAGTGGGTTTGGGAACACTCAAGTCCAAGAAAAGCCCTTTAAGTCAGAAAGTGAAAGTAGTGATAGAGCATGGAGTTGTCATTTGTGTATCATCCTGTTTGCATGATTTATTAATCTATTGTTGCACAAAGGATTTTAGGAGAAAAATGTTTGATGCAGACTTTGCATCTTGAGTTGGAGACCAAGCTTTGTTTGGTACAGACTTCCCCGAGGGTTGCTGTGCTGCCAGCTGAGCTCTCTGAGTGTTTGGTGACAGCAAAATGCATCCTTTTACCATGGTTATCCACTTCAACTGTTACAATTGCATTTGTTCTGAATTCCAGGTATTGATTTCATTCCTGAAAGCAAACTGGATAAAAATAGGAAGTGGATTTGTTTCTGGCACGTAAGTATTGGGAGAATGAGGAAAAATGGAACAAGTTGTGGAAGAGGCTGCAGTGGGTCAGACCAGCAGCAGCAGTGTGAATTCCAAGGCAAAAACAAAGGAGTGGCATCCTGGTGGTAGCCATGGCCTAGCACAGCTAGCCCCAGGTCAGATCTTGAGGCAGAGGTTTTAATGAAAAAAGAAAGTCTGTTGTAATGGAGTAAGCATGGATTTGCCAGGTAAGAAACATTGCACTGCTTTAATTCTGTGTGTCAGCCACTGCTTTCCTCTCACTCTGAGCATCTTTGTCTCAAATTGAGAAGGCAGATTTTGGTCAGTATTAGCCCTGGATAACATCAGCAGGTTCAATGGATTACTCTGCAGGTATGGGAATATCTGGTGGTGTACCATTCATTTTTACACTGCAATCAAGTTTAATGTAAAATGTTATGAAGAACATTACAATATATATTTTATTTATAGACAGTTATATTAGTTATTTTCCCCTATGATATATTCAAAAGCCACGTGGATGTGGCACTTGGAGACAGAGGTTAGTGGTGGCCTTGGCAGTGCCAGGGGAGTGGTTGGACTTGATGGTGTGGGAGGGCTTCTCCAGTCCAAATGCTCCTTTGATCCTACAGTTCTCTGTATTGCAGCTGTTTATGAAGTGTGTACATTTTTAGCTGTAACAAATTGCAGTCCTTACAGCAAGGGTCATGCTACAGTGTGAATACATCTTATTAAAATCAGACAGCCTGCAGAGCAGATCCTTCCTGACAACAGTGATCCAAGGCTGAGGTGTTCAATCCGTGTATGTATTTTATTCATGGTGCATCTACAGCTCCAGGTAATCTTTGTATTCCACAGTCAGCTGTTAATGTAGATGACAACAATTTTCTCATGCATCCAGCTGGGATAAGTGTGTCCCAGGGAAACTGAGAAACTTGTGCAAGGCCACCCAGTAGAACATCACAGCAAGGTTAGTAATGTGGGGGTTGCTGATTTCCAGTACCAGGCTCTTAAAACAAGACCATCTCAGCATCCTGGCCCATGATTTTCCTGCAGTCTGAGTGATGAAGGATGCAGTCATGAGAGTGCCAGGCATGCAGGACCTCTGTGGATGTGAGTCATCTACTGAAACCTAGAGTTTGATTTTGGCTGATCCTCTCAGTTTCCCAGATGGGTGCAATGTTCAAATGCCCTCTAGATCATTGCCTGGCTCCATCTATCCTGAAATGCAATTCGGGCTGGTACAATCTCAAACAAACTCAAGATGAGCTTTTAATGATTTTTTTCATGTCGGCTTTCTTTATTTAATTAGTTTTGCTGTGTAGTGCAATAATAGGGCTCATAATGAACATGATTGCAATGATTTCCCTGAATGCCTCGAGCACGCGCCGTGATCAGCAGAGGTTTAGCCCTGCCTGTGCTATCCTGAAACCTGAGAGGGAGGATTTCAGTGACCTTTGGTGCAGGAAAGTGAAATCTGAGAAATTGGGCACTTAACAAAGAGCACAAGGGGAGGCAGCTGAAATAAAAATGAGCAGCTGAGAGGAATGTGTGCCAGAAGGATTTGGGAGCTGTGGAGAGGAGGTAAGCTCCAAGATCAGCTGGATCTGCAGGGCGCTGTTCGTGCCTTGTCAGGTGCTTGTGCTCGAGCTCAGAAGTTCCAGCCTGCTCATCACCAAACTCTGATGTAAGAGCTTTGTGCTCTCTGCACTTGAGCCCCCGTGCAAAGGCCTCTCTCATGTTGAGAGAGCAAAAATAACAGCACGGTGCTGCTGTGCCCTCTGTTCATCTGCTGCCATGGGGAGCCCTGCAAGCACCTGCTCCCCACAGGGGCCGGGGTTCCTCCGCTTTCTCCTTGAAAACACATTTTCCTTTAGTGCCCTTTTCATTTCCTGGACATAGCTGAATGTCACCAGAATGGCAGTGAAGTTCATGGGAGCAGCTTACAGCTTCCTCAAGTCAATGATAGATGTGGGCAATGTTAATTGTGGATATGCTCTGATTATTTGAAAGAAAGATCATTTCAAAAGACTTTCTCCTGTAAGCCCTCCCTGTGAAGGACATTTAAAACCTCAACTCTCCCAGTCATTTGGAGACTGGATGTGGGAATCAGTTGCCAGGCTGGTGCCTTTCTGCAAATCATTGGTCAAATATCACAGGATACATTGAGACAGCAGTTCAGGCTCTTCAGACACAGATCCTTGGGTTCAAACACAGATCCTTGGGTTCATATGTAAGTTTGTGCAAGCACAAGGACAGGCTGGTGGTGCCAGGAGTCCAAACTCTTCAGACACAGATCCTGGATTGGTGTGTAAGTTTGTGCAAGCACAGGGGCAGGCTGGTGGTGCCAGGAGTTCAGACTCTTCTGAAATAAATCCTGGATTGGTGTGTGTTTGTGCAAGCACAGGGGCAGGCTGGTGGTGCCAGGGGTTCAGACTCTTCTGAAATAAATCCTGGATTGGTGTGTGTTTGTGCAAGCACAGGGACAGGCTGGTGGTGCCAGCAAGGTTGGTACAGTGGGCTGCAGCACATGGGAGGATTTAGAGATGTGTGTTCTGTTAACTTGTCTGCTTGCCTGAAATCCTTCACTGCCATAAGAACTCACACACAGAACAGCTGCCAAGGTCAATCACCTCACTTTAAATACATAAATATATAAATACATAAATGTAAATATTTATGTGTGTGTATTTGCATTTCACTTTGAATTATATATTGCCCTTCCTGTGTGCCATATCCAGATGCTCCCAATGCCACCCCTGTGCCAGGGGGTTGTGAGGGACAATCATCCCTGCCCTCTTTGGTCTGGGGGCCTCTGCACTCCTCGGGGATCCTCACACAACACCTGGGATCCAGGTGCTCCAATTCCCTTTTCTGTACAAAACCAGCAGCAAGCTGCCGAGTCACCACTTCCCACGAGTTGTGAGTGTTCAGCAGGTGAAGGCAGTGTGTGTGTGGGAGTGAACTGGGCATTTTGAGCAAGCTGAGTGGGTGTTTGTGTGACTTTAGCCCAGTGGACAGCACAGGCTGTTTTGCTCCGTGCTATTGTTGCATGACATTCCTCTTGGCACAATGTTTATTTTTAGCCAGAGACTATCACAAGTATTTTTCAGCAGGACTGTCACTGCCCCTGAACAGGGAATCATATTACTGCAAGAACTTTGCTGAAACAAGATAAATTGGACAAATGGGAAATTATAAATCTAGACCAACCCAGACTTGCACGGGTAACTAAAGTCACTTTTTTACAGGCAGTGTGCCATCCATCCATCTGCAAGGAGCAAATGGTATTTCAGGGGATAACTCATTCCTGGTTTACTCTTGAGTTCAAGGCTCAGGTATTGTTCTTGACTTAACCCAGATTCAGGCTGTGAAAGAAGACAAAAAAGCCAAGAAAACTACTAAACTAAATTTATTTGGGTAATTCTATAAGATCATAATAACTTGTATACTATGTTGACCTAACTCATACTTTAAGAGAAAATCCTTTAAATCTCTAACCTTTTTCTGCTGTGTGTCTGTTGAGGAAAAAAGAGCTAACAAATGCAACCTGAACTGTAAGTTTTCTCTTGAATATTATTTAATATTAAAATACATATGCAGTGTCTCTGAAATCCTTGTATATGTTTCTGTATTGGCTGCAGCAGGAACAGTTTAATAGCTGTAATATTTTAAACTTTATTAGAAATATATGTGAAAGTGTACAATTGGATGTTTAAAAATTCAGTGTTTTGGTTACCGCGACATCATTTTTGTGCTTTGAAGTGTTTTATCAGCTTGGAGTTTTTGTTGTAGATGAATGGAAGAAGAAAGTCAGTGAATCCTATGCCACAGTCACAGAGCGCTTGGAGGACGACCTGCAGATCAAGGAGAAGGAGCTGGCAGAGTTAAAGCATGTTTTCAGGTAAAATATTGTGTGAATCTGTTTATCAATTTATTTCAAATGACTGTTTAGTATCAAACAGCATTTCCAGGTTCAGGTGTTTTATATGGACAGTTTCTCCTGTGTGGAATGCATGTTCCTTATGTCTATTTTTGGGTGTATATCATCACAGTGCTGGGCAGAGCCCCACAGCACAGTACCAAAATTAGTGGCTGCTGATTATTAATGCCAATATTTTACAACAAACACCTCTATACTTTTGTAAAATAATTAGCTGTAGTACCATGTCTGATTTTGCTGTGCACTTTTCAGTTTTGCTGATGTGCCTCTGCAACCAGGACTCTTGCTGAAGTGTACCCCTGTGAGCAAACACAAAAGCAGTGGATTCACAGTTAGGATGGGACTGGTTTCCTCAGGCTCACCCAGCTGAGCCACACAGACCTGTTCAGTACCTGCAAAGCTCCAGTGCAGCAAACTCCCAGCTCACAGACTGGAAATGAGTTGAGAAAAGTAGAGAAACTTTTTTTTTTTTTTTTTTATTGTAACCTTGTTAAATACGTGTGATGGTTGCTCCTCCCTCAGGGTGGGTTTATAG
The DNA here is from genome assembly GCA_009764595.1 of Geothlypis trichas. Lineage (NCBI taxonomy): Eukaryota > Metazoa > Chordata > Aves > Passeriformes > Parulidae > Geothlypis > Geothlypis trichas. The sequence goes on along the minus strand of CM019909.1, from coordinate 31,493,089 downwards.
TTACACAAATCCAAGTGTTCTGCAAACTCAGGGTCATGGGTGTGCTGACAATGGAAACTTCTATGGACGGGCCAAAATTGAGATTCTCCAAAGCAATATTAACTGGAGGTGTATTTTGTTTTTCAACACGTGTAATTAATTAGAGTGTCTGACGGATTACTAACAAATCTGTCTGTGCTGAAGGAAACCCACAAGGCTCAATGGCAAAAGCTAAAATGTCCAAGTACTGTCTCATTTAACAACCTGTAAGCAAGCACAGTGATCACTGTCCCTGTGATTTCATCTGTGGAGTATAAACCCACTTTTTGATAGGCTTTTCCTGGTTATTCTTTTCATTTAGCAAGATGGCCCCTGCTATATGCATGTCCTACTCACCATTTTAAAATCAATACACATGTTTTAAAAGTACATCATACTTACTATTGCATTAATAGAGATGCTGAGTTTATATGGATTGTTTATATTTTTAAAGAGTCTTTCCTCTTATTTTGCCTAATTTAGATAAATTTAAAATGTATGTATTGTGATTGCATAGCCAGATTTCTCAGAAAACAATAAATCTGGACCACTCAACCTGATAGTAGTGAAGCATTTCTAGATTTACAGACTGTAAACTGGGTATAAATTCAGCCTCGCGCCTCAAAAAAACTACATTGAGATTTCTCTTTTAAATGCTGCCCCCATGCAAGAAGCAGTGCTGAAGGATGCAAGCAGTGCTCATGTGTGCAATGCCCTTTCCAGCTCCGACGAGGCGTTCTGCAAGGTGAACCTGAACTACCGCACGGAGAGCGGGCTGTCGCTGCTGCACCTGTGCTGCGCCTGCGGGGGTACGTGTGGGCAGTGCCCAGGCACACCTGTGCTGTACCTGCGGGGGTACGTGTGGGCACTGCCCAGCGGGGACAGGTGTGGGCACTGCCCAGCACAGAACTGGACCTGTGCTGCGCCTGCGGGGGTACGTGTGGGCACTGCCCTGCAGGGGTACGTGTGGGCACTGCCCAGCACAGAACTGCACCTGTGCTGTGCCTGCGGGGGTACGTGTGGGCACTGCCCAGGCACACCTGTGCTGTACCTGCGGGGGTACGCGTGGGCACTGCCCAGCACGGGCTGCTCTGTGCTGTGCCTGCGGGGGTACGTGTGGGCACTGCCCAGCGGGGACAGGTGTGGGCACTGCCCAGCACAGAACTGCACCTGTGCTGTGCCTGCGGGGACAGGTGTGGGCACTGCCCAGCACAGAACTGCACCTGTGCTGTGCCTGCGGGGACAGGTGTGGGCACTGCCCAGCGGGGACAGGTGTGGGCACTGCCCAGCACGGGCTGCCCTGTGCTCTCAGGACAGCTCCAGCAGGGCTCGGGGCTGCCCTGCCCGAGGCCCCAGTGCAGCCCCAAGAGCTGATCCTCCTCCCGTCTGCCCGAGGCTCTGTGTGTGATGCACCCTGATCCTCTGCGGGTGCTCAGCTCATCCTGAACTGCTCTGATTCATCAATCCAAACCCATCCCACAGCATTTCTGCCTCCACATTTCTGCCCTGGCTCGGGGTCCTGACAGGGACCTTGTTGTAGCAGCACTTTGTGGTACTTACACCACCAACTTTTCTACCTTAACGAAAATATCTGTATTTCGTTTCACATTGATTAAAAGAAGAATAACTGAAATGCTCTAGTGACAAACATCAGCTAATAGGGCTTTTCCAGATAGCACATCAGAATGCACAAGGGACGAGGGCAAGATGTGTTCTGGGATGCTCATACAAACATACTAATGGTGGGATTTTCCACTTGGATCCACACAACTGCTCTGTTATCCACAAAAAAGTCATTAGTTCATGTACTTGCTTTGCTCTTGTACAATTTTCAGCAGATATTGGCTGAGAGAGGCAGAGACTTTTACCCTGAGGTTTCAGCTGAGCAAAGTACTGACATGCATAAATGATTTTATCAATCTTAGTTAGATGTTCACCATGAGGAACAAGCTGATCCTGCACTACTGAAAAATGAATGGATCTTTACTTGTCATTTTTGAGTGCGAGATCCTATCCAAAGATGGCATCAATACCTGGTTACATCAGTGCAGTTGGGCTAGCTGAGAGGAAGTTTAGGAAAACACACACTCACCATTAGTTCTGGGAACACTCAGAGAAGGGCAAAGAGCTGCTAGATCTGACATTGTCCTTGGCTACTGTCACAAGTATTCAAAAGGCAGATGGATTTAGTGAATTTATGTATTTATTCACTGTGTGTCAGAAAGGTCAGAGCAAAGCTCCTGGCCTGGACCACATTAATGGAGCCACATTAGCACTGCCCAAAATGACTGTCCTTGTGAGGATGTCCTGTGCAGGGAGAGCAGTGCTCCAGTTCTGACATGGCAAAGGAGCTCAGTGACAGAGGAACCAGAGGTTCCAGAAGCACCTTCAGGTTCATGGAGCTCTCTGCATCATGCTTTACGTGCTAAAGGAGGAGTTTGCTTCTCTAGAAGCTCAGCTACCCTCACCAAACCCTCATTAAAGTGTGAACAAACAGTGAGCTGGTATGTGGCCAGACCTGCAGTTGTCCCAGCCAATGAGATATTTCCATCAACCTCATCATTCTGAAGTTGCAAAATACATATTTTATTACTTGCCTCAGGTCAGCAGTCGAGATATCTATTTCTCTGCTTTCAAACTCACACAGGAGCTTCTTGCCTCATCTGCATGTTCTTTCCTATAACTGTCTTTTTTCTGCTTTTCTCCCTAAAGGCAACAAATCCCACATCAGAACTCTCATGCTGAAAGGGCTGCGCCCATCCAGACTAACGAGAAATGGATTTACAGCTCTGCACTTGGCAGCTTATAAGGTAAATTATTTTAAATAGAATTGATGACGGGAAATCAGAACTGAGCGACTGATTTGTCTGAACTGTCTAGATGAGCTCTCTAGTCATTAATTCTGGTGAAAACGTATGTTTCACATCTGTGGTGCATAGGAAAAGGCCCCATAAAGAGCCCATGCACAGGAATCAGCATGTGCTTTTGCAGTGTCATCTGTGCAGCTCGAGACAGAGGAGTTGTCCAGTGCCACCACAAAGTCAGGACAGAGACTTTTTCAACAGCCAGGCCTCAGCAGAGCAGAAGAGAGGCCTGGTGCTGGGCAGAGCTCCCCAGCCTCCCGTGGCATTCGGAGCCCCCATGCTGCTCCCTGTCCATCGTGGCCAGGGCCAGTGCTGCTCCCTGTCCATCGGGGCCAGTGCTGCTCCCTGACCATCGCGGCCAGTGCTGCTCCCTGGGTGCTGCTCCCTGTCCATCGCGCCCAGGCCCGGTGCTGCTCCCTGTCCATCGTGGCCAGGGCCAGTGCTGCTCCCTGTCCATCGCGGCCAGTGCTGCTCCCAGCCATGGTGAGGGCCAGTGCTGCTCCCTGACCATCACAGCCAGGCCCGGTGCTGCTCCCTGTCCATCGTGGCCAGGGCCAGTGCTGCTCCCTGGGTGCTGCTCCCTGTCCATCAGGGCCAGTGCTGCTCCCTGTCCATCAGGGCCGGTGCTGCTCCCTGTCCATCAGGGCCGGTGCTGCTCCCTGTCCATCACAGCCAGGCCCGGTGCTGCTCCCAGCCATGGTGAGGGCCGGTGCTGCTCCCTGTCCATCAGGGCCAGTGCTGCTCCCTGTCCATCGTGGCCAGGGCCGGTGCTGCTCCAGGCCGCACTGAGGCCTGTCCCAGGGATGATGTGGGTTCTGTCCCAGGGATGATGTGGGTTCTGTCCCAGGAATGATGTGGGTTCTGTCCCAGGAATGATGTGGGTTCCATCCCAGGGACGATGTGGGTTCTGTCCCAGGGACGATGTGGGTTCTGTCCCGGGGATGGTGTGGGTTCCATGCCAGGGATGGTGTGGGTTCCATCCCAGGGATGATGTGGGTTCTATCCCAGGGACGATGTGGGTTCCATCCCAGAGATGAGGTGGGTTCCATCCCAGGGATGATGTGGGTTCCGTCCCAGGGATGATGTGGGTTCCGTCCCAGGGATGGTGTGGGTTCTGTCCCAGGGATGGTGTGGGTTCCGTCCCAGGGATGATGTGGGTTCCATCCCAGGGATGATGTGGGTTCTGTCCCAGGGATGATGCGGGTTCCGTCCCAGGGATGATGTGGGTTCCGTCCCAGGGATGATGTGGGTTCCGTCCCAGGGATGATGTGGGTTCTGTCCCAGGGATGATGTGGGTTCCGTCCCAGGGATGATGTGGGTTCCATCCCATGGATGATGTGGGTTCCGTCCCAGGGATGGTGTGGGTTCTGTCCCAGGGATGGTGTGGGTTCTGTCCCAGGGATGGTGTGGGTTCCATCCCAGGGGTGATGTGGGTTCTGTCCCAGGGATGATGTGGGTATTGTCCCAGGGATGATGTGGGTTCTGTCCCAGGGATGATGTGGGTTCCATCCCAGGGGTGATGTGGCTTCTGTCCCAGGGATGATGTGGGTTCCATCCCAGGGATGATGTGGGTTCTGTCCCAGGGATGGTGTGGGTTCCATCCCAGGGGTGATGTGGGTTCTGTCCCAGGGATGATGTGGGTATTGTCCCAGGGATGATATGGGTTCTGTCCCAGGGATGATGTGGGTTCCATCCCAGGGGTGATGTGGCTTCCGTCCCAGGGATGATGTGGGTTCCATCCCAGGGATGATGTGGGTTCCCTCCCAGGGATGGTGTGGGTTCCGTCCCAGGGATGGTGTGGGTTCTGTCCCAGGGATGATGTGGGTTCCGTCCCAGGGATGGTGTGGGTTCTGTCCCATGGATGATGTGGGTTCCGTCCCAGGGATGATGTGGGTTCTGTCCCAGGGATGATGTGGGTTCCGTCCCAGGGATGGTGTGGGTTCTGTCCCATGGATGATGTGGGTTCCGTCCCAGGGATGGTGTGGGTTCTGTCCCAGGGATGATGTGGGTTCTGTCCCAGGGATGATGTGGGTTCCATCCCAGGGATGATGTGGGTTCTGTCCCAGGGATGATGTGGGTTCCATCCTGGCCCGCAGGACAGCGCAGAGCTGCTGACGGCGCTGCTGCACGGCGGGGCTGACGTCCAGCAGGTCGGGTACGGGGCGCTGACGGCGCTGCACGTCGCCACCATCGCCGGCCACCACCAGGTACGTCCCCTCGGGGTGCGGGACTCGGCTGGGAGCTGGTGGTGCCAGGTCATTCTGGTCTGCTGTCTTTCAAAACAAAATTCAGAACCGGTTAAGTACAGCTGGATTTTGTTTAATTTTTTTGCGTTTTGGGAAAACTGTATCTGTGCGTGTATTTTTGCACTGAACAAACATGCACAAAAGGACGCAGGTCAAAGGTTGGACTTGGCAGGTTTTGGCGGTCTTTTCCAACCTTGATGGTTCTTTGATTCCAGTAGTTCAGTGCAGAGTGATGGTGGAGCTGTTAACCTGAGCCCTGACTCTGGGGTGGTCCCATTCACAGGTGTTTAATGTCTCCTCTCTGGACAGTACAAAGAGGTCTTCTCTGAGCACTCAGGGGTTTCAAGTAATTTCTAACACATCTTGGCCTTTTGCTGTAAATGCCAAAGGCAGACCTGCTGTTGCTCCCTTGTCCTGAGCTCCTGCTGAGGTTATGGGCAAGTGTAGGGTGCTCACAACCCAACAATATTACCTCAATAAGAAATAAACTGTTAGTAGTATTGAAAAGTTTCTGATTTCTTCCTTTGGAATGATCAGCTCTCCAATTATCAGATGCATCTCCATAAATTGAGTGGAATTCTATATATATGTATGAACTCATTTGGTTCATCTGCTGCTCAGGGAACCAAGGATTTATGGTCCAAGTTCTTGCTTTCCTTCTTTACATAGCTGTGAGTTTTTCAGTCAGCTTAGAAGTTCCTCTGCCAGATAAAGTAGCTTGTTATGTCCACAGTTTCATTAATATTCATGGAAACAGGGAATAATTTTTCAAACCACCTTATAAGGGTGAATTTTTACCCCTTGCCTTTTCCAAAAGACAAATTCCTTATGTCTGTCTCATGGGGTTTTTGTTGGCTTCTTCTAACCTTCAGAGTGGCTTAATTAATTGTCTTTGCAGTGAAGATCATTGACTTGAGTGTTCAAAAAACTTCTGAATAAACCTTTTGTAAGAGAATTTTAAGAAAAATTGCAAAGTAAGACTATTGTGCAAGCTGTTTAAGGTGTTGTTTTGAACTACCATTTGGTTGTACAAGGAGAGGGCAGCATCAGCTCCCCCTGCTCTCCAGGCCGTGCTGGTGTGGGATGCTGCTGGCTGCCTTGGGCCAGCCCACCCAGCTGCTTCCTCTGCAGCTTGGGAACGTCCCTGGCTCACAAGCTTCACCTTCACTCACCGTCTCCTGAGGAGAAAAATCTTTTTTTTTTTCCTACTTAGTTTCTGAAGTATTTCTATCTTTGCACATGCCTCCAGCATAGCCTCCTACTTGTGATGCCTATGACAGCTTTCAGTGCTTTCTAAGACTCCTTTTTTCTTTCCTAGAAAGATATCTTGTCTGAGAGACTATCAAGGCTGTCTCTGTACCCCTCTCATCATTTACACTTGAGTGGAGTTTGCTTAGTACAGCGCACAGAATTCTATTTATCAGGGGATCACAAAGCAGCAGGCACGGCTGCCATTGCTGCAGCCTGGAAAATGTGTCAAAACCCATCTAGTTTTATGTTCATCATCAGGGATGGATCTACATCACTCAACACAGTTTTTTCACCTTGAAGATCCACCTTGAAAGCTTCTAGATGAATCTAAATTTTGAATTCCAGCTCCCAAAGAGTTTGGGGAGAATATGGAGTTATTAATTGGAGTTATTCACATCCCTGAATGTGTTACAGCCTCACATTTCATGGCTTAATTAAAATCAGGCTAATCCAAAGACATTTCAATCATATTAGTGTAAAAGCTACAGGCCCAAACATCTCTTTTCAGAGACAACAGCTACAGCTTCAGGGTTTTTTCATGGTAGTTTGCTGGAAAATGTTTTAGTAGACTAATCATTTGAAAACAACCAAACCATTAAATCCCTGGCTGGCTGGCTCTATGTTCCCACCTCTGGCTCACCAAGATATTGAAAATTGGCCAGACACAGGAAACACCATGGAGGGAATCAGCTGTGTTAGCTGCATAATGGAGTGTGTTCTTTACTTAGCAGCTGAGCATATTCCCAGCCATCCCCTGCGTGCCTGTTGCTGAGCTGGTGGAACAGCCAGCAGAAAGATCTCAGGGGATCTTTCTTCAGATTTTTGTTATGTAGTCAAATGCTTTTTGAAATCAGCAGCAACAGGATGTCACCACACTTGGCAAGGGGAATTCTTGTGTGTAAAGGGGCGAGGGGACCACAACGAGAGTGATGCAGCACTGAGGGCATTCCAGGGATGATGCAGAATCCCCACGCGTGGCAATAATCACACCTGGCCTGCTGCCTCCAGGGGAAATCTTAGCTGATGCCATAGAAAAATGGTTTAAACTAATGGGAAATGGACACATTCACATATGTCAGGGCACACACTTTGTGCAGAAAATATCTTCAGGCCTTCTTATGAAAAAAGAGTAATTGAAATTGTGTAAAGAAGCAATCCCTGTACACTGATGTTTCTTGGGAAGAGTTTGTGTTCTCGGAGCACTCGAGAGCTGCTGGGTTGGACTGACTGTCCTTGTTGTTGCATGTTTTATGTGATTTGGGGCTCTCAGCCGGGCGAGCAGGTGACAGAGGTGCGTGGTGACAGCTGGCACTGCTGCCCTGCTCCAGGGCTCCCTGTGGGCAGGCACTGATGTGGGCAGTGCAGTGCAGCACTGGCCCCTGCCCCGTCCTTGGCAGCCCTTCAAGCCCAGCTCTCCACCTCTCGTGACTCAGGGTCCCGTGTCTGTCATCATCATGGCTTTCAAACTTAGCACCCATCAAACTGGTACTGGAGCTTCTGAGGTAACCCCAGCCCAAGCCTCTGTGTGCCCAAGGACTCCCTCGTGCTTCAGGAAAACCCCTTCAGCCTTCAGTGCAGAACCCAGAGAGGTTTCATTCAGGCTTCTCTTTTGGCAGCTATGCAGCAAGGCACTTCTTGAGAGTTCATAGCTTTCAAAAAAACATGGGCCTCCTGAAGGACCAAAAAAAGTAGAAATTTGAAAGAAAGCACTTAGGGTTATTGATTGAAGCAAAGAGCTCTTATGTTCGAAAATACAAAGAAATCTTTCCGTGTTTGAGGATTTACCTTCACACATTTAAATTTTAAAAAAACTTCCATTTTGTGTGACTTTTTCACTTCTGAAAGCTCTGGTATGTTTACAGCTCTTTGTTCATAATGGCTAGAAGAAAATGAAAGGTTGTTCTGAGAATATCCAGACAGCCATTTCCGTACCTCTTACTTAATAAATCCTTTTTTTCAGTGGCACACCGATTTTCAGTCTCATTTATAAAGCATCAGTGACATTCAGTGTTCAGTTCAAGTACTGTAAGCTGATTCCTTTTGCATGCTCTGCACCTTTATAACCCGTTTGTTTGGGGCTGTGTGACATTTGTTAAACCCAAGGCAGGAGGTCTCAGAGTCCTGTTACTCCTGCTGAGCACATGCAATACATGCACAGAGCACTGCAGTGGGCACACAGCCCCCAGTGCTGCTGGTTTCCTTGCAGGCTGTGGACATCCTGCTGCAGCACGGGGCCTACGTGAACGTGCAGGACGCCGTGTTCTTCACACCGCTGCACATCGCTGCCTACTGCGGCCACGAGCAGGTACGGGCACCCAGCCTGCCCGGGCACTCTGAGCTATGGGCACCCAGCCTGCCTGGGCACTGGGAGCTACGGGCACCACAGGGCACCCAGCCTGCCCGGGCACCCTGAGCCACGGGCACCCAGCCTGCCCGGGCACTCTGAGCTACGGGCACCCCAGCCTGCCCGGGCACTCTGAGCTATGGGCACCCAGCCTGCCCGGGCACTCTGAGCTATGGGCACCCCAGCCTGCCCGGGCACTCTGAGCTATGGGCACCCAGCCTGCCCGGGCACTGGGAGCTATGGGCACCCAGCCTGCCCGGGCACTCTGAGCTATGGGCACCCAGCCTGCCCGGGCACCCTGAGCCACGGGCACCACAGGGCACCCAGCCTGCCCGGGCACTCGGAGCTATGGGCACCCAGCCTGCCCGGGCACTGGGAGCTACGGGCACCCAGCCTGCCTGGGCACCCTGAGCCACGGGCACCACAGGGCACCCAGCCTGCCCGGGCACTCTGAGCTATGGGCACCCAGCCTGCCCGGGCACTGGGAGCTACGGGCACCCAGCCTGCCCAGGCACCCTGAGCCATGGGCACCACGGGGCACCCAGCCTGCCCGGGCACTGGGAGCTACGGAGCACCCAGCCTGCCTGGGCACCCTGAGCTACAGGCACCCAGCCTGCCCGGGCACTCTGAGCTATGGGGCACCCAGCCTGCCTGGGCACTCTGAGCTATGGGCACCCAGCCTGCCCGGGCACTCTGAGCCACGGGGCACCCAGCCTGCCCAGGCACTCAGAGCTATGGGCACCCAGCCTGCCCGGGCACTCTGAGCCACGGGGCACCCAGCCTGCCCAGGCACTCAGAGCTATGGGGCACCCAGCCCTGCCCGGGCACTCAGAGCTATGGGGCACCCAGCCTGCCCGGGCACTCGGAGCTATGGGGCACCCAGCCCTGCCCAGGCACTCGGAGCTGCTGCTCCCCTCTGCTGCCTGCTCTGCTGTCCTTCACCTCACAGAATGCTTGTCAGAATCAATGTCTGCTTGCTTTTGAGAATTTTAATATTTTATAGACATGTGAGTTGAAAAGGAGTTTCCTATTGAATCTCTTCTCCCTGTTTTAACTTTACAGAGATACTCATGTGTGGTATTACCCAATGCACTATTGTATCTGGTTTTCTCAAGGTTGCATTTTCATGTGATATTTTAATCAACCCTAATTAATTATTTAGGTTACCCACCTGTTACTGAAGTTTGGAGCCGATGTGAATGCGAGTGGTGAAGTTGGGGACAGACCTCTCCACCTGGCTGCTGCCAAAGGCTTTCTCAACATTACAAAGCTTTTGATGGAAGAGGGAAGCAAAGCTGATGGTAAGAAAAGATATTTAAAAGTCCTCCTTAACACTGTGTTTTCTAGACAGACTTTTAGCTTCCTAACACATACTCTTTGTACGTGTGTCTGTTAAAGCCTCACAGTGATGTCACTCAGGCTGGGACATTGCACTTCATTGCTTATATTCTGCATTAATACGATATTTAAAATATTTAATATGTAAATAAATATTTAAAACATTTTCTCCCATGCTAATGTCAGTGTGCAGCTGGTGGTTCTGCTGGGTTCTTGTTCTTGCTCCCTTCCCTCTGCTTTTGCTGCTTCAGTAACTCTGAAAGCACAAAATGTGCCACTCTCCCTCCTTTCTCCTCCACTGCTGTGACACCTGTGTCACAGTGTGCCCCTGCATGCTGGTGACACACCCCACAAAGGCACACAAATGTTGTAACTTATAGGTCACATTTTTGGCATGTTGTGATTATTAATGCAGAGGTTCTTACCTGTACCTGCAGGGAGCATTAAAGAGAGATGGAGAGGGACTATTCACAAGGGCCTGGAGTGCCAGGACAAGGGGAATGGCTTCCCACTGACAGAGGGCAGGGCTGGATTAAACACCAGGAGAAAATCCTTCCCTGTGAGGGTGGGCAGCCCTGGCACAGGTGCCCAGAGCAGCTGGGGCTGCCCCTGCATCCCTGGCAGTGCCCAAGGCCAGGCTGGACACAGGGACAGTAGGAGGTGTCCCTGCCCACAGGGAGGGACCTGAAAGATCAGGGTCCCTTCTAATCCAGGCCATTCTGCAATTCTGTGAAATACTGAGCAAATTCCAAATTATTTAAAAATTAATTTCTTATCCTCAGAGTAAGAGACAGAAATGTTTTTTGGGAAGTAGCAGTACATTGCTTGGAAACGTGCTGCTCATTAATACATCAATTGACCATGTTCTCTGTGAGTCCTGCCTGCCATCACACATCCTCCTCCTGCAATAAAAAAGCATGGAGGGAAGCAGTGCAGTCAAGTCTGTGCTGTTTTCAGAAGTGAGCTCAGGGTGTTTCAGCCTCCATATGTATGCACTGGGCTGAAATAATTGTAATAAAGGGGGGGAAAAAGAGACGTTCTCTCATCATGACAAGGCAGTGGGAGGTTTGCCCTCTGTTAGAGAGTTTATTCCAAAAGGAAAGAATCTGGGGCACCATTTCAGGTCCTTTTCTTTAAACTCAAAATCTTCAGCACAGAAAAAAGAAAAGGGAGACTGGAAGCGGGAAGCCTTTTGCTCTTAAAGTAGCACACTTTGAAACTTGCTGTAAATGCAGCAGCAGAGGAAAGGTCTTTAGTGCCCAGGAATGAAAGGAACTGGGGAAAGAGCCTGAATACATTTGGCAGTGTTGAGTGCAGAGCAGTAATTGGGGTCACAAACCTGAGCCGTGAGCCCAGCCCCGCAGCGATCGCCCGTCCAGGAGCACGGGGAGCTCCAGGACAGCTGCAGGCTGCAGCATTGCATCTGCAGATCAGGGATCCCCAGGGACACTCCATGCAACTGCCCTCTGGATATTTTGCTGTGACTGGTGGGTGCCAGCAGCTCTGTTGATGTTGTTATTATCTTACTTTTGCTTCAAAATTGCTCTTTCTAAAGGTCATTTATAACTCGTGATTCCTTCATGGAAAGCTTTGTCAAAAGACTCAATAAGTTTGCAGCTGGAAGGAAGCAGTCATGGCCCAAGTTCAGAAAATCACCTTGACAGTGCACTGCAGGTGGCACAGAGCAGTATGGGTTTGATACCCAAAAGATCACGGAAATTTCAATTTTGAACAAATACATCCACAAATATTGTTCCAGGAGGTTTCAAAATGCATAGACACAACACATAAAATTCTACTAAATATCCCAAACAACCCCAGACACGCTGTGTTAAGGATAAAATCCTTTCTGTGTTTTTTTCTGGGTGAACTGGCAGTGAACGCCCAGGACAATGAAGATCATGTGCCTCTGCACTTCTGCTCTCGATTTGGGCACCATGACATTGTGAAGTACTTACTGCAGAGCAGCTTCGAGGTGCAGCCCCACGTGGTGAACATCTATGGAGACACACCTCTACACCTGTGAGTGCCCTGCAGCAGCTGCTGGACAGGTTTGGGGCTCTTGGGAAGGCTGGCTTTGCTAACTCCTCTGTGCTGCCCTCCTCTTCAGTGCCTGCTACAATGGGAAGTTTGAGGTTGTCAAGGAAATAATTCAGCTCTCAGGAACAGAAAGTCTCGCTAAAGAAAACATATTCAGTGAAACAGCTTTCCACAGGTGAGGTGTTCAAATGCCAATGTCAGTAGAGCTCCACTTACACACATGTGCAGCACAACACCCAGAATTACCAGTGTCTCACAACACCCAAAATTACCAATGTCTCACAACACCCAGAATTACCAATGTCTCACAATATCCAGAATTACCAATGTCTCACAACACCCAGAATTACCAGTGTCTCACAACACCCAGAATTACCAATGTCTCACAATATCCAGAATTACCAATGTCTCACAACACCCAGAATTACCAGTGTCTCACTACACCCACAATTAACAATGTCTCACAACACCCAGAATTACCAATGTCTCTCAACACTCAAAATTACCAATGTCTCACTACACCCACAATTACCAATGTCTCACAACACCCACAATTACCAATGTCTCACAACACCCAGGTGAGGGACAGAGCGAGCTGAGAGCTACACAGGGAGGGTGAGTTTGTGTCATGAGATACATGACAGGGCATGAAGCAAGAGGCACAACCAGGCAGTGAAAATCAGATTCAGCAACACCTGATTGGACAGTGGTTCCTCTCCTTGTCCAGTCCAGACTGTCTGCACAACTGTGCAAAATTAGGTGGTTCAGCAATAATTGGAATGTTTCTGAAACAATAAAAATGAATATGCTCTGGTGGATTAATCATGCATTTGCACATTTCTAATGATCCTTTATCACTTCATTTTTATCTCTTTGTAATTCTTTTTTGGCTACCCAAAGTACTTCTTTTATGGACTATGGCACTCACCACTCCCTTTACTTCTGCAGTGCTTGCACCTATGGAAAGAACATAGAACTTGTCAAGTTTCTTCTTGACCAGAATGTTGTAAGCATCAATCATCAGGGGAGAGATGGGCACACAGGTAACATCTCCAGACTTACTGTGCATGAGGGTAAATACCAGCACCAGAATATCGGGAAGCCATGGACCACCAGGATTTCCAGCACCCCAGCACCCTTCAGACAGAGCACAGCTTTCTGGAAATATTTTTACTGGAGGCATGGAAGTGATAAGACTTCAGTGAGGATGTATCAGGCTCATTAGGGTGTAAATGAGTAACAAAACCTGGAGTAAACTGTTCCTCCCATATTAAGGCTTCTAAGTAGTGTTACAAATCATTCAGGGATTGGCTCATCATACAAATCAAGAGATAGGCTTCTGGAACGTGGTGTCTGAAGGGCTGCACACCTTCCTGTCCCCACTACGCAGAGCTGCCTTTGTTTCCATTTGCTTTTTCTCACATTCAGAGTTGTTAAATGTGGTTTGCAGGTGGCAAAGTGGTGGCACATTGTGCAGAGGCAATAGATTGGTTCTTGCAACCTTAATGTTTAATTTTCACCTCTTGCCTCGGGTATTTTTTGACAACATATTTATTTATGGAGGAGATCAGTTTGCACTTTACAGCTGTAGCTGCAGTCCCGTTGCTGTGCTCTCACTGCTGTGCTCCCCACTCCTCTCTGATGTTGCAGGATTGCACTGTGCTTGCTACCACGGCCACATTCGCCTGGTGCAGTTCTTGCTGGATAACGGAGCTGATATGAATCTTGTAGCCTGTGATCCCAGCAGGTCCAGTGGAGAGAAGGATGAGCAGACCTGCTTGATGTGGGCTTACGAGAAAGGTATTTCAGTTTTCCAGTTTCTGCTACAGAACCCACAGAAGCTGTGCAGGAAGGAGAGGGCAGCATGGGAAGGAGATAACACTGAAAAACAAGCTGCCAATGCCTGCAGAGAGCTGCCACCACCTGCTCCCCAGGCACTGGCACAAGTGCCCTTCCATTGTCACCTCAGATCTCTGCTAAGCATTCATTTCATCCAGCACAAACTCAAGAAGAGTTCACTGGAGACGATTGTCAATTTCCATTGCAGGATTTCTGCACCAGGGTTTTCCTTTGCCATATTTTACATTTTCAGAGTAGGTGGACTCGAGAAAATAACATGCTTGTTTTTACTGGCAGAAATTTCCATATTTCTACAATTAAGAATTGCAGTAGGTTTAGATTAGCATCACTATGTCTGCATATTTTATAGTCATCTTTTACATTTTTTTAAAAAATACCCTGATTTAGTATAAAATAATATTTTTTTTAAAATCTTCTGAGTTACCTACAAATCCTTGTATTTCACTTTCCTTCCTAGGTCACGATGCAATTGTGACCCTCCTGAAGCACTACAAGAGACCTCAGGATGAATCCCCCTGCAATGAATACTCCCAGCCTGGAGGAGGTATGGGCTGAGCAATCATTTTATTCAAAGGGCCTGATCCAAGGACTGCTGAAATCTCAGGAAGTGCTCCCCCCATGTCAGAGAGCTTAGGGTCAGTCCTGTCCAGCACAAACAAAATCACAGTCATGGGACTCAGCATTTCCTGCCCATACTCAGGTTCCTCTCAAGGCTGCAGCAGCCCAGTCTGCTGTGCCTGGTGCAGTGAGGAAAATGAGCTGTGTCCCAGCCCAGGCCAGCTCCCATCACATGTGCTGGTGTGTTTATCTGCAGTCTCACCCTGTATTATTAATTCTTTCTGGCATCATTGGCTCATTAATTGATCAGCACCATCACTTATGTTGTCATTGAACTCCATAGTTTTGCTCTGTTCTTTATTTCAGACGGTTCCTACGTGTCAGTGCCATCCCCCCTAGGGAAGATTAAAAGCATGACAAAAGGTATTTGCAGTGGCAGATTGGGAAAACGTGAACTTTTGTGGGGCTTTGATCCAATGTGTTTGTCAGCCTGAGCATCCTACACAGGATTCATTATTCCTGGACTTTTTATGGTTCATTGTTCCATTTCCCTGGGATAATTTAGGAAACAACATACTTAGCTTTGTTACTCAGTCTAATGACAATTCCTGTATTTGCCCTGTTTTCATTAATTTAAAAAAAATATATATTTCTTTTTATTTTTTTGAGGAAAGGTTGTAATGTGAAATAGCACTAATGAAATACCCATTTCTCCATGGATGCAAAGTATCATTTAAATCACACCATAGAATACCTGAATTATTCTTATAAGAAAATTTCTGCCCAAAAATAATTTGTGTTACTCTGAAAGAAATACAGCTGAAACATTCAAATAAATATTTTAAGATATTTTAAGATACTTCCTCTTTTTTTTTTTTGGTGGTACTTTATATATTCATTCTGAATATAATCAAATCCTTACACCCTTCACATGGCAGCATCAAAATGCTCTGTTTAGAAATATTCTGATAAACTTTGTAAGAATAAACTAAAAAGATCAACAAGATAAAGATATTTGACAACTAAATTCATTTGCAAAGTTTAGATTCCACACGTCACCAAGAGCCAGTCAGCTCTGGAGCAGCATCCCCAGCAGCAGCAATGGGCCCTGGCTGCACAGAAGGAAGGGATGAGTTCTCCATGTAAGGGATGCTGCACCACCATCCATGGTACAGTGGAGTTTGGGGTGTGGGCAGTGCTCATGGCTGGCAGTGCCAGAGCCAGGAGTGCCCAGGGCAGCCTGTGGCATTGCAAGGATGTTCTGTCATGGGCCTTGCTGCAGCAGGGAGCAGGATTGCAGCCAGTTTGCAGGGAACAGTCAGCTTTCCCACTGGAGGGTTCTGGATTTCAGGGCTGTTGTGCTTGGCCCTGCCCCTGGCCGTGTTTCACAAACAGGATGGTGTTTCCTTGCAGAAAAGGCTGATGTCCTCCTCCTCCGTGCTGGTTTGCCATCGCACTTCCACCTGCAGCTCTCTGAGATAGAGTTCCACGAGATCATCGGCTCAGGTACCAGCAGTGAGAGGGCATTCACTTGAAATGTTTGGTGTTCATAACAAACGTGTTTGAGCTTGTTTATTTTAAACTATTTCAGGGTCCTTTGGAAAAGTCTATAAGGGACGATGTAGAAATAAAATTGTTGCAATCAAACGGTAAGTTTGTCAGGCTTCTCCGTCCTGCTTGGTCAGTCACTGCTTTGCAGCATTTCAAAGCCCAGATTTTATTTCAAAGCCCAGATTTTATTTCAAAGCCCATATTTTATGATGCCTTTGCCTTCTGCTCCCTCTCACGCCGCCTCTAAGCTACCGAGCCAACACCTACTGCTCCAAGTCGGACGTGGACATGTTCTGCCGCGAGGTTTCCATCCTGTGCCGCCTGAACCACCCCTGTGTCATCCAGTTCGTGGGAGCCTGCCTGGACGACCCCAGCCAGTTTGCCATTGTCACCCAGTACATCTCGGGGGGGTCGCTCTTCTCCCTGCTCCACGAGCAGAAGAGGTATTGCCCTGATCCACCAGCGGGGCTGCCTACGGCATGTGGGAGAGCAGGGAACCTCAGCTGATGTAAATGTTCATTTCAGCATAGGACCACAGACAAAGGAACACCCTAGATAGAAAATGTTGAGCTTTGGTTCAGTTTACTGGGTGTACAAGGTAAACTGATAAGTCTTCACAAACTTGTTGTCGTGATTTTACAGTATATAGGTTTATTTTACATAGATTATGTAGCATTATTTTGTATGTAAAACACTTTTAATTGTTGCATGATTTACAGACCAACAAAATTTTCAACTGCCTATTAACTTCAAGTAATCTTTTATTTTTTTTTACAAAATACAGAATTCTTGATCTGCAGTCTAAATTAATCATTGCTGTGGATGTGGCCAAAGGCATGGAGTACCTCCACAATCTCACACAGCCCATCATACATCGGGATCTGAACAGGTCAGTTTCTGTCTCTAACCTAAAAATTCACATAACAGGAAGGCTCAAAGCCACAGGGACACTGTGCAGTCTCCTGCAACACCAGTGTGTCATTAGCACTCCATTGGAAATAATCTCAGGGGTTGTATACAAACCCGTACAAGTCACAGTAGCTGAACTGTGGTTGTCCTGGAAGGCAGCAGTCACTGACAATGTTTTCCTGCATCTCTTTGTTTTCCTGAATCTCTGTTTTCCAGTGCTGAGTTTCAGCCTAACACCGTCTGTCAAAGGGCACTTGGTCACATTCCCTCATCACTCCGGCTCTGTCCCTTTGCTTTGCTCTTTTACTGTAAATATTTCCCCCAGTCGCTGAGTGGGTGTGTTCCCCGGTTTGCTGGGCTCGTTTGTCACAGCTGACAAACACCAGGCCACTCTGATTGCTGCTGCCCCCTGGGAGCTGGGGTCTCACACGGGGCTGGGCTCCTCCATCTCCCCAGTGGTGCCCAGTGGGAGCACTGAGGCCTCTGCATCTGCAGGGAAAGCCTGTTCTCTCTGTTCTAGCATGGGAACACTCCTGTGCATGTTGCAGCAGCAGGGGATGAAATACTGAGCTGCACTGACTGCAAGATTGGAGGTGAAAATGATCCTTTGCTAAAGCCAAAACGTGGTCCTTAGCTCTGTCAGCCCTTGAGGCAACAGGCAGCCTGGAACAGCATCTCCACTGTGCTCTGAGCCTCCTCACACCCTGCATCCCTGCCCAGTGATCCAGGCCACAAACCCGTGCTGTTCCAAGGGACAGCCTGTTCCTGGGGCAGTTCATGAGCCAAGAGCCCCATGCCTGCCCCTGCAGCCTGTGGAACTGCTCCAGGGGAGCCCAGGCTCCCACCAGGGCAGCCAAGGCGGCTCTGAGGAGAACAATTCTGCATTGAAGGATTTTAGATATTTCCTCAAAAGAAAGCCCAAACCAGCACCTTCCTAGAGAGCCAGAAAGCCCCACAGCAGCCATACAGATGATATTTGTAAGGTCAGAAGACAATGTGCTCTGGGCTTGTTGGTGCCATTGATGTGTGCTGCTGAGAGAGCTCAGCTCTGAAAGTTCAGTGCAAGAGCAGGAGTCGTGTTTGCAGCGTGAGTCCCAGCCAACCCACAGGCACAATTACCAGATGAAAATCTTTGCCACAGCTTAAGAGAAAGACTAAGAGTGAAATTCTGTGTTAAGTTTTGCCAGTGGCTTCACAGGAGCCTCATATTTTTTACCTTAAATTTTCGCATAACTCAAAACCACCTTTGTGAATTCTGGAATCTAATGCACTGCATATAATGCATTAAATAAAGCTGCAATATGGCTTGACAGAATAGAGAAGAAAATTAATCTTTCATGTGTCTACCCTGGAAAAGGGGTTATCCTTCCATTTGAAGAATAATTGGGAGTTTTATTTTGCTTTTCAGTTCTGACAGCCATCAGAAATGGTGACACGCATCAACTTATTTCCACTTACACCATGGTGAGGGATGGCAGCCACGATGATTATAGCACTTTAATGAAAGAGAGACCATTTTATTATCCATTTAATTTCAGCCATAGCAGCTGAACATGGCTGGAGGAAGCCTTTGAGCGACTGACCTGCTTTTGATGACTCTAACTATCTGTGAACACTTCTGAGAGCTGCCTGGTGAGGGAGATGAAAGAGGGGATGGCAGCCTGGTGGTAATGAGGATGGAGTCTGTGACTCCTCTTTGTTGAAATATCCCTTGTGAAATCTTAAAATATCCGTTGCTTTTCATTACACCCTCAGCACGTTAAAGGCAGAAGGATCTTTGAATGGCCCGAATCTCTGTGAAAGGGACACGCTGAGCCTGTCACTTGCCATGGGAGAGAGAGGCCCCGTGCCTGGCAGAGCCAGCACACGTCCTTTCACAGAGCCAGATGATTGCACACTCCTCGTTCTTACCTCGTTTTCTTCCTTCCATGGTTTCGTGAAGAGAACAATGCCTGCTCCCACCACTGCAATCCCTGGGTGACCTTAACACAAGACAATTAATTTCTGATTCTGCCGAACTCAGTCTTCTGCCAGCTCAGTTCAGCTTGGATTTTTCTTGCTGTATTTCTCAAATCAGCTTGGATTTTTCTTGCTGTATTTCTCAAAACACAAGCCTAAGAGTTACCTTTAGCATCTGAAGTTTTCACATGTTCAAGTGCCACTGAGGCAATAATAGCATTTTAAAGATGTACCTTCCAAGCCTGATTTCTGTGGGGTGTATTTTTTACTTTCAAAAGGAAAAATCAGTAACTGTAGTGCTTCCTGGAGGTACCAGCCTGCCAAAGCCCTCCCAGAGCCTGCTTCCTGCTCTCAGATATGCCCATCAATGCACTCAGCAGCAGGATGAGCATTTCAGCACTGCTGCTCAGATCCTGGGCCAGGGAGGTTCAAGTTGGGCATCAGGGAGAATTTCATCACTGAAAGGGTGAAAGAGGCTGCCCAGGGCAGTAGTGGATTTCCTATCCCTGGAGGTGTCCAAGGAACAGCTGGACATGGCACTCAGTGCTCTGGGCTGGGGACAGGGTGGGGACTGGTCACAGGTTGGACTCTGTGGTCTTGGAGGTCTTGGAGCCTTCTTTTCCAGTGTCCAAGATTCTGTGGTTCTCTGAAAGGCTGATGCATGCCATGAGGAGAAAGGGAATTTCAGCTGATTTCTCTGCTTCTCCACAAAAACTGTCAGCCTGGGTCTTCATTGTGTCCTGACTTGTCAGGTTGGATTATTCAGGTCTGTACAATCCTGGAATAGATTGAAGTTGAAGCCAGGGCTCAGTGCAGTTTATTCACATTGAGGCATGGTGATAATTTTTGTCCCCACTGACAGAGGCCAAATTTGAGCAAAGGCCACAGCAACGTCTGTAGCTCTGTATGGCTTGTGTACCTGCACCCACCCTGGGGCACAGCCTTCAGGAGTCTCTGTTCTGCCTTGTGTTTGATTCATATTTTCATTTGGCATATGGTGGGGGTCTCAAAACAATTCCACCTGTCATACTAAAATCATGTCAGTGTTTTGATGGAAAGTACATGTGAGAGCTAAAATCAGATCAAAAATAAATCAAGAGAGTCATGGTTACAAGTTTATGATTAAATTTATCATCCCAAGGGTTGGGTTTAGGTGAAGGTGGAAATCTTGAAGACAGTGATTTGTGTGAGTCCTGCTTGAGAGAGCCTAAATTTTTTTCTGTCCTAAGACTGTTACCTGGTAAAATTTGTGTTCCTCACTTGACTGTTCTTGTTTGTTTGTATCTGCAGCTCTAATATGAGCAAGTTGTGCTTTTTGTTGAGACCATCAATATTACTTCCATTTTCCCTCCTCATGTAAACTCTTGCCAACTTTTTCATTTCTGTTTTTCATGCACTTTTCACTCTTCTGAATTTTCTTGGCTCAGGCAGCATTTGATAAATATCCTGAGAGCACTGCTGTGTCCACATTCCTTATGTTGTGATTTGCTCAGCCCTTCACAGCCCTGTGCCATGAGGGTGTAATGGCTGGGGCAGGGAAACCTTCCCCTCCAGAGGTACTGGAAACCTGTGACCAGCTAAAGCAGCTTGGAGTCTGTCCCCAGGTTCCATTTTGTTTGGAACCCTGTGGTTTTGTTGCTGATTTCTAACAGTCCCTCTGGATTTGTTGCATGCAAGTCAGTCAAAGGTTGGCTTGTCCTCTCAGGGTAATGTGCACTTTCTAACAGTAAATATGAGGCATACCTATAGACATTTAGCTACCTGATGAGGTGATTTGAGCTCAAATGTTTAGCTATGACCCAAAAACAATAGCATTTTCACCATCTTTGAGATGCTATCAAACAATTACCTATGGTTTTTTTTTCCCTAGTCACAATATTCTCCTGTATGAGGATGGTCATGCAGTAGTTGCTGATTTTGGAGGTAAGGAGTGTTTATGAAACACTTATAAATTAACCCCAAATTCTCTAAAATTAAACATGTGCTTACTGAGAGGGCCCTGTGGAATTGCACTTAAGGTAGGACCTTTGTATAGTAAGTGTATTGGCCTGAGAGTAATTCTTTTTCTTGCTCTGTTTCAGAATCTCGATTTCTGCAATCCCTGGATGAAGACAACATGACAAAACAACCTGGGGTTTGTTTCTTTTGTTTCTTGTTTTGTTCCACATAATTAATATCAAACGTGCAGGCAAACACAGTTTAGGAGAAGGAGACATTGGAAATACCTTTATTGGAATAGATGGACAGGTGTAGTATTAAATCTCTCTTGATGTTTCTCTGTCTTGGTTTTATTTTTTTCCTCTGTCTTCAATAACAGAAATGAAGGAATATATAACGTCTGCAGCAGAAAACAATGTTTTATAAGGCTGTCTTTGGAGCTCTATTGCTGCAATTCCTTACTAAAGAGTTATTTTTAATCCACTCTTCCCTACTCACATGCTGTTGGCAGGTGGTTCCTTTTTCTAACAGCTGCTCAGCACTGGTTCCCTTATTTCACAGCTCTTTTCTTCACAGCAGCCTGTTCTCACAGTCAGATTTACCAGACAGCTGTTGTCTTCACGGGTGTGAGTCCAGATGTGTCCTGTGTGTCACTCCATGGCCAGGAAGGTCCATCCCAGCTGTTCATGTGGGCCGGGGTGTGATGGGATGGAGTGGAGGGGGCAGTGCCCGGGGATGGTGGTGCTGCC
Source organism: Geothlypis trichas (assembly GCA_009764595.1). Lineage (NCBI taxonomy): Eukaryota > Metazoa > Chordata > Aves > Passeriformes > Parulidae > Geothlypis > Geothlypis trichas. Next base: position 31,471,464 of record CM019909.1, on the reverse strand, counting down.
CCAGGCCCTGGCAAGCAGCCCTGCAGCACTCAGTGGTGGCACTCACGGTGTGGGTGGAGGGCAGGGAGCACAAGGACTCCCAAACTCCAGCCTGAGCCCGTGACTCCAGAGAGGGATGAGTTGCTTGTGAGCAGCCTCAGAGCTGGGGGTCTGCAGGGAGCAGCAAGAGCCCAGGGGAGCAGGCCCCAGTCCAGTGCAGCTATTGCCAGCTTTTGCTTCTGCCAGCTGGAGCAGTGCTTAATTCCATTATATGGCCTGTGTGCATATATCTCTCAGACCACATGGCCTTGAGCCTGGGGCTCTGTTTTTATTCTCACCCTCCTGTGATGTTTTTAAGCCAGCTCAGCCTGAGACAGCACCAAGCTAATGCAGGCACGTATCATGCACTGCAACACACTGACTCACCTTGCAAGCCAGGTAAAGTTCTTCCTGGCAGATTCCCAATTATTTTATGGAGTGATGGAGGCAGGAAATAAGGAAACGAAGGAAAACAAGCATGCAAATGCAGAAATAGGTGCTTGTGTGGGGAGGCAAACGCTGCTGAGGTGTGATTGCTGTTTCCTGGTGAGCAGAACCTGCGCTGGATGGCCCCCGAGGTGTTCACCCAGTGCACAAGGTACACCATCAAAGCCGACGTCTTCAGCTACGCTCTGTGCCTCTGGGAGCTGCTAACGGGGGAAATTCCCTTTGCTCACCTCAAACCAGGTAACATCCTCAATGGATTCATATTCTGAATTTCTCTGAAGTCGAGAAGTAGCTGCACTGTGTAATTTTAACCCATATCATACTGCAGTGTGCTGTTAAGTGCTGAGATTTGGGATTTGGTGAAGAGCACAGACCAATCCTGTCTGGGTCTAGGACTAGCAACAAGACACTGACTACAGAGTGTCTGTGTCTCACATGAATATTGGGATTGCAAAGCCATTCCCTGGTACAGCTCCTTGGTGTGCCTCAGGACAGCACCCACAAACCAGGGGGAAAGGGGGTGTACAACAACAGCAGAGCAACATTTCCAGGGCTGAGCTTTGCACTCCTGAGATTCTGCCCCTGGGTGTCTGACAGGAGCTGTTAGGGGACATGAGAGCTGCAGGACACAGTCAGAGCCAGCACGGGTAAGGAGGGAGGGGTCAGCCCCCGTGCCAGTGGGACCCTCCCTGCTGTCTGACCTGTGACCAGAGGTGGGCCTGTGGCCATGCCATGGGCACCTCAGGCCGCTCTTGGTCTGATGGGAAAAACCTCCTCTAACCTGCAGCCTCCATCCAGCCTTTATTTGTTGGTTGGAAGGCTCAGCAGTGGGGTAACACCTGCTGGGTGTCTCAGTGATGGGCAGGGTGTTCCTGGGTTGGTGTGACTGCAGGGCTGTGTCCCAGCATGGGCAGGGTGTTCCTGGGTTGGTGTGACTGCAGGGCTGTGTCCCAGCAGTGTTCAGGGTGTTCCTGTGGCCGGGTGACTGCAGGGCTGTGTCTCAGTGTTGGGCAGGCTGTTCCTGTGGCCGGGTGACTGCAGGGCTGTGTCCCAGCAGTGTTCAGGGTGTTCCTGGGTTGGTGTGACTGCAGGGCTGTGTCTCAGTGTTGGGCAGGCTGTTCCTGTGGCCGGTGTGACTGCAGGGCTGTGTCCCAGCAGTGTTCAGGCTGTTCCTGTGGCCGGGGTGACTGCAGGGCTGTGTCTCAGTGTTGGGCAGGGTGTTCCTGTGGCCGGGGTGACTGCAGGGCTGTGTCTCAGTGTTGGGCAGGCTGTTCCTGTGGCTGGGGTGACTGCAGGGCTGTGTCCCAGCAGTGTTCAGGCTGTTCCTGTGGCCGGGGTGACTGCAGGGCTGTGTCTCAGTGTTGGGCAGGCTGTTCCTGTGGCCGGGTGGCCCCGGGTGTCACTGACGGCTGTCTCTGGCTGTCCCCTGCAGCAGCAGCAGCAGCAGACATGGCTTATCACCATATCCGCCCCCCCATCGGCTACTCCATCCCCAAGCCCATCTCTGCCTTGCTGATGAGGGGCTGGAACGCCTGTCCCGAGGTGAGTGTCCCCAGCAGAGGGACGGGCTGATCCCCCAAGATCACAGTGTCTGTGGGAAGGGTCACTGCAGAAAGCCCCCAGGCTGGCAATGGGGTGTGTCAGGAAATACGGGAGAGCTGCTGAATTGAGGAGGAAAGTAAATTAACGTTTAGCCTTTCAGCAAAACTTAATTCATCACATAATGCTGATTATCACTTGAGCTGTTACAGAATGAGCAGAAAATTCCTTGCTGCTCTCAGATTTTTGTCAGCAATGGTTAATGACAGCATGTAACACACATTCATTTTAAATTCATTAATAAGGTGTCATATTAAAGTGCTGACTTAAGCAGGCACTGAGATGGGCACAGTCCCTGTGTCCTGTCACCATTCCCACAGCCAGTCAGCCCCTATAAGGAGAAACCATCAGTGTGACTCCAATGTCACTTCATCTTTTGAGCTTCAGGACAGATCTATAAAACAATCGATGGCTCAATCAGCCCATGGATGGCCAGAACTGCACAAGATGTGAGCAAAAACTTGTCAAAATTATCTTTATTAAGGGTTTTTTGCTACTGTTCTTTATTAGGCTCTATTTTGCTTTACTAAAAGTGTTTTGCTACCATTTGTTATGGAAAAATGGTGAGTTTTGGGACTCAACAAGTGTTCACAAGTAAAATTCCCCACAAGGTCTGCTCAGTTTAAAGGAAAAAAAGGGAGTGGGGGTTTTGCTGGATGGCCATGAAATGCCTCCAAGTTAGAAAATGTATCCTTTTATTTATCTTTCATTTCATTCAAGGCACATCCCAGCTGAAAACTAGTTCCCATGTGCCTTGTCCCTGTTTCTATTTATCAGGTAGCTGAACATCTGTTTCCCAGAAACTTTTGACAGCAGCTGTTTCCAAAGGCAAACTGGTGATTAGAAGATTAGCAGCATCCCCTGAGAAGCCTTTTTCATTGGCTAATTGGATTTGTGAGCTTTAATTAGAGCTAGAGAATTTGCCATAAGGCCTAGGGCTGAGCTCTGTGAAGAAGTAAACATTTAGTTTTATTAAGCACAGCTCTCATGGACAAGGGAGGAGGAGGAGGATGGCCACACAGGCAGGCTGGCCAGGAACTCAGCTCATCTCTGCTGTTGCTGTGTCTGAGGTCCTGTTCCTGGGCAAAGAGAAAGTCAACCTAAAGAGCAGAGACAATAATTTATTGATAGTTTTTTGTGACCTAGTCATCATTAGCTCAAATATAATTGTTACAGAAAGAGAGATGAATTGCAGTTAAAGTTCATATGCACACACGTCTTCATGTTGTAGCTCAGCCCTGAACTTGCAGATTTCATCAGATTCCCAGACAGACTGAGAGCTGTGCCATGAAATGCAGAGAGGGGAAATGATGGGGGCTGTGGCTCATCCCTTCCCTGTGTGTCAATGTCACCACATCAGATCTGTCCCCTTCCATTTTAACCTGCTCTGGTTTTCCTGCTGCGTTCACAGGGGAGACCAGAGTTTTCAGAAGTTGTCACAAAGCTAGAGGAGTGTCTGTGCAATATTGAGGTAAGGACCGGGTGCCAGCAGGGGAGGTCTGTGTGTGTGCAGGCAGATGGGAGTGCAGGTGGGCACAGGGACAGGGGCAGCAGCCAAGGCCAGCGGTGGCTTTGGAGCGGCTGGAAAGGTCCAGGGAAAAGTGGGATGTGACTTATGAGAGAGATGAGAAAGGACCTGTAAATATGCCATAACGGTACCTTTATTTTTATTCTTTTTAACCCAGTTGATGTCTCCAGCCTCCAGCAACAGCAGCGGGTCCCTGTCCCCCTCGTCCTCCTCCGACTGCCTGGTGGCCCGGGGGGGCCCTGGCCGCAGCCACGTGGCCGCGCTGCGCAGCCGCTTCGAGCTGGAGTACGCCGTGAACGCGCGGGCGTGCGCGGGCTGGGCGCACGGGTGGGTATGGAACAGACACCCGGGCTGTATGGGCACTGGGTGGGTATGGAACAGACACCCAGGGCACAGGGTGGGTATGGAACAGGGGCACAGGGTGGGTATGGAACAGACATCCAGGGCACAGGGTGGGTATGGAACCAGGGCCAGGGCACAGGGTGGGTATGGAACAGGGGCACAGGGCACAGGGTGGGTATGGAACAGACACCCAGGGCACAGGGTGGGTATGGAACCAGGGCCAGGGCACAGGGTGGGTATGGAACAGACACCCAGGGCACAGGGTGGGTATGGAACCAGGGCCAGGGCACAGGGTGGGTATGGAACCAGGGCTGTATGGGCACAGGGGTGGGCATGGAACAGACATCCAGGGCACAGGGTGGGTATGGAACCAGGGCCGGGGCACAGGGTGGGTATGGAACCAGGGCCAGGGCACAGGGTGGGTATGGAACCAGGGCTGTATGGGCACAGGGGTGGGCATGGAACAGACATCCAGGGCACAGGGTGGGTATGGAACCAGCACCCGGGGCACAGGGTGGGTATGGAACAAGCACCCGGGCTGTATGTGCATGGGGTGGGTACTGAACACCCTGCCTGGGCACAGGGTGGGTACCAAACAAACACCTGGGCTGCTCACAGGGGTGGGTACCAAGCAAACACCCGGGCTGCCTGGGCATGGAGTGGGTACCAAGCAAACACCCGGGCTGCCTGGGCACAGGGTGGGTAGGAGGCACTGTGCCCTGCGGGCTCCCCTGACATGACTGGAGGACAGTACAGGCTGTGCTGCTGACAGGTGGCACGGCAGGACCAGCAGGGAGCACTGCCCCTGTGCCACCAGCGTGTCCATCCCAGGGCACAGGCTCCACTGGGAGGGCAGCGGGGAAGGGGAAAGTGCCCTTGCTGAGAAGGGAAGGGACAGGTGCACAGACAGACAGACAGAATCCAGAGCCTTCAGCATGTACAAAGGCAGGAGACAAGTATGTAAGGAAGAGCCTGGCAGAGGTTTGTTTGAGTCAGCACTGCTGGGACTGGTCCTACCAGGTACATCCTAAAAGCTGGGTATCACTCATTTCATGGCTACAGAACAGTAAGAACAACTGATATTTTTTAATGTAGGGACACACATGGGATCTACATTATTGTACCATTAAGTAAATACCTGAGGTATTTTACCCTACCACTTGGAGAACTGGTTTCAAGGGCAAACATAGCAACTCCCATCTCCAGGATCAGGGATGAACCACATGTTAGCAGGATAGTGGGTTTTGTCCATGACTGGAAGATAATTCACCATCCTCTTTGCCTGAGAAATGTATTTGCAAGAGCCTTATAGCAGTGACACATAAAATACATATCAATGACCCTGGATTGATGCCAGGAATTTTTTCCAGGATGGCAATCCAGAGGCAGTAGTGAAACCCCAAACAGGGTCTTTGAGGGCAGTTAGTCTGAGAAGGGTAACTGAGTGCCAGTAAGCCCTGGGGCCATGGGGGGCCATGGTCTCACCTCATGACTTATTCTTGCTTTTTGTTTACTGCACTGCTGTGGCCAGGCCCCAGGCTGATGTCTCACTGTACCGGCCTCTCCTTCCACTCTGGAAAAAAAGTTCTCATGTCTGGAGACGTGCCATCATCAGTCTTACAAACTGACACCCCCTGTTTAAATTGCAGCACTGGGCAGCCCCCTGCTCAGGGCCTGTCTCTGGATGACATGAGAAGGACCTTCCAGTACCCGGCCGTGGACAAGAACGGTGAGCTGCTGCAGGGTGCTCCCCGGGCCAGGCTGCTGTGCTGGCAGCGTGGGGCAGGGCTGGGTGCTCTGTGCCAGCTGCAGGGACCCTCTCTGCTCCTGCAGGCTACGTGTCCGACCCCCTGAGCACCATGAGGTTCCACTCGTGCAGCAGCAGCCTGGAGGACAGCAGCTGAGGGACGGAGCATCCACCTGCCCAGCCTGGCATCGCCACCGAGCCCTGAGTGGCACAGTGGCACCCCTGATGGACAGCTGGATGTCAGGGTGACACTGGCATCCCTGATGAACAGCTGAACAGCTGGATGTCAGGGTGACACTGGCACCCCTGATGAACAGCTGGATGTCAGTGGCACAGTGGCACCCCTGATGGACAGCTGGATGTCAGGGTGACACTGACATCCCTGATGAACAGCTGGATGTCAGTGGCACAGTGGCACCCCTGATGGACAGCTGGATGTCAGGGTGACACTGGCAACCCTGATGAACAGCTGGATGTCAGGGTGACACTGACATCTCTGATGAACAGCTGAACAGCTGGATGTCAGTGTGACACTGACACCCCTGATGAACAGCTGGATGTCAGTGGCACACTGACACCCCTGATGAACAGCTGGATGTCAGTGTCCCACCAACATCCCTGATGAACAGCTGAACAGCTGGATGTCAGTGTCACACTGACAGTCCTGATGAACAGCTGGATGTCAGTGTCACACTGATATCCCTGATGAACAGCTGGATGTCAGTGTCACACTGACACCCCTGATGAACAGCTGGATGTCAGTGTCACACTGACATCCCTGGACTGAACAGCTCTAGTGTTGGTGACAAACGTCCCTTTCCTGCATTCTGCTTTTGCATCTCCCTCAGCTGACCACCCCGTGCCCTGCAGCACCAGCTCTGACCATGGGGCATTGAAAAAGAGAAGAGAGGCAGGGCAGCAGAAGTCAAACTCTTCCTCCAGAAGCAATTACAGCTGATATTTTCTGGGGTCTTTTTTCAAAATAACAAAAGTTGTCTGTAATACTGTCTGTGTGGCCAAGGCAGAGCTGCCTTCCTGGCTGAGCAGGAATCAGTATTTCCCATCGATGGCAGGGTTCTGTGGTGTTATTGAGGATGTTGTTTCTCCACAGCCCTGATCCCTGAAGCAGGTCTGCAAAGAGGCCTCAAGCAGTGTGACAGACATGAGCTATGAGTGCATGGTGGGCTCTGACAATGGCACACTGCCATTATTTCAATAGTGCTGAAGCAATAAAAATGGGGAAGATTTCAGTAAGAAAAGCTTAGAGGTCGTTTTCCGTTTGTTCTGTTTCACTTGCTGAAAAGTTGAACAGGAGGAAGCTGTTACAGCTCTGTCCCAGCTCTGCCCAGGTACCAGGCAGTGGTCACCACTGCTCCACTGGGCTCATGCCTCAGGAGCTGTTCCACGTACAGCAGCAGCTGCTGGGACAGTAGAGATGTCAGAATAAATACACAGGAAAGCCTGGGATGGGGCTGCCAGGACCCTCTGGACCCTGTCTGCAGCCTCCAGGAAGTCACGAGATTTCCATGGAAAGGGCTGGACAAGAGGGACTTTAAAGCTCCAGCAAACCACAACAACACAACATCCAGATCCATATACAGCTGGAGGAAATCTGTTTGTTCTAGGAGTACAAGCAAGGCTGGCAGTTTGCATGCTGTGAGGGAAGAGGGGCAGAGCAGAAGGGAGAAGCTGCATCTGGAACGCTGATGAAAATTGCCAGCCTGACTCCAACTGGCCAGAAATTGATGAAAATTGCCAGCCTAACTCCAACTGGCCAGAGATGATCTGCTCCACACAGGCAGGGAAGAGGCTGAGGAAAGAGGGTGGGCAGAGATAAGGTCTCATTCCTTGATCTTTGCATTGGCCAGAAGCACCATTGGTGCAGAGAGGATCCATTGTTGTATCTGAAACGTCAGTTCCAGCACAGATTGTTTTTCAGAGGGTGTCTTACAAATATCTCTGCATTCTTTTTCCCTTGCTTAAAGTAACCAGGCAGTGACTCTGCATTCAGTGACTGAGCCTGAAAACCAGAAACTGAACTGGATTAGAAAAACACAAGTGGAGCAAGGAAGCAGACTTCATGTGCATTAATACCTCTGTGTACTCACTGACACCTGAGCTGCTGCTGTCACCCCTGAGCACCTTCTCAGAACATGTCAGAGGGGAACACAGGAAACAACAACAAAAAAAATCAGAATGCAAAACTTTTTTAGTTTAAAAGCTCTTCAAAAAGACAAGTGCTTGCAACTAATTTTAATACTAATTAAAATTACTGGTTCCTTGAAGGATACAATGTCTTAGTTAATTGCTCTCTATAGGAGAAAATCAGGCTCAGGGGGAAAATGTGTTTCACAGGAGTGATCACTTAGTGAAACAAATAAAAACTCTGAAATATGTAAATGAGTAGAACATGTTCCAAAGCAGTTTGTGAGAGTGCAAGTAGCCTGTGCTGTTCCCAGAGAAGCCCCAGCACACCAAAATATTTACCAAGAATGAGATGCAAAGAGGATTCTTACCCTGTCTTGGAGACCTGCCAGTGCCTGGCAGCTGTAGTGATATTTTAGATTGTTTAACATATCAGCAATAGGTGATCTAGATTAAAACAGTCTGGCGTCCAACCAGACAAGGGTTTGGACAGCAGCCAGAAGTGAGCCCAGCACTCCTGCAGCAGGTCCCAACATTCCCCAGCATGGCACAGCACAGGACAGCACAGGACAGGACAGCACAGGACAGGACAGCCAGAACAGCACAGGACAGCACAGGACAGGACAGCCAGAACAGCACAGGACAGCACAGGACAGCCAGGATAGCACAGGACAGGACAGACAGGTCAGCACAGGACAGCCAGGACAGCCAGGATAGCACAGGACAGGACAGACAGGTCAGCACAGGACAGCCAGGACAGCCAGGATAGCACAGGACAGCCAGGACAGCACAGGACAGAACAGCACAGAACAGCCAGGATAGCACAGGACAGGGCAGCCAGGATAGCACAGGACAGAACAGAACAGAACAGCACAGGACAGCCAGGATAGCACAGGACAGAACAGAACAGAACAGCACAGGACAGCCAGGACAGCACAGCCAGGACAGCACAGCCAGGACAGCACAGCCAGGACTGCATGGCTGGCACAGCACAGCACAGAGGGGCTGTCTCAGAGGCTCAGCCCCAATGGTAGGCAGAGGAGTTGGTCCTGCCTGGTTGGTACAGCTGAGCCCCAAAACCACTCAGGCAATCCCCAGTCAGGAAAGGCACCTTGCAGTTTCACAGATGGACGAGCTGCCCATGCTGTGCACCCCCAGCATCCTTGGTGGTGTCTGTGAGTCACTGTTCCACACATCTGCCAGCAATGCCAGGGCTTGGTGCCCATTCCAGGAGCTGGACTTCAGACTTTTCCCATCCTGTGTCCACAGTGCACAGCTGGCACGGTTTTGAGCTGATTAAATGCATCTCTTCAGCTGTGGAATGTCACCAGGTTCCAGCTGTTGGAGGCACATCTGAGGCACAACCATCAGAAGCCAATGACAGGCAACTGAAAGTACCTGACACTTCAGGAGTTAAAAAAGCATTCCTGATGAGCCAAGAAGGAGTTTTGCCAGTGGCAACACTGTTGGATAGTTTGCTTTGCTCACATATGCTCACTTTAATAATTAGTCTTTTTTTCTTTTTGCTGCACATCTTGTTTTTCCCTAAGTGCAACCTACTTTTCATTTTGAAGTTAATTACTAATTAGCACAATATAGGAAAGCAGAAAGGACTATGGGAAGCTTTTCCAAACCTATATAAGTATCCATTTCCATGGTTTTGCTTATTACCAAACTTCTGCCTGCTCAAGTGACAGAGACACTAATGTTTTGGAAGTCCACATATGTGTTCCTAAGCACAGGATTCTTTCCCCCAGCTGTCACAACCATACACATAAGTGTCACTTCTAAACATTTCAAGACTGTTAAACAATGATCTGTCAGCATTCCAGCTCCTTACAGTCACACTGCTCTGTTCATCAAGGCCTTCTCTGGTTCTCCTGCAGCCCCAGAGGGGCTCCCAGGGAATCCCTGCCAAGGCAAATCCCTGCATCCCTCTGTGTCTCTGCTCACCTGTCCCCCGGGCATTGCCAGGTGTGAGCGTTGGAGGTGCCTGCACAAGGCAGCTGTGGTGGCACAAACACTCACCCCAACACCAGTCAGCCACTGGCACCCAGAGGCAGGCACGGGAGCTCAGGCCCTGCTGCACTGGCAGGGTTGTTCTACAGTGAAAGCCCTGGCACAAATGGAAGGAGCTGCACAGACTGGTACAGGTATTTAATAGGCCGAGTGGACACGTAGGCATGGGTATGGACAGAGAAAGCACAACCCACGTGCAGACTAAACACACAGATGCAACCAGCTCTAGTACAGGAACGGCTCTAGGAGCAAACACACAGCAACCACTTGATCACGTTTGAGTTTCCAGCTCCATGTATACTGATCTGAAGTGACTCACAGCACCAATCCACTCAAAATCCTGCTCATTTCAGCATCTTTTCCCTACCTGAAAACGCAGTTACAGTCCCCACTCTGAGGGGCTGAGTCTGCTGCCCCCACAAGCCGGGAGTGCCTCCAGGCTGCTGCACCCCCAGCCCCACAGGCCCGGCCCAAAAGGGTCCCCAGCGGTGCCAGAGGTGCAGCACAGCTGAGAAGAGCCGTGGGTAGCAGAGAAGGGCAGCCAGGCTGAGACACCTCTGAACTCAGCACCCTCCTGGCAGCCTCAGCTGGGGCTCCACTGACTGCTCCTGAGCGACTCCAGCAAAGGCAGAAGGCCAAGCTTGCTGCATTTACAAACACTGTTGGAATTGTTCTGATTTAACAACTCCCAACAGCATTTCCACGCGCAGAGAATGCCCTGGAGTGTGGCCAGCAGCAAGCCCGGGTGCCCAAGGGGAGGGAAGCCCCCACACGCTCCTGGCACAGGGGCACTGAGGGCTCCCCTCCCCTGGCATGGCTGGGGAAGATCCCAGGATGAAAGCCATGCCTGCCAGCTGGAGCAAGCAGCGCCTAGGGGAGGAGGGCAGGCTCAGTCAGCCCAGTATTGCTCTGGTTTTCAGGAAAAACAAGCTGCGGAACAATCCTTGTGGTTACTGTCCTCATCCTTCCCGAGGCGGGCTGTTTCCCGGGCTGGCACACACAATCGTGTTTCAGGTGTCTGCTGCACGCTGAGGAGCTGCTCCAGGGACACGGACAGGTTCAGCGCCGCTCGCAGGATGAAGAGAGGAGCGACATCCCGGCCGGCGCACGCCCACGGCCGGCTGAGTGCGAGCGGCAGCACACGGCACCGAGGGGCGGCAGGAAACGCTCAGAGCAGAGTTTCTTCCCCATCCTCTTCTGAGGACATGGTGAGCGGGTCTGGGTTTGCGCTATCCTACAAAACAACAACCAAACATCACAAAACGCGCTGAACCTGGAGCTGCTGAGGTACTGCTGTGACATCTACACGGAGAGGCCGGAGTCAGGGCAGCCCAGCGCCCCCAGGGCTCACCCGGTGCCACCAGAACTGCGACACGCTCCCGGGGGACAGGGAGGGCGGAGGGGCTGCGAGAATTAATGCCGCAGCAAAGGGATTTATTTGCACGGGATTTGGGGAATAGGAAACAATGCAGAAGTCAAAAGGACTTATCATCCCTTGACCCAGCTACCGTCAGCAGACATTTGAGGAACGGATAAGGAACGGGACGAGGTGGCGCATCCCGTCTGTGACGGGAATCGGCCTGGGCACTGCCGGGGGCAGCGGCTGCCCGGGCAGGACTCACCTGACGGCAGCTGCGGCTGCTCTCGCCCCCGTCAGCGGCTGCCGGGACACCCTGGCTCCCTCCGACGGGACCGTCCTTGCTCTGCTCCGCGGCGCCAGCAGCGGGCCCGGCACTCGCCGAGACAGAGCCCAGCCCGCCCTCTCTCGGCTGCTGCTCCCCGGCTTTCCCTGCATCCCGCTCCATGCCCTGCTCCTGCCGCCCGTGCCCGCCCCGCGCCGTGCCCGTCCCTGTCGCTGTCCCTGTCGCTGTCCCTGTCGCTGTCCCTGTCCCTGTCGCTGTCCCTGTCCCTGTCCCTGTCGCTGTCGCTGTCGCTGTCGCTGTCGCTGTCCCTGCCGGCTGTGGCTGGGTGCCCGGGCACAGCCCCTCGCCCTCCGCGGCCGCTCCTGTCCCCGTCGCTGCCACTCCCCCGTGCCCGGGGCCACTCGGGGCGGTCTCTGCAGCGGGCTGTTCCCGCAGCGCCCGAGCTGCGAGCCCCTCTCGGTGCCCCGGGGACCCGAGCGGCTCCGTGCCCGGCTCCCGCAGCCGGCCCTGGGCTCCGGCCAGCCCCCCTGGCCCTGCCAGTCCCCCTGGCACGGCTCCTGGCCCGGCCTGCCCGCCCAGCACAGCGATGGCCACCAGCCCCGGCTCCCCGGGCCGGCTCCCGCTCGGCCCCGCCGCCCCCTGCCCGGCACACCTCCCCTGCCCTCTCACTTGCCCACACCTCAGCCGCCCCTCTGTCCCTGCTGCCGGCCCCTCTGTCCCTGCTGCCCCGTCTGTGGCCTCCTCTTCACCCCCCGAGCTCGCTCCGGCCGCCCCTGCAGACCCTCCCGCCGCCTCTCCTTCGGATTTTCCTTCCACTGCTCTCTCTGTCTCTGCTTTGCTGCCCTCAGATGGGTTTCCACTCCAAAGTGCTTCTGCTGCACCTTCCTCCTCCCGCACTGCCAGTGTCTCCTCCACCCGTGATGACCCCTCAGTGACAGGATCCCCCCGAGCCCCCCCCAGTGCCCCCAACCCAGCTGCCACTTCCAGTACAGGACCCTTGTCAGGCTCCACAGACTCTTCCATCGTGTCCTCCACTCTCTGGAGAGCCTGAGCACTCTCAAGTGCTGCCGCAGCTCCTGGGACAGCTTTTCCCATCTCCACCCACTCTTCCTCAAACACTTTCAGTTGGGAAAACTGACTTGGCTTTACAAACCCTTCCCCTCCAGACATTACTTCTCCTGTTTCCATATCCCCTAGTGCTTCCCAGAGAGCCCCAGGCTTCCCCAAAGCCTCCTCCCCTTCAGAGAAGTCTTCTTCAACAGCCTTTTCTCCTTCAGGGCCCACAGCTCTGGCATTCCCGCCTGCTGCCACATCAGCATCCTCCCCAGCCTCCTGTCGCTCTGACTCAGCACCCACCGTGTCCTTCCCTGCAGCCCCTCCCTGCCCCAGGGCCTCCCCCTCCTCAGACACCGGCTCGGCCGTGTCCCCCTCTGCCGGGGGCCCTGCTGCTCCCCTGAGCCCTTCGTCTGCAGCCTCCTCCTCCTCGCTGGTGCCCGCGGGCCCCTGCTGCCCCTGGGGCAGGGCTCCGTGTGCCTCCCCGCCTGGCAGTGCCCCAGCTGCTGCCTTCCGCGGTGCCACCTCTCTGTCCGTGCCCTGCACCAGCGCCCCCTGCTCCCCAGCTGGCCCCTCTGTGCCCAGCTGCACTGGCTGCCCCGTTCCCGTTCCTTTGGGCTGTTCCTGTGCCCCGGTGCCCTCCTCGGGCACGGATCCCTCCAGCGCAGCCCCCGTGCCCGCCTGGGCAGCGCATCCCCTGCCCCTGCAGCTTTTCCTGCAGCTTTCCCTGCAGCTTTTCCTGCAGCGTTCCCTACAGCTTTTCCTGCAGCATCTCCTGCGGCCTCTCCGCTGCCCGCACCTCCCTCAGCAGCCCCGTCCTGCCCCGGGGCCTGTCCCGGCCCTGCCGCCGCCGGTGCTGCCTGCTGCTCATCCAGGCCTCTCCTGCCTCCTGCCAGGAGCCTTCCATCTGCTGCTGCTGGGACAAAATCAAACATTGCTTTTCTCAGCACCCTGTCAGTGTTACACACTTCACAGCGTTAGTGCCAAAGGTGCCATTTCTGCCCAGCTGGGACAAAATCAAACATTGCTTTGCTCAGCACCCTGTTGGCATTACGCACTTCACAGGGTTAGTGCCCAAGGTGCCATTTCTGCCCAGCTGGGACAAAATCAAACATTGCTTTGCTCAGCACCCTGTTGGCATTACGCACTTCACAGGGTTAGTGCCCAAGGTGCCATTTCTGCCCAGCTGGGACAAAATCAAACATTGCTTTGCTCAGCACCCTGTTGGCATTACGCACTTCACAGGGTTAGTGCCCAAGGTGCCATTTCTGCCCAGCTGGGACAAAATCAAACATTGCTTTGCTCAGCACCCTGTTGGCATTACACGCTTCACAGCGTTGGTGCCCAAGGTGCCATTTCTGCCCAGCCGTGAGGGACGTCGGCCTGGCACCCAAAGAGAACTTGCTGTGCTGCCGCTCATCCCATCCCTGCACTCTGACCATGATTTGGTACTGCTGTTCTGGCATCTGGCATAAAGAATTTAACTAAAAATGTTGATGCAAGGCCAGACATGCTTGTCCTGCCTGCTCTGCCTCCCTCCCTCCCTGCTTGGAGCTCGTGTGTGTGTGCAACACCTGTAAGCTTGACAGGGACACTCAGAAAGTCAGAAATAGCTGACAAATTGCTCATGTGAAATATGCACAGAAAGGACAAAGAACATTCAGCTTCCTGTGGATTCTGTAATTACACCAGGGAACAATACAGGGTTAATTCCTGGGAACCAAGGCATTTCCCAAGGAGGCTGCACACTACCAGGAAGCACATGGCACCTCACTACATCCCTGCTTTCCACTGCTATTTTCTGACTCACAGGTTTTTCATGGTCTGGATTCTTCTCCTAGAACCATTTAACGGCCAAGAAAAGCATTAATTATACATGACTACAGATGCCAGCTAGTCACCACCTGATTTTCTACAAGTCAGGAAAGAAAAAAAAAGCAGAAGGAGACTTTGATAGCCAAAGGAAAGGGAAAGGGCAAACACTTCCACTAAAAGACTTCAGGTCATCCTTGTCTCTGACTGACAGCCAATCTTACCTCCACTGGCACCATGCTCTGTGTTTGCTGCATTCTTTTCTTCCTCATTGGCACACAAATCACCAGGCTCAGGGTCAGAATTCACAGGATGATCATTTCCAGTGGCTTTTGCTATTTCCTCCTGGACTGGTTTGCAGTCTTCAAAAACTATCACAAAGAAAACAGGAAGCAAGAAAGAGAAACCATTAAAGAGCAAAAGGAGAGCAGAACCCATTCAGCCATCTCAGCTTTAAAATGGTTTAAAATTCATTTTTGGACAAACCCTTGCACTTTCAACACTAGCAGAGAGACACGGAGCCACTGTGAATGTTCAGGGTGGATGCTGAGCCCACAGCAGCTCCCGTGCAGCAGGAATGAGTGCAAGGCAAGCAGAGCAGTGCAGGTGTGCAGAGCAGTGCAGGCACGCAGAGCAGTGCAGGCACACAGAGCAGTGCAGGTGTGCAGAGCAGTGCAGGTGTGCAGAGCAGTGCAGGCACACAGAGCAGTGCAGGTGTGCAGAGCAGTGCAGGCACACAGAGCAGTGCAGGTATGCAGAGCAGTGCAGGTGTGCAGAGCAGTGCAGGTGTGCAGAGCAGTGCAGGTGTGCAGAGCAGTGCAGGCATGCAGAGCAGTGCAGGCACACAGAGCAGTGCAGGTGTGCAGAGCCGTGCAGGCACACAGAGCAGTGCAGGCATGCAGAGCAGTGCAGGCACACAGAGCAGTGCAGGTGTGCAGAGCAGTGCAGGTGTGCAGAGCAGTGCAGGCACACAGAGCAGTGCAGGTGTGCAGAGCAGTGCAGGTGTGCAGAGCAGTGCAGGCACACAGAGCAGTGCAGGTGTGCAGAGCTGTGCAGGCACACAGAGCAGTGCAGGTGTGCAGAGCAGTGCAGGTACGCAGAGCAGTGCAGGCACACAGAGCAGTGCAGGTGTGCAGAGCAGTGCAGGCACACAGAGCAGTGCAGGTGTGCAGAGCAGTGCAGGTGTGCAGAGCAGTGCAGGTGTGCAGAGCAGTGCAGGCACACAGAGCAGTGCAGGTGTGCAGAGCCGTGCAGGCACACAGAGCAGTGCAGGCATGCAGAGCAGTGCAGGCACACAGAGCAATGCAGGCATGCAGAGCAGTGCAGGCGTGCAGAGCAGTGCAGGCACACAGAGCATTGCAGGCGTGCAGAGCAGTGCAGGCACACAGAGCAATGCAGGCATGCAGAGCAGTGCAGGCACACAGAGCAATGCAGGCATGCAGAGCAGTGCAGGCGTGCAGAGCAGTGCAGGCACACAGAGCAGTGCAGGTGTGCAGAGCAGTGCAGGTGTGCAGAGCAGTGCAGGCACACAGAGCAGTGCAGGCGTGCAGAGCAGTGCAGGCACACAGAGCATTGCAGGCGTGCAGAGCAGTGCAGGCACACAGAGCAGTGCAGGCATGCAGAGCAGTGCAGGTGTGCAGAGCAGTGCAGGTGTGCAGAGCAGTGCAGGCACACAGAGCAGTGCAGGCACACAGAGCAGTGCAGGCACACAGAGCATTGCAGGCGTGCAGAGCAGTGCAGGCACACAGAGCAGTGCAGGCACACAGAGCAGTGCAGGTGTGCAGGGCTGTGCAGGTGTGCAGAGCAGTGCAGGTGTGCAGGGCTGTGCAGGCACACAGAGCAGTGCAGGCACACAGAGCAGTGCAGGTATGCAGAGCAGTGCAGGCACACAGAGCAGTGCAGGCACACAGAGCAGTGCAGGTGTGCAGGGCAGTGCAGGTGTGCAGAGCAGTGCAGGCACACAGAGCAGTGCAGGCACACAGAGCAGTGCAGGCACACAGAGCAGTGCAGGTGTGCAGAGCAGTGCAGGCACACAGAGCAGTGCAGGTGTGCAGAGCTGTGCAGGCACACAGAGCAGTGCAGGCATGCAGAGCTGTGCAGGTGTGCAGAGCAGTGCAGGCACGCAGAGCAGTGCAGGCATGCAGAGCAGTGCAGGTGTGCAGAGCTGTGCAGGCACACAGAGCAGTGCAGGTGTGCAGAGCAGTGCAGGCACACAGAGCAGTGCAGGTGTGCAGAGCAGTGCAGGCACACAGAGCAGTGCAGGCATGCAGAGCTGTGCAGGTGTGCAGAGCAGTGCAGGCACACAGAGCAGTGCAGGTGTGCAGAGCAGTGCAGGTATGCAGAGCAGTGCAGGTGTGCAGAGCAGTGCAGGTGTGCAGAGCAGTGCAGGTATGCAGAGCAGTGCAGGTGTGCAGAGCAGTGCAGGCACACAGAGCAGTGCAGGTGTGCAGAGCAGTGCAGGTGTGCAGAGCAATGCAGGTGTGCAGAGCAGTGCAGGCACACAGAGCAGTGCAGGCACACAGAGCAGTGCAGGTGTGCAGAGCAGTGCAGGCACACAGAGCAGTGCAAGGCAAGCAGAGCAGTGCAGGTGTGCAGAGCTGTGCAGAGGGGCTCCCTCACCTCCTCCTTTCTCACACCCAGCAGCTCCTCGCTGCCTCCTCCTGGCCCAACCCTGCTTTCCCCAGGCACGGGAGGACATTCCTCCTCCTCCTCCTCACTCATGATACTTTCTCCTGACCCAGTCTGTTTGAATTCCCCATTAACCTCAGGATTTTGATGCTGCATTGCCCTTATGTTTTCATGAGAAATTCTAGTACCTTCCCTTGCTGTTAGATCTTCTGGTTTTGTCTGTTTTGCTTCATCTATTCCTTTCTTTTCCAGTGCAGAATTCTCTTGATTTCCCTCCACTCTGAGCAGTTTCTTCTCCCCATTCTCATTTCCACAGTGTGCACGTGCTGCACTATCAGATGTACTTTTGATATTGCAGTCCTCCTTGCAATTCACATGGTCTGCCTTCATTTCAGCTTGAGAGTCAGTCTCAGTGCTGCACTGAGTGCTCATGGATGAGAGAGAGTCTGCAGGCCTCCTCTCTGAAAACAGCAAATTTTAATTCAGTATTTGTCACTAAACCTCTGCATCCACTGGGCACTCACAAAGGGACACAATCCCATCCAGTAGCATTCTCTGAATTATACCATCTGAGGATATTGTTACAAATTTCCAGTAAGTGTAAATAGAAGAACATTGCCCAGATGTATGAAGTATTAAAATTAAAGCTATTTAAGGTGGAGGGTTTTTTCTGATAATAGAAATAAATCAAAGATTTATAGAGTAGTTCTATCAATCACATAGAAATACACCTCCAAATGGACCTCTAAATATGGCTCAGACAGGGTTCTGGAGCTTCATTAGATAAAAGACTTCAACCACAGCAGCAATCCCTCAGTGCCCTTCTGTTAACTCATTGAATGTTAGAAAGATCTCCAAAACCATGTGCAAACCCTTCAGGCTGAACTGGAGATGAAGTTCACTGTCTCCTCTAAAAAAACATACAGGCACCATCACATTAAATTCATAAATGGAAAATTTGAGGGGAAAAAAGGCCATAATCCTTCATCTGGCAGTGAGCTGAACAGCAGAGCTGCCTGCTGCACAGCCTTGCTGCTGTCCACAATCTGCATGGCTTCAAGAAGAGATTGGTCTAACTGAGACTGAAAAATCCAGTCAGGCCAAGAAAATAAAAGTGTCAGAACTATAATCCATGCAGAAGTGCATGTTCTGAAAAACATGCTGCACCAAGAGACCTTACAGCCCCATTTAAAGATTCCCACTCAGAGTGCTACTGCTCCATCACAGGAAAACCAAGTGGGCTCCTCTACAGACAGAATCACAGAATCACAGAGTCACAGAGTCACAGAGTCACAAAATCACAGAGTTACAGAATCACAGAGTCACAGAGTCACAAAATCACAGAGTTACAGAATCACAGAGTCACAGAGTCACAGAATCACAGAGTCACAGAGTCACAGAATCACAGAATCACAGAGTCACAGAATCACAGAATCACAGAGTCACAGAGTCACAGAGTCACAGAGTCACAGAATCACAGAATCACAGAATCACAGAATCACAGAGTCACAGAATCACAGAGTCACAGAGTCACAGAGTCACAGAGTCACAGTCACAGAATCACAGAGTCACAGAGTCACAGAATCACAGAGTCACAGAGTCACAGAGTCACAGAATCACAGAGTCACAGAGTCACAGAGTCACAGAGTCACAGAATCACAGAGTCAAAGAATCCCAGAATCACAAAATCACAGAATCACAGAATCACAGAGTCACAGAATCACAGAGTCACAGAATCACAGAATCACAGAGTCACAGAATCACAGAGTCAAAGAATCCCAGAATCACAAAATCACAGAATCACAGAGTCACAGAATCACAGAATCACAGAGTCACAGAGTCACAGAATCAGCTGAGTTGGAGGGGGCCCACGAGGATTGTCAAGTCCAACTCCCAACCCTGCACAGCACCATCACCTTTCCCTTCAGACAATCTAGCTATCTCCAGATCCCTGGCACAGCCAAATAAATTAGGGCCATATTCAGGGCCCCTAAGGACAGCAGTTCTATCACCCAGGGTGCCCTGCCAGGTTTCCTGGGACCCCTCAGAAGGGGTGAGGGGCACAGATCCCCACGGGTGAGCGCCTGCTGGCATGGAGGGCTGTGTCCTGCCAAGGTCCTGGGAGCCTGCCTGCTCCATCTCCATCTCCATCTCCATCTCCATCTCCATCTCCATCTCCATCTCAGCACCTGACAGCCCAGCAAGGCCCAGCTCTCCCTGCCAGGGGCTGCCTGCACGTCAGTGGCACCATGAGCAGCAGATAAAGCTGCTGTCTTTGAGCATTGCAGCAGGAAGGGCGTATGCAGACTCAGCACACATACTGCACACATGCAAACTGGAAAACATGCCTCAGGTCAGCTTCTCCAAGCCTTGTTATGGACAAAACTAACCTGGTGGATCATCTTCAGAGTCCCTGTCATCAGAATATCTGCCACGTTTATCTTTCTCACTGTCAGAGGCCTGCAGTGCCTTCTGAGATGAGGTTTCACTCTCCTTTCCATAGTCTAAATTATGGTTTTTATCATTTGAGGATGACTTTGACACTCCATTCATTTGATCACCAGTCTGTCCCTCTTCATTAACTTCTTCATCTGCTTCAAAATCTTCCTCATATTCTAAAATAGAAGAATTGTACTGTGAGACAGGAAACAGAATTCACAATTTAAAAAGTTCTTTTTAAGCAGATAGAAACACTGAGCCAGTGTTAACGTTCTGAGTTGATATTAATTAACATCATTAATCTCCTTTTGCCCTTGAATTTGCACAGTCTTTTTAAAGCCATGAGAGAATCTAAGACCACAGATAGGAATTGTAAGAGCATATTATCATAAAAAAGCATTGTGTTTCTCATAGAGTAGCAAAAATGTAGCAAAACTAAAGATATGAGTAGTACATTAAAACAAAAATAAACAAAGTTACCAGCCATGGAAAGTGAAAATTTAGAGCTGGGAAAACTCCGAAATTAAATGTAAAATCCTCTTATAACAGGAGAAAAACTGGATGTGATGAAAAAAATTAAAAGCAATTGAGAAAGCTGGAGAACTGCAATATATTATACTGCAAAGTACAATAAATGTATATTGACATGGCTAAATAGCAAAGTGTCTTATAGGCTCAATGAATTTCATGAACTCCAGCCGAAGGGCGCTGCAGAGGCACTCTGCTATCACTCTGTTATCACTCTGCTATCACTCTGTTTGCTATCACTCTTTTATCACTCTGCTCTCACTCTGCTCTCACTCTGCTATCACAGAGCTCTACGTGCTCCTCCAGGACCCAGGGGAAACCCAGCACAACAAAGCCTGTCCAGAATTTCCACTCTGATCTCCACATTCTGGAGTTCAGGCAGGCGTACCCCAACACCTGATGGATCACAGAGTGAGCTGAGTTGGGAGAGACCCCAGGGACCCTTGAGTCAGCTCCCAGCCCGTCACAGCCCCCTGCCTGGCTCTGCAGGTGAGCCCCTCTTCATGCAGGTGCATTGGAAAGCTCTGCAGGTGAGACCCTCCTCATGCAGGTGCATTGGAAAGCTCTGCAGGTGAGACCCTCTTCATGCAGGTGCATTGGAAAGCTCCCCTTGCCCCAAAGCCGTGCTGGGCACATCCCAGGCACAGCACAGGGGTGTCAGGGGTTCCCAGAGTCCAGCACAGGGGTGTCAGGGGCTCCCAAAGTCCAGAGCAGGGGTGTCAGGGGTTCCCAAAGCCCAGCACAGGGGTGTCAGGGGTTCCCAGAGTCCAGCACAGG
The DNA here is from genome assembly GCA_009764595.1 of Geothlypis trichas. Taxonomy (NCBI): domain Eukaryota; kingdom Metazoa; phylum Chordata; class Aves; order Passeriformes; family Parulidae; genus Geothlypis; species Geothlypis trichas. Next base: position 31,450,739 of record CM019909.1, on the reverse strand, counting down.
GGTGTCAGGGGTTCCCAGAGTCCAGAGCTGCCCTGCTGCCCTGGGCTCCCCGTGCACGCAGGAACACCCTGCACCCTGCAGGCCACACCAGCTGTCCTGTGGCCATCGCTCCTCACTCTGCAGATTTTATTGCTGCCCTCCTTTCCTTCCATCAGGGCTGTTAACGTACGGAAGTGACAGAACAGCAAGGACAGAAATGAAGAGTTCCTGATGCAGAACCAGTCAGGCAAACAAACAATTACCAAGACAATGAGAACTAAGGGAATAAGGAGATTTATTTTTCTGTATTAAAAATCAATTGAGATTCCACATGCAATGTTGGCAGTGAGGTCTCTGTCAGAAGGGCAGTTCCTCCTGAAGGAAAAAGGCTTCATTAACCCCAAACACACATCCGGAGGCACTAACGACTGTCAGATGAGTAGCAACACTGCAGAACTGTGAAAGCAAAAATAGGAATAGGAAGTAGGAATTAAAATCTCTCTGTGAATGTGATTGCCTCCAAAGAAGATTATGATAAGGAGGAAGTAAAGGCAGAGACTGAGCTTGATGCCTCTTCCATAGCTGAGTACACCTTCCACTATCCCAGACTGCTCCAAGCCCTATCTCACTTGGACTTGAATGCTCCCATGGATGGAGCAGGCACAGCTGCTGGGGGAACCTGTGTCATTGCCTCACCACCCTTCCTTACCCACCTTCTTGGCTCTTGCAAACCACCTCATCCCGTTGCATGGCTGGAAGGAGCCCCTCCAGTCCTGTGGCCCAGATACAGACAGCACTGCATTTCTCATGCCCCAGTCAAAGCTGGCGGGCCACAGTCCCAGACCTTCTCCAGAACCATCCCCTCCCATTTCTCACCCCCTGCTCATGTTTGGGAATACCATACCACTTTCACTGGTGGTTTCCTGAGTGGTGCCTTCGGTCTCCACAAAAGATCGGTCTTCTGTTTGTGCTTCTTCTTCTACTTCTTCTACTACTTCTTCTTCTCCTTCTTCTTCTTCTCCTTCTTCTTCTCCTTCTTCCTCATCATCTTCTTCTTCATCTTCTTCCTCTTCCTCGCTGTACTCCTGTTCAGAGTCGAGTGTTTCGTCGATGGTGTCCACGCTGTCCTCCTGGCTGGGGATGGTGAGCGACAGCGAGCCCTCGATGGATTTGGGGGGCACGCTGCTGTCACAGGGCTCGCTGTGCGCGCAGAACGGGGAGCACGAGCACATGTGCGGCCTCGTGTAGTACTTAATCTTCCTCTTGGGAGGGTACAGCTTCTTGTCCAGACCCATCGCAAGAAAGCACCTATAAAATCACACAAATTGGGAAGCATCGCATTTTTCCTCCTTTGAACAACAGAGGGCAGCAGCCCCAGCGAGCTCGGCGCGTCACCAGCGGGGACACCGAGCGCCTCCTGCCCCTCCCGCCGCAGGGCTCACAGCAGCAGCGCCCTGAAACCCCCGAGGGCTCCCCAGCACTGAGGCAGCTCTGCCTTGAAGGTCAATAATGCTGCCCACACCGACGGGCAACAACTGACGTACAAACAGAACCGAAATTATCACAGGTGCCCATTCATTTGAGGCAGCACTGAGCACTGGCTGAGAGGACAGGACCACTGAGAAAGGCAGACAAGCTCTGACATGTTCTGGGTCCAAATCCTGCTGTAGCTCCCAGTGGTGTGATAATGAGGGTTTGTGGGTAAGACTGGGGGTTTCTGTACTGTTCTGCTGGGTCTAAGAACTGTGGGGAAAGAAGAACGTTGAAAGTTAGTAATTTTCTGTTTCTGTTCTGTTTACCTACTTAAAAGAAACCCAAACAGATGGAAAACAAAGCAGTTTTTATGAGTTGTTGAGAATGCCCCCCTTGTATAAAATGGAGTGACATTCTCCCTCTCCCTCACAGTCAGGAGCTCCACAGAGCTGCTGGACCTTGGGAGCAGAAAGCTCTCAGAGCAAGGCTTGCAGCACGCTGCAGAAATCACTGCAGCATCCCCTCGCTGCGAGCCAAAGCCTTGACCCACCAGGGAGAATCAACTGGGGCTTCTACTGGGAACCAGAGTGGGCATTCAATGAATGTCACACAGCAGAAAACAAACCCAAGTGCACTTAGCCTGAAGGGGTCTGAAAATAGTTGTCATTTACGGGGAAAATCAGGTTAATGGAGATGATTTTTAGTCATCAGATAAGGTCAGCTGGATTGATAAGAGGCAGGAAAAGAGAGATATCACTAAGAGTAAGGAGGAAAGGGGGACAGAAAGGGGGACAGAAAGGGGGAGTAACTTAGGAATTAATTAATCCAGTTTTTGGATACTATATTAAATTCTGAAAATTCACTTCAAATCTTTATAGAAACCACAAAAAGCTGAGATTGGGGCATTTCCTAAAATCTATAGCCACTACAGGCATTCTGAATTCAGATGCTTCTCACTCCTTTGAACATGCAATGAACATGCAATGAACATCAATCATGTTCGTAGTTAGACTGGAGCAAAAACTGTGGTACAATAAACCAGCATTTTCTTTCTAGAATTCAGTCCTTGCCTGAAGGAGCAGAGTACAACTCTGTGAAGAGTCTCTTGTTCCAACTGCTAGCTGCTCTTTTAAAAATTATTTATTAAAATAACACAGAAGATTTTAAACTATCCACACATCCGTAAGTTTATGTATGGCCTGAATTAACAATCACAGAAAAGGAATATTTTATGAAAATTGAGGCCTCTTGGCAGAATCACAGCACTGACATTTGCCCAAGACCTTTCTGCACAGATTTGGTTTCTGAACCATAACAAATATTCAGTGCTGCCTTACTCTGAAGCTAGGACCATTACAGCAGGATCTCACTTCAGAGGCAGAGCTGTTGAAAAGTCAATTATCACAAAGAAGTCTCTGGAAAGCACAGCTAACTGAGCTCGGTGTGCGCTCCAGTGCCACAGTGCCACGGCACGGGGTGGCACAGGCTGCCCGCCCTGGGCACAGCCCGGCTCCAGCCCCAGCAGGGTCCCTGCCCCGAGCCCTGCCCGGCTGCAGCCCCAGCAGGGTCCCCGCCGTGGGCACTGCCCGGCTGCAGCCCCAGCAGGGTCCCCGCCGTGGGCACAGCCCGGCTGCAGCCCCAGCAGGGTCCCCGCCCCGAGCCCTGCCCGGCTCCAGCCCCAGCAGGGTCCCCGCCGTGGGCACAGCCCGGCAGGCTCAGCAGCCACGGGAGCCGAGCAGGTGCCCTCGGACAGGAGACCCTGACAGTGCCCCCAGCGTGCCCCTCCACGGGCACTGACAAACAGGGCAGGATCCAAGGCTGAGCTGGTGCCCTCGGACAGGAGACCCTGACAGTGCCCCCAGCCTGCCCCTCCACGGGCACTGACAAACAGCAGCACCCACGGAGCTGCCGACGGAGCCAGGGAGATGAAACGGGAGGAACAAGTCAGGAACCCCCGAGCCAAGTCCCTGTGGGCCAAGCGCGCTCCCTCCATACCTGTAGCAGGGCGGGGCTCCTGCCACGTGCAGCACCCTGAAGTAGGTGTTCCTGCGCCGCAGCCGGCACGGCCGCTTGCTCTGAAAGCCTCGGTACTCGCAGCACGAGCTCAGCCTGTCCACCTGCAGCCCGTTGAGGAAAAAGGTGAGGCTGAACGGGTAACCCAGGTACCTCTTGGAGATGAACTGGAAGGTATCTGCAATTACAGAAATAAAGGGTTCAGAGAAGAATATGGTGCTTCCCTGTCAGCCTGGAGCAGCTGCTGTATCTTAACTGCACCACCACAGCAGCCAGCCCTCTGTGGACAGGCACTGGGCTTCTCAGGCCTGTTCCACAGTTGGTTAAACTCCACACACACAGCCCTGGCTCTTGCCAGCCCCAGAATCCTAAGGTGGGACAGCTAGGACAAGTGTCACACTGTCAGTCTGGCCACTCACTGCTACAGCAGGACAAAGACCAGGGCCTCCCAGCCATTTCCTATCTCCAGCTTCCCAGAACACAATTCATCTTTTACTGCTGTGATGAAATTGCAGTCACACTTCCCAAAAAGAGATGGAAACTGGGCTCTCACTATGTACTTTTCCTTCTGGAATAAGAACCAACATTCACTGACCCGTATTAGCAACTCAGATAACCCCCCTTAAGGACAGTTTATTAATACAACTACTCCATTAACCATATATCTCTAGAGATAATTAGCATAAGCCACAAGTATTTTGTTAAATCAATTCTTTAAATTCATCTACCATCATTGCAAAAGTAATTGTAACCTCACTTTCAATCATGGGACAGTAGATCCAGGTTTAATGTGGAGGCAGATGGTATAAACATCCCTGATGCATGTATCTTGACCAAGCTGAGCTGTAATCATTCTGGTGTCAGGGCAAAGTTTTAGTAAAAAAACGATGTTGCCACAATCAGTACAAACTCTCTGGCTCCATCCTTACCTCCTTCCAACAGGTCGCCTTTATAGACACAAATGTTTTCTGTTCCACAGTACTGCTGATAGACTTTGATTTCATCCTTGTGATCACGGAGTGACACGTGCTTACTCTTCCCAAGGTAGATCATGGTGACCAGGGCGTTGCTGCATAATGGGGACTTGGGGAACCCATTGGTGTTCTGCAGCAGAAAATGCACAGAAATGCCTTCAGCTCCCAGCTCCAACAAGGGGCACAAACAAAGCTCACATCTGTGCAGCCCACACTTGAGACTTCCAGGCTTTTATAACAAGAGGTGAGCTGATTAAATGGGGAAGTATTTGTGACATGCAGAGGGTGTGGGATACATTTCTAACTGAAAACCCAATGCACTGAATAGCCCCAAACTTCAAGGACCAGGTTTAATAACCCATATCATCCCACCCAGTCCAGGGTTCCTACAACTTTATTTACAGGAGTTAAAACTGGCTGGAGACAGGGTAACTGATGCAGTGTTCATAGACTCAAGGCATTTCACAAATCCCTGAGATTCTAGCACCAGAGACAGGATCAGACTGACTGAAGTGGAAGGCTTTGAATAACTGTTAATCTACGTTGTTGTTCAGCACCTTTTTTCTCCCCGCCTGATGAAAAACACCAAATGTTTTAGTTTGCAGGGACATGCATAGCAATGATGTATTTCAATAGTTCTACATTTCCTTTATGCAAACTGGGTACGCACATCTTTCAGCGTCAGGCAAACACAGCAGCGAGGAATGTAACAGACCTGTGTGTGGACAGAGACTACTCACATTGATCAAAAACTGCTCATTGAATCCAGTGGTGGGATGAAACCACCTCTCCACGGGCAGCCCGCGCCGGATTCCAGGGATGCACCTGTCCCCCAGGTGCGGGCGGGGCGGCGGCGGCGCCAGGCGGCGGCGGCGCTTGGAGGGCCGGTACGGCGACGCGCCGTACATGTAATCCATGGGGTTCCTGAACTTCAGCTCGCTGCCCTGCCCCTGGAAAACACCCTCACGACGTGACACAGCTTCTGCAAACCCAGACCCCGAGCTTACGGAACCGGCCGCGGTCTGACCTCTCGGTAAACTGAGCGACAGGCCTCCCTCTGAAACGGCTCCTGACCCAGGGCCGGAAATCTTGCTCGTGAAAATATTTCTGTGCTAAACCACTTTCTTTGAATTTGCAAGGCAGCATTCATATTGCTCGAAAATGTCACCTTCAGAGATGCAGACAGCACTGCACACCAAGCCCTGGCTCCAGCGCCACTGAGATCTCACCTCAGACAGAGCCCTGCAGCCCTGCCGCTAGAAAGCACAGCCCCAGAGCAGCCAGGCGCCCAACAGAAACTTCACTTGGCATCAGTTACACCAGATGTGCTTCAAAACGCTGCTCCCTCATCTGAATAGAGATTTAGTCCTCTTGCAGAATGAAATGGACCACAGCCCACAAGAGTAAGACATTACTAGAGAACAAGTTCTGTAAACGCTGCATGCTGTGGCTCTGAGTTCTGCATCCTGTTCTCAGAACTTCCATCTGATTTAGTGCTCACAACTGTTTTGTCAGTTGTGAGCACTAAAGAAACCATTACATCACCCATAATTTGAGTAGACATAAACAGGACCAACCAGCAAATTCTTGAAGAATCATGACCATGCTGATACACAGCAAACACAGATCAGAAGGGAGCTCTTTACACAGTGTCTGCCAGCCAGTGGCAGCAGATCACAGTCCCACTCCAAAGCCCTCTCACCCCATGGAATGCATATCACAAAACCAAGTACATTATGTTTTTCTAGAACAGAAGACAAGTCCAAATATCACTTGAAAGTAACTGCAAATATATCAAGACCATGTTTGACTCTCATTCTCTAAGCCCACTAGTGTGATTTAGTAGAGGGAATGATCAAAAAAAAAGGAATTTCTTGCTACTTTGCAGCTTCTTTGTAGGTGATGATGAAAACTTGTAGGACTTGCAACTGAAAATATTCCAAATTCCTGCAGTCAACCAGGTGCTGCTTCTCTCTCTCTACATAAGAGAAAATCTACACAGAGGGAGAAAATTTTGCAGGCAGAAAGATTTTATACTATGAAAGGTAAGTCACTACATTTTTCCTCACTGTGATCAAGAACTGGGCATTAGACCAGTAAGACAGTGTCTTGAAAATTGAGGGGAAGTGAAAAGGGACAGTTTAAATAAAAGTTGATACCATTTGAAAGGGATGTTCCCTGTTGTGTACAGTTGTGGGAACCACAGTACTTAAACAATATTACAAACTGTCCCTAAAGGGGGACAGTTTATTTTCAGAATGAAGTACAGCCTCACCCCACAGGCAAATTGCTGATAGTGTTCCAGTGCATGGCACCTCTGTTTGGAAGCTTTGATACAAACCCTGCTGCAGCCCTGCCAAGAAGGGGCTGGAGGCGAGGGGGCTGCTGTCTATTTCCTGAGCTGTATTTGGTCACAAGGAACTCTGCAAAAGGAGAAAGAAAACAACGACAAAATCTCAGTGTATAGCTTCCAGTGCAGAGCAGCACCACAAAGAAAATAATAGCACTGATGAAGATATCTGGAAGTGGTGAGGGATTACAGGTACCCACAGGACATGACATTTTCTAGTCTGCCTCCAAAGAGCCAGACCCCTTTAGGCACCTCTAACTGACCATTCAAAACAACTCTTGGTCATAAATACAAGGTTTGCTACTATCTCCTCACTATGCAGTGCTGTAGCAAACACCATGAACTCACAGAAACTGTAGCAGTGTGCTATGGACTTCAGCACGTGGACCCAGGGAGAATGCACAACAAAAATGTACCGTTTTTATTCAATTTTTAGGTTTTTCTGGCTGCTTTATTTCATGTTTTCCTTGTATACCCTTCAGAATACCAAGTCAAAATGTTAGCATGTAACAGCACTGTTTAACTGAGGTTAACTCACCACCTTAGAGAAGGGAGGCTCCTTGGCTCGGAAATAATAACGTCCATCACCATAATCCAGTCTAAGTCTGGGTCCCCTCTATGTGAAAAAAAGGTCATTCAGGACTCAAAAGTTTCTCTTCAATCTGCATCAATTATCATTATTGATATAGAGAACCAGTTGAAACTGACCTAGATATTTGACCTTTGGCTTCAGGCTTTAGTACTGTTATATTTCATTATATTAAAACTCCTTCTTTGCGGTTCACAAAGAGCAAAAGCCAGAGCTCCTAGACACAGCCTTCTGAAATGAGCTCCAGTCTGATTTCATTCCTTCAACTCTGTTTTCTAAAAGACTCCCACCTCTTTCAGGGCTTTACAACATGCATAACCTTGTCTGCAGCCCCCGTGTCCACTGACAATGCTCAACACACTGATACTGGCCTGCCTGAGGTCATGAGGCAGCTAAAGGGGAAAGACTGAAGCAGATTTATCAGACAGCAGAGGTTTTTGGGGTTTTGTCAAGGTTCTGATGTGCCATTCCTGCAACACCAGCGTCTAGAGATCCCTCAACACAACCCAGCCAACAGGAAACGAGCCCCAAGTGCTGCAGGATGCGGCCCTAACCCAGCAGGTGCTGAAGGATGCGGCCCTAACCCAGCAAGTGCTGAAGGATGCGGCCCTAACCCAGCAGGGCCAGGCAGGGGATGCTCTGTCCCGAGGCCGGGCAGGGAATGCTCTGTCCCGAGGCCGGGCAGGGAACGCTCTGTCCCGAGGCCGGGCAGGGGATGCTCTGTCCCGAGGCCGGGTAGGGAATGCTGTGTCCCGAGGCCAGGCAGGGGATGCTCTGTCCCGAGGCCAGGCCGGGGATGCTCTGTCCCGAGGCCGGGCAGGGAATGCTCTGCCCCGAGGCCGGGCAGGAATGCTCTGTCCCGAGGCCGGGCAGGGAACGCTCTGTCCCGAGGCCGGGCAGGGAACGCTCTGTCCCGAGGCCGGGCAGGGAATGCTCTGTCCCGAGGCCGGGCAGGGAATGCTCCGTCCCGAGGCCGGGCACACTGCAGCTGTCAGTGCCCCAGGCAGCCCCGGAGCCGCCGGACTCACCCGCGCTGCGCGGCCGCGGCGCTCCCCGCACACCAGGGGACAGAGCGCGTGGTGGTTCCGGGGGCCACGGGCGGGTGGGGGGCGTACATGGGGGACGCCGCTCCCATCAGCCGCTCCCACCTGAAACAAAGGGAATTTGTGTCGCTGAGGCGCTGAATGCCAAACCAGGGATGTCTGTCCCATTGTCTCTGTGACGATCAGCTGGCCTGGACCCGATGGAACAGCTGGTTAAGGAAAGAAGGAATTCATGGGAGAATGGGAGGGACAAGCAAAAAGACTTGTCCCCACCTCTGATTCATTTTCCTGCAGCTGTCTCCAGCTGCTGGCCCACTAGATTCAATTCATGTCTGATTCTGTGTATCTCACAGTTGTTGGTTTGTTTGAAGGTCTCTCTTTGTTAAATTTGAGCGCACCTGCCGCTTTCCTGCAGCGACTGCAGCCTCTCCCCACCTCGTCTCACCAAGCCCGTGCTGGGATGGCTGCCCCATGGAAACAGACAGCTCTGTCTCTCACCCTCCCTTGCTCAGCCAGCTGCCCTTCTCCTCTCCTTTCAGATGAGCGACTCAGATGAATTCACTGAACAGATGAGGTGAGAATTAAATTACAGCACTGGCTCCAGCATCCCAGCAGGCAGCACAGCACACCCAGATCAGGTGTGTGCAGGTGACTTTCTGAAGGAAGCAGTTCTGGTTTCCGTTCCAAAATCATTCAAGCCCAGGATCCCTTGACAGGGTGCCTGAATCACTGCTTCCATGGGGTGACTCCCTACCACAGGAGTTCCATCAGCAAATGACGCCTTTGCAATCTCCATAGTGACCAGTGTCTTTCAGGAAAATCTCCTCCTCTCTTTACCCCATGATTTGCTTACAGATGTATTATTTACAGTTTAACACACCTGGCATTGTTTACCAGCTGCTCAACGAAGCAGCCACCTTCTCAAGGAACTCATCTCAAAGCACTCAGGTTCCTAATACACAAATAAAATTCTGAGCATGTTTCTGCCAAAATGAGGATGACTTTTCCCATTTGAATTCAGGTGATTGCATGGGGAGAAGAACCATTGACTTCTATGGGATTTCCATGACTGTAACAAGAGAATCAAGTTCAACCTACATGACACCTAAATGAAGACTCCTAAAACTCTGATTTCTCACGTGCCAGGTCTGCCCAAATCCTGTGGAGAGGCAAACAACCAAACACATGAGCTCAGTACTCATCAGCAGTTAAAAGCAGAGAGGTCTAGAATTACTGGGAGGAGAATGTATCTTGAATTATTCATTCTGGTATGGTTCCCCATTTCAAAACAGAAATAGTAGAACGAGAAAAGGTAAAAAAATAGCAACAGTAATGAGAAGCCTGGAGTGGTTCATGTGAGAAAAATTCAGACTGAGAACCTTCAGCTTGGAAAACTGAGAAGGAATGTGAAGAACGCACGTAAAACCACAGATGCCTTGGAAAAAGAGAACATTTAACAACTTTTGTCATACTGAGAACAATGGAGCATCAAACAGACAGACAGCAGATACATTTATTACTACACAGAAATGCAAGGAGATACCATTTCATGCAATTCATTATTAAACCACCCAACCAAGAGCACTGCAGAAGTAGAAGAATAACTAGATTCAGGAGGAATTAAATGCATAAATGGAAGCTCCTGAACTTCTGGACAAAGGAGATGTAACTGGGGCAGGATCATCCTCTATTTGCCTGTTTCTTGTACTTTTCCACATCAGAGACAGAGCACTTGACTCAATGAACACTGGTCAGGCCCACGGTTACCACCCAACACAGGCAGAACTGCCCAGCCCCACCAGCAGTGCTGAAGCCTTACCTGGACTGACTGCATGGTCTCTTTCCTTGCAGAACAATTAAGTCTCCTGATAACCCCCAGCTGATGATGATGCTATCAATATAAGAGAAATCCCATTACTGCCCATCATAAGATGTCAGTGTGTGCAAGAACTCTTACTTCTGTCCTGCTTGTCCCACACCTTCTCCCTGGCCACCACTCTCATGGAGCCCTGAAATAAAACTACTGTGTATTGAATCTATTTGCATTTCACCTGCATATATTCACACCGCCAAGGGAACTGAGCACTGGTAAAGTTGGTAAAGTTGTAGGAACCAACTCCATTCCTGATGTCCCATAGGAATGTGCCCAGATTTTGTACTCAGACAGCATATATAAAAATATGTTCAAACTGGTTTGTTTTTATCCAAATTTTTTTAAGCAAACTAGCCCTGTGAATATCATCTCACAATCTGAGAGCTGTCAAAAAGCAGTAAGTGCCTGCTCTCACAACAGCATGGTTTGACAACGAGAGGCCCATGCAGGTTTGGTGTGGGGTCCCTCAAGCACAAAGTCTGTCCTTTTTCCCAGCAGGAAAGAGCCCTCAGGGGAGCCTGAGGGCACACAGGGACACAGCCCAGCACACGTTGGCAGCCCCTGGCTGTAGTGAGGGAACACCCGAGAAGGTCTCACGTCCTCAGCGAGGGCACACCTCGATGTCAAGGACCTTGTGACAGATGGCATCAGCCAGGCACTCCCGGGCGTGTCTCTGGTGGTCCCTCCTTATGGCATTGAGGCGGAATTCCCTCTCCGGTATTATTCTGCCGCTCCTTGAGATCTGCCAAGCACAAACAGAATGTGACTGAAAGGAGCAGATGAAATAAAGCACGTTTTGAAACAACACAGTTTCCCAGAAGACCATTTCCTCCCTCTGCTTTGTTTCCACCTCTGCCCCTGCCATGTGTGGAGACCACCTCACAGCACTGTATTATCTCTGACCCCGTGAACTCCACAGCCAAGTGAAAGGAGCAGCAGCCACATTTCTAATAGCCTGGGGCTCAGCCTTACCCTTCACAGGCCACTGCCCAAAGGGCTGCAAAGGATCAAACACTTGCTGCCCTACTGCACCTGTCTGTGCAGAAGAGTCACACCTGGGAGGACACCAGTTTTTCTAAAAAAATGTGCAGCATATTCACCTTTACCAAATCCTTGAGTTTTCCATTAAACACTTTTGAAAAATAACACTGAAGCTATTTTAACAAGTCAAAGATGCTTACATTTCACAGTGTAAAAAACATGAGTGAACCAATATGATGCTGTATATCTGCAAACTGAAACACTTTGCAGAGGGAAACTTGAATGAGCAAAAGGAAATATGGGGGGGAAAAAGCACAAAAACATTTTGAATTGAATGTAGAATTGAGGAAAAGTTTTCAGTCTCACCAGTCCTGATTTCTGAAGATGTCTTCTTATCCTGGCATTGCTGAAATATCCAACCAGGTGTTTGTCTGTAAGACTGTTATAGGTTTCAAGAATACTGCAATAAAAAAAGGGAGATGTTTATAATCCCCTTGACTGACAAATTATTACAGTCTATGTTAAACAGAGCTACCCAACAGTTTGCTACACAAACACTGCCTTAGTAAATCATCCTGGATGTGGTCAGGTAAATGCCCATCAGATTGTGTAAAAGCAATTTCTTGTGGCCTGCTGGGAATTCCTATCAGAAACAGGAGACTTGTAGCTCAGGCCAAGAGCTGAGAGTGCACAGTGCCACACTGCAGCCTGGCACTGCCAGGCCAGCCCTGGCAGCTCCCTCAGCAGCCCTGGGACGAGCCCTGACCAGGGGCAGGCAGTGGGCGCCTGGAGCTCCAGCTGGGCACACAGCCCCCAGCCACTCTGCCAGCTGGGGACAGGGACACCTTCCACCAGCCCAGGCTGCTCCAAGCTCCCTCCAGCCTGACCTGAGCATTCCAGGGGTGCCACAGCTTCTCTGGGCAGCCAGGGCCTCGCCACCATCATCACAGTAACCAAAGATCAAAGGTTCAAAAAACAACCTCAGATGTGAAAGCTGAACACAAAAACTGAAGCATTCACAATTAGCAGTTATATTTTTCACTTAGCACAACCATATCTTACTTCACCCTCTGGAAAACAGGACAAACAGAGAAGCCAGTGACACCAGGATGCAGTTGGTAATACTCAAAATCCTTTCACAGTTGTACAGCTTGCACACTCAGGTACATGTCACATAATATGTTCAGCCTGAGCTCTAGGCTCTCTGGGCTCAAGTTACATGAGAGACTGAACTCTTTTGTTTTCTTTGGCTGTAGATTTAAATGCACTGTGCCTCTATTACATCCCTTTCAGCTGGATAACTCAGTTATCTGTCTATTGCTGGGCTGATCTGCCACACACAAAAGCATGTTCAAGGAAAGAAAGGAGAAATGTTGTGAAGTAAAGAGATCATGGATTTACAGGAATTTTACATGGGGTTTCACAATAACCTCAAAGGTAGCTGCCAGCAATAAATTAAACTTTAAACAAACAATGTAGGTTACCCTTTTATGCCTGTTGGTTAAATACTGGTAATTACAGCAACTGTTCTATGTTACCTTTTTAATCCAGAGTTTGCATTTGAAACCACCAGATTCTACCAATTTTGCTAAGTATTAATTTATGGTATCACCTGGCAACTGCGTGTTGAGGCAGAGGAGAAACTCAATCCAACTCCTTTTAATTTACTTCCTTCCACCTAAGACATCCTGGACACATAGCTGGTTAAAATGCAGCTCCCATCTGAACACGGCAATGTGGCAATTTCTGTTTCACCAAAGTCTCTGAACATGTATTTTCTCATTTAAATTACGAACAGGCTGGCCTTCAAATATATTGAATTAAATTCAGAGTTCAAAAGGGTATTAGAGAAATAAGGAATTGTGTTGGGCCTGAACCAGCATCCATGAAATCATGGTAAAGAATGCAAGCAGGCCCACCGGGGCCTGGCTGTGCCACGAGTTCCAGCCCTGGAGCCTCCTGCAGCCACAAACGCTGGCATGGAGCAGTGCCTGGGGATGGCCAGGAACACTCCAGCAAAGCAACCACTGCTCCCCTCAGCCTGCTCCCAGTACCAACAAAAGGATAAGAGAAGCTCTTGTCTGAGCTGTCTTGTTCAAGGTTCCAGTATTAAAGAGCCACACACAAAAGTCACCTTTAAAACCTCTGCAACAGGCAGAAGTGCAGAACTGACAAAATCCATGTTAGGAAAAAACACAGCAAAGGGAAAGCACCAGCCTCAGACAGCTCTGGACAGCCTGTGTGTCACAGTGATCACATCCTTTTTCTGGGTATTCCTGGGACTCCTTTATCTCTGCCCATTTATCCTGTTCATTCTTCTCTCTGAAAATGCTGGGGTTTTATTAGAACAGCAATTTTCCTGGCCCAGAACCTAAACTGACTGATCTGTAGATTCCTGGAGTATGTCTGAAGCTCTTCCCAAGATGAGTGTCATGTCTGTTTCTCTGGCATTGCAGCCAGTGACAAAATGTTACTCTTAGGTCAGTAATTTTATATTTGAGGTTATGTAGAATTCTATGATGCTGCAATCATGGACACTATTATTTATGGACAGTACATTTGTTCTCAGCTGGCAGCTTACCCAAAGCCCTACACTCAGAGCCAGAGCTGTGTACCACAGTAAATTTTAAGACTGCTCTCACTCATTTGGAAGGATATCAAGACAAAGCCACAGCAAGCATCCTATGTGTTTTGTAAAGCAAACCTTCACAGTTAATATTTCACAGTGCAATTAAATCGGAGATCACCAAATAAATGATGTAAGAGAGCACCAAAGCTTCAGCTGTTAATTGGCAGAGTCACAGGGCATCACGGTGCCCGTGCTCCACCTGGCACCCGTCTGCCATCCACCCCCCCTGGGAAGTTTTAAGCCTCACAACCACACAGGGAATTGGGAGCCAAAGGAGTGTTCTGCTGCTGCTTTCTGGTGTGGCCCAGGAGCAAGTTCTGCCGCTGCTTGCTTACTCAGATCATCGCCCACTACACCAGGATGTGCCCAATTCTGTCACAGAGACCTGCAGAGATTCTCAGTTCCTCGCTGTTTGTCTGTGACATCACTCGCGGTCCGGATCCTCTGAGCTCAACAGGTCCGAGGGCAGGCAGGTAACCAGGGACTCACCTGCGGCCAGCAGCGCAGGTCCGAGGGCAGGCAGGTAACCGGGGACTCACCTGCGGCCAGCAGCGCAGGTCCGAGGGCAGGCAGGTAACCGGGGACTCACCTGCGGCCAGCAGCGCGCTCCGCTCGGCTCCATCCCTCTGCCGGAGCAAAGCCCTCCCGAACGGGAGCCCCGGGCTGCGGGGCGGGGTCCCCGGGGCCCCCCAGGCACTCGGGCACCCCCGGCCCCGCTCCCTCCCCCGCGGGCGGCCCCGAGCCCGTCACCGCTCCCGCAGCGCCGAAAGGCCGAGACGGACCGGCCCCGGCCCCGGCCCCACTCACCGGGGCTGCGGGGCGCTCATGGCAGCGGCGGCGGGGACAGCGGGGACAGCGGGGACAGCGCGGCCACGGCACCGGCGCGTCCCGGGCGTCGCCAGGAGACGGAGGGAGGGATGGAGGGAGGGACGGGAGGAAGGGAGGGACAGACGGAGGGAGGGAGGGAGGGAGGGACAGACGGAGGGAGGGAGGGAGGGAGGGAGGGACAGACGCCCAAGAGGGAGGGAGAAAAGGGCGGGGCCGGTGCTCCGCCCGCAGCCCCAGAATCGCAGAACCCCAGAATTGCTGGGGTTGGAAGGGACCTCTGGACCGTCCAAGTCCAACCCCCTGCCAAGGCAGGGTCACCTGGAACAGGTGACACACGAACGCATACAATTGGTCTGGGATGTCTCCAGAGGGGGAAGCTCCACACCCTCCCCAGGCAGCTCTTTAGGGCTCTGCCACCCTCCACGGAGAGCTCTTGCTCACACTGAGGCAGAACTTCTTGTGCTTTAGGTCATGGCCATTGCTGCTCATCGCGTCGCTGGGCCCCCTGAACAGAGCCTGGCTCCATTCTGTGACAGCCCTGAAGTATTTGTATGGATTGGTGAGATCCTCTCTCAGCTGTCCCTTTTCCACACTAAGCACGGCCGCCCTGGGCAGCCTCTCAGCGTCACAGAGATGCTCCAGATGCAGCTCCTCATCATCTCTGCGAGCCTCTGCTGGACCCTCCCAGCAGCTGCTTGTCTTTCTGGTGCTGAGGAGCCTGACCTGGCCTCAAGACTCCGGCTGGGTGGGGCTGCGGGACTGGGAGGGGAGGGGAAGGAAAAAGAATAACAGAAATGAAAGATGGAACAAGGAAAAGAATAAAGGAAAAGGAAAAAAAGGGGAGGGGGGTGGGGTGGGAATATAAGAAGTTAAAGAAAAGAAGAAAAGTTAAAAATAGAAGTATGGAGAAGGCATTTTCATACAACACAGATCCAGGAACTCAAAAATATATCATGAGGTGCCAGGATGCACTTCCAATAGCAATCCTGATTTCCATCTCTCAGTCCAGATGACAGGAAGCACCTAAGTGTGCATTGGCAACAGACACACAATTTACTGAAATAAAGGAGACACAACCACCTTTCATGCTTGTTTTCCCTTCTTCCTGCAGTTCTTGTGAGTCCCAGCTGCAGTACAAACTCACAGGGTAATGGTTCCAGGGACCAGAGTGACTGATGTGAGCAGGGATCCCTGCAGTGAGGAACAGCAGGGACAAACATTCCTCCTGATGCACCTGCTCCAAAATGTGAAGGCTTCACCATCCTCAAATTTTCTGTGCCATGATCCACCCAAACTCAATATTGATCTGACTTCTGTAAAGAGAGCAATTACTGACATAATATTCTCTTGATATTTTATCTTCCCAACTCTGTAATTAAAGTCTCTAACTTATTGTATCATCCTGCAGGACAGGAAGAAATCAGGAACAGACACAGGACAATTACAATAGAGACCAAATTAGACTTTTAATGGCTAGAAAATGTAAGCAGCGTTTATTTGGGGCACAATGAGATTAACCAAGAGCAGCTGCTTTTCAGAACAATTCCACTCTTTTCTGTTTTAGAAACACACAGAACAGCAGCTTCCAGAGCCTTGCATTGTACACAGCTCCTCACTTTGAGCCCCAAACCTCTCCTGCAGAAATACAAGAACCTGGTGAACCTTTCCAAGCACCCATGGCAGCACCCAGCAGGCTGCAGTGGGGAACCACTGCCTCCAAAACCCCATCCAGTCAAATCAGGAGAAGATTCTCAACAAACTGAGATAATTATTCCCCCAAATTCAATGCTCTGTGGCCCCCACTCTGTTCCTCACCCTTTTCTGCACTGCCAAGGGGCAGCATGTCCCAAAAAGAGCAGAACCAAGGACTCTCCAGGATGACATTTCCTAGATTGGTGGCTTGCACAAATCAGACATACCTGAGCCCTGCCTCATTAGTTCTGTCCACATTACTTCTTCCAACATTAGAAAAAATCCTTCGATTTATACAATACACTGGAAACTGACCGAAGAATAAACGTTATATATGTTTATTCGATATAAAACGATATATTCATTTAAACGATACTCCCAACAAGTCAGCCCAGTCCTGCTGCGTGCTCTGCCAGGTCACCGGGCAGCAATGAGGAGGTAACACAGAACTGCTCTGACACCTTCTGGTGACAAACTCCACTGCAACCACGGCCCTGGGGACAACGATGAGCACAGACCAGAGACTTGCTCTGACTTTCTCCTCTAAACATCATCCACGATGCAGTGGCAGCACTGAGCAAGAAAGGAGCCACTGCAAAACATCAGCCTCTCATTCATGTCATAGACCCCTACTAAATTAAGGCTGAATTTAAAATATTATTTGAATACAGAATATACAGGAAAGGTATATACTTTTTATGCACATCATCTCCACAATCATATGTCATTAACCTTTACTTTTAACCTCTGTTTAGTACCTTGATATTAAGAGATGTTTTACTTTCTCTAACAGCTGTCAGGAGGAATAGCAGGTTCCCAACTGACACCCTGCTCAGCCTACATCCTGCTTGAGAGAGCAGAACAGTGAGCACCTTTCACCTGGATAATCAGCAGAGACACTGCTACACACCACTTACACCAGGTGAATCACTTAAATCTTCACATAAGAAACACAGCTCCCTGCTCCTGTGGGAATGCTACAAACAAGGAAACCAGCTTCAGGGCCCTGGGGCAGCCTACAGGGAGGAAGGGCCCCACTGCACCTGGGCACAGCTGAGCTGGCCTCGTCCTTCTCTCCCCAAGGAGCCTTCTGAAACCACTCACTGAAACACTGAATGGGAATTATTAACTCTAGAAACATTCCACCATCTTTCCTGGCAGTACCATCTGTTGTGCAATGGACTTATGGTTTATGAGAACAAGACACAATGAAATGACCCTGGTGTCATGGCAAAGTGACCCCACACAGACACCTGCACACAAGCCCCAGTGCTGGGGCTGTGCCCTGCCCACTTCAGCAGATGGAATTGCAGGAATTTCACAGGAACTCTCCTGCCACAAAGCCATGCAGCCTCCACTCTCCCCTCTGCTCTCAGTGCAGCCAGGGATCCAGGAGACTTTTATCAAAGCTCATAGGAAAGACTGAAATCTTCACAATCAGCCATTCACCATCCAGAAATCAGCTGCTTTGGTCATGATTGTCATTTCCCAAGAGGCAAGTCCCAGGATGCAGCTCCAGAGTGACATCCCTCTGCATGAGCCAGGATCCTGTCACCTCAGCCTTAGAGGCACAGACAACTAGAACTGCCTCGGCTCCAAACAGTTCATGTTTGAGAGATTCTGCCCATCTTTTGAGCTGGAAAGTAAACTATTTTGTCAGTAAAAGCTTTAATTTCAAGTAAATTACATGACAAAATTTGAGTACAAAATTTGAGTACACATTTTGTGGCTAAAAGAACTTACAGTTCTAATTAACACACATAGTGAGTTATTTACTTTGGTGTATCTGTCAAAAGCATCTTCATTCTGTTACCCACAGTGGCCTGGCTCTGCCTTCACTGTGATACCAAACCCCAGCATTCCCTGAGGCACAAAGTACACCAGCAGAGAAAATTTATTAGTGCCACATCAATCAAAAAAGCTACCAAAATTACTTTACAGTAAATGCAACTCTGCTCATTACAAAAAGAAAATGTTAACCAATTCATCTAAGTGAGCATTTTCTGCTACTGTCAAACATGATCAAAGGAATGTTTATAACATCCATTCAGTGAACCATGTAAGCAAAGGTGCAGTTAGAACAGCTACAAAATAAATGGAAAAGGGTGCTCCCTTATAGAAGGAGCACCATCTTCCCTCGGGCACCACTGCTACCAATAATGTCTTCATGAGCCTTGGCTACTTTCTCCAGGGGATATTCCAAGCCCACCACTGGTTTCAGCCAGCCAGCTTCTATGCCATCAAGGAGTGCTGTGGCACACTCACGCCTCTCCTCCTGCACGTAACAAACACAGTGTTCATGACAAGGTCTTTGCATTTCAGAGTAATACTGGCAATTTATGCAATAATTAAAGCGAATTCCACAACCTGAAAATATTTTATGATGTTCTGAGATTGAATCAAAACATAAAGGAATGAACTAACAAGTTTCTTACAGTGAAATTATTCTTTCATTCCTCCAAATAATTTTAACTGTAAATAGAAGGGTGCTGGAACAAGTCAATACTTAAAAACAGAAATGCTTCTCACCTCAGTTGCAAGAAACAGACTCACTCCAATTATGCTGGACTCCTTGCTCATTGTGTCCCTTGGGTTTATCTCGACGCGTCCTCTGCAGCCCACAACCTGCCCAAGGGTCCAAAGCACAGAGTCAGAGCAGCTCAGCACGATGCTGAATGCACAAAATCAGTGACACTGCAGCCATCATCCCCTCCCTGCTCAGGGACACCAACACTCACTGCCACCCTCCTGCTCAGGGACACCAACACTCACCATCCCCTCCCTGCTCAGGGACACCAACACTCACTGCCACCCTGCTGGCCAGGACACCAACACTCACTGCCACCCTCCTGCTCAGGGACACCAACACTCACCATCCCCTCCCTGCTCAGGGACACCAACACTCACTGCCACCCTCCTGGCCAGGACACCAACACTCACTGCCACCCTCCTGGCCAGGACACCAACACTCACTGCCATCCTCCTGGCCAGGACACCAACACTCACTGCCATCCTCCTGGCCAGGACACCAACACTCACTGCCATCCTCCTGGCCAGGACACCAACACTCACTGCCATCCTCCTGCTCAGGGACACCAACACTCACTGCCACCCTCCCTGCTCAGGGACACCAACACTCACTGCCACGCTCCTGGCCAGGACACCAACACTCACTGCCATCCTCCTGGCCAGGACACCAACACTCACTGCCATCCTCCTGCTCAGGGACACCAACACTCACTGCCACCCTCCTGGCCAGGACACCAACACTCACTGCCACCCTCCCTGCTCAGGGACACCAACACTCACTGCCACCCTCCTGGCCAGCACACCAACACTCACCATCCCCTCCCTGCTCAGGGACACCAACACTCACTGCCATCCTCCTGGCCAGGACACCAACACTCACTGCCATCCTCCTGGCCAGGACACCAACACTCACCATCCCCTCCCTGCTCAGGGACACCAACACTCAGTGCCACCCTCCTGGCCAGCACACCAACACTCACTGCCACCCTCCTGCTCAGGGACACCAACACTCACTGCCACCCTCCTGCTCAGGGACACCAACACTCACTGCCACCCTCCTGCTCAGGGACACCAACACTCAGTGCCACCCTCCCTGCTCAGGGACACCAACACTCACCATCACCCGCCCTGCAGGGGACAGCAGCTGCAGGTCAGCATCCAGGTTGACATTGGAGAGCATTTCTATGATGATATCCACTCCTGCCGGCCCTGTGCATGCCTGTACAGCACACAGGATGTGATTCAGTGCTTGGCTACCATCTTTAATTTTAAACACTACAGAAAGTATCCACTTTACAGCTCATTGTTTAAATTTTCAATGCAGCCTTTGTACTGCAGCTGACAGCAAATGAGCTGATTTGTAGCACACTTTGCTGTGCTAACTTGTGATGTGATCACACGCTAGAATTTGCTGATGTAGGAAGCTCTAAATGCCACTGCCTGTGAGGAAAGCTCAGCTCTTCCAGCCCGAGGAAGTTTTCCTTGTGTAGAAATGAGAAAGGCAGTACACTATTGATCTACATAAATCTATTTTAAAGTCTTCTGCAAACAACTGTTCACATGCTGTTAAGAACAATCCTGCCTGCATCCTTGAATGCAGACACAGCCCTACCTTAATTCTCTCAGTGTAATTTGGGTCTCTGTGATTAAAGGCCTGGTGAGCACCATTTCTCAGGATCACATTCATGCCCTCCTCAGTTCCTGCTGTGCCCAAAACCTTCAAACCACAAGCTCTGGCAATCTGACATGCTGCTAGTCCCACCTGAAGGGAGGAAAAAAAAAAAAAAAGAGAAAATTATTTTACCTTGTTCTTAGAATTCTAAATAGTCTACCAGTGACTTGGAACTTCCCCATTTAAAAAGCTAGTTTGGTAAAGTGTTTTTTAGCCAATAATTTGGCTCTCGAAGACACCCAAATACTCTTTAAAAAAGAAAATATATTTACCAAGGCATGGTAAATTTTTGAGGTTTTTTAATAGCTATCAGCATTTGACACACATCGATGGAGAATGCTGAGTATCTGTCAAACCTGGGCCCTGTATTTTTTATACAAACCCAAGGAAATTCTTCTCTTCACAGAATCACCTGCTATTAATACTAGCATTATACATTGCAAAGACAATCTGCAGGCACAAATTTTATTAACACTTCTTTAGAAGTGTTTATAATTCTCAGTGTCTCCTACCAGCTTTGCACTCCAGTAAAAATAGAAGCATGAAATTTATTTCATGAAAATTTAAAAAAAGACTTATTATGCTAAGTGCCATTCTAGTATCTCAGAATAAGATATGAATTCATCTTTTTGTTGTCTAACAAATAATTAAGGAAACTTGGTCTGTTCACAGAAGCTGTTTGGTGCAGCACCAGAAAGTGAGCAACTGCAGAGTGTGGGAGATAAACTAGAATGTTGAGTCATAAAGATCTAAAGTAAATTTGTCAAGAAAACCCAACGAAAACTAGAAGTGCAATTTCATGTAGTATTCAGTCCCAGGTTTATATATTCCAGTACCTTTCCTTGTGCAGCCAGCTGCTGGCTCATGGGTAAAAACATGAGAATGCACACAGAAATGCACAGTTACCCTGCACCAGTGACTTTTTCTCAGAGGACTGAGAACAATTTGTATATGTTGGAAAATTAGAGCTTTCTGCTCTCAGCAATAAAACTTCCACCCCAACTACCACCTGCAACAAGCACCTGTTCAGTGTGTGACCCTCTGAGTGGGGACTCACACCAGCACTCGTGCAGTCTCACACTTATTGGCAATAACAGGGTTTTTCTGAGAAAGTGTATCCCAGGGTATCTGAAATAAACCCTGATCTGCTAATCTATTGATACAAGTATGACCAAAACTCATGTCCCAGGAAGCAGCAGATGCGGGGACACACGGCAGATGCAGGGACACACGGCAGATGCGGGGACACACAGCAGATGCAGATGCAGGGACACACGGCAGATGCAGGGACACAGAGCAGATCCAGGGACACACGGCAGATGCAGATGCGGGGACACAGAGCAGATACAGGGACACAGAGCAGATGCGGGGACACAGGGCAGATGCGGGGACACGGAGCAGATGCGGGGACACGGAGCAGATGCGGGGACACGGAGCAGATGCGGGGACACAGGGCAGATGCAGATGCAGGGACACACGGCAGATGCAGGGACACAGAGCAGATGCAGATGCAGGGACACACGGCAGATGCAGGGACACACGGCAGATGCAGGGACACGGAGCAGATGCGGGGACACGGAGCAGATGCGGGGACACGGAGCAGATGCGGGGACACGGAGCAGATGCAGATGCAGGGACACAGAGCAGATGTGGGGACACACGGCAGATGTGGGGACACACGGCAGATGCGGGGACACACGGCAGATGCGGGGACACACGGCAGATGCGGGGACACACGGCAGATGCAGGGACACACGCCAGATGGAGAGACACACGGCAGATGCGGGGACACAGGGCAGATGCGGGGACACAGGGCAGATGCAGGGACACACGGCAGATGCGGGGACACACGGCAGATGCGGGGACACACGGCAGATGCGGGGACACACGGCAGATGCGGGGACACACGGCAGATGCAGGGACACACGGCAGATGCAGATGCGGGGACACACGGCAGATGCGGGGACACACGGCAGATGCGGGGACACACGGCAGATGCGGGGACACACGGCAGATGCAGGGACACACGGCAGATGCAGATGCGGGGACACACGGCAGATGCAGATGCAGGGACACACGGCAGATGCAGGGACACACGGCAGATGCAGGGACACACGGCAGATGCAGGGACACAGAGCAGATGCAGGGACACACGGCAGATGCGGGGACACACGGCAGATGCCTCCTTGCAGTACTTACCCCCCCACTGGCACCATGAACCAGCACGCTTTCCCCTGCTTTGGCACAGCCTCTAGGAGAAGAACACAAGAGATGCTGGCACTGTGACTGCAGCACACACTGACTGAGCGTGGGGCTGCAGGTACTGACACCAAATCAATGCTCACACAGCATTTCCAGTTTGTGTTCCAATTACATTCCAATTTATGGCTAAACAGATATCATAAGCCTCTTTGGGAAAACAAGGAGGCAAAATAAATCCTGTGACTGATGACTTGAAGCAACATGCAGCCAGTGAGAGCCTGGTACTGAGCTCCAGTTCAGGACTTTGGCCTGCCCCAGGAAAGCAGTGGTTCTGCCCCACAGCACCTGTCTGTTACTGAGGAAAGTAGAACTATTGCTCTTTTTCTTCCCCAGCCAAAATACCAGTGAGTACTGAGAGGGAGTCACATATTTTATTCCATGAAGCCTTTCTAGGTAGGTTCTCTCAAGAAAAAAGACTTAGCAGGAAAACACAGTCACAAGCTCCTAGATCACAGTTATCTGACAATTCCATCAGTGTAACGTTTTTAAACATTTCCCACTCACCAACCTCCCCCTTTTACAGGACAGTGAAAATACGAACTTTGGCATGGTAAATAGCAAAGATTAAAGTGCACAAACACGGCTCTGGTGCCTTACTTCTGGAAAAGGGCCCGGTAGGCAGTGAAGTAGGGCACCCCGATGGCTGCTCCCTGCCTGAAGTCCAGTTTGTCTGGCAAAGGAAAGACTCTGTTGGCTGCAGCGACTGCATACTCTGCATATCCTCCAGACAGTGTTTCAAGGGTGAAAACTCTGTCACCTTTCTAGAATGGAGGGAGAGAACACAGAGAAATCAGTAATTTCCCTTACTTTTTGCTTCGTAAACATTAAGATGAAATTTACAGAGGTTTGGGCTATTTCTAACAGTTCTCCTATCAAAAATAACCAGTTACATTTATCAAAGGAATTTTTTTAAAATCCGATACATACCATCAATGCAACACAAACTGTATAATTTCTTATACTTAAATCTAAGTATCATAATTATAACCCCACCCTGCAGTGTAACACACAAACCTACTGCCTCATTAATATCAACCTTAATGAACTTCGACTGAAGTCAGGAATTCCATGCACAGATTCCAAATGCAAAACCCCAAAAGCTTTTACAAACACGAAAGAAACATTTCTAAATTATTTAAATGTGGAAATATTTATCCCCTCAATATACCCTAAGACATCTCTCTCTCATTCAAGCCAAGAGCATCACAATTGTCAGAGGAAGCAAAAAGTCACACATAGCAGATACAGCAAACTGTCAGTAGAGAAAAATATGAAAAAATGTTATTCCTCTCTCTTGATAACCCTGTCTCTCAGATCTCCCAAAATTGTTACATAAATTCCAAATCAGGAAATTCCAGCCCAATTCTACCTACAATTTTTATGTTGGTTTGGGACCAAATGTCTAATGACTTAAATGGAAGAACCAATTTAAAAACTAAATTGATGTCATAGATATCTTTCTTAGCAAACTGATATTTACCTTCTCCTGTCCTGAGAAGGCAAATATCAGTTTGCCTGGATTTCCCACTGAGAAATCGAAATAAAATTACTAGACAGGAGTAATATGGTATTTGAACAATTTTAGTAACAAATAACAATTTATGGAGGTTTATAAGTAAGCAATTTCCATTTCTCAAAAACTTCACAGAAAAATTTTTAGTTCTCCCAATCTCAGCTTCTTCTGCAATGCCATATAAATAGCTCCAAACCCCAGCTTTTGGAAGCAGCTATCACTGCTTCAAGCAGACAGACTGCAGTGCCCCTTGTGAGAGCTCTGAGCTCCAGGAGGGCACAGCATTCCTCACAGTGCCACCAGCAGACTGGTGTGCCAGTGGGATCCCACCGTGTGCTGGTACCAGTCCGTGGAGGGGTTTCCCCCTTGAAGAGATTACATGATTATAGCACCAAACCCAGGTACAGTAGCACAGCAATCAGCCAAAGAGGACCCATGAAACGATGGTGAATTAGACCCCAGTGTGGAAATACCTTGAATGCAGTCACGTGCTGCCCAACACTTTCAATCACCCCAGCCACATCCGAGCCAGGAGTGTAGGGCAAAGCAGGTTTCCTAGCATAAGTCCCAGAACGAATATATGTCTCAACAGGATTTACCCCACAGGCATGGACTTTAATTAATACCTGAAAGAAAAGACACTTCTTAAGCAATAACTAAAAAGATTTAGCCCTTGAATTCACAGCATGATGTAGTAGCATTTTTACTGAATTCTCAAACAGCCTCTGTAACAACCCAGTGTCAAAGTGAAGCTAATTTCAGGGAAATCTTGATGTGGAGTATATAGCCCACAGCAGAGTTAAGAGCCCACATTTGTTAAGCATGGTATCTCAAGCAGTATGAACACACTAACCAAAACTCACGTACTCTAGGTGTAGGGTTTTGGTTGTATCTTTCATTCTGTCCTGTAGGCACTTATTAACATTCATTATCACTATTTTCCTTCACAAAGCTCACATATACCTGGTTTTCTTTTGGAACAGGAACTAACACATCTGACTGGAGTTTAAGCACTTCAGGGCCACCAAATTCAAACACTCGGACCGCTCTCATCACACTCCTGGTGGCTGCCATGGCGACCAGCGGATCTGCTAAAAGACACAATGAGACCCCTTGTACCTGTTCAGGTCACGGGCAGCCTGAGCCACCTGCCCTGCGGCCACCGCCTGGAACACGGCACACACCGCGAGGCCAAAGGCGATCGATCCTGTGATAACGAACCGAACCGGAGGGGAGGTGCGGGGCAAGGGAAACCCCCGGCTGCTCTGGGCCCCGCCACAAACACACCTGCACCGCCGGGCCCCGCCACAAACACACCTGTAGTGTCCGGTTCCGCCCACAAACACACCTGTAGTGTCCGGCCCCGCCCACAAACACGCCTCCGCCGGCAGGCCCCGCCCACAAACACGCCTCAGCGCCAGGCCCCGCCTCTTGATCCGCCTCGCGGTCAGGCCGTGCCCCGGAAACGCTCCTTGCGATCAGGCCCCGCCCCTTCGGGCCGCCTCGTACAGCCGTCCCCCCGTGTAGCCCGGCCGTGTCCCCGTGGCTGTGGAGCCTGGCACGGGTAGCGCAGAGCCGCTGCCTTCTCGTCCCGTCTCCCCGGACGAGCGCCCGGGAGCCCCCGCGCCCACCGCCTACCTGCGGAGCTCCGCTGCCGCGCGGCGGAACACGGAGGAGGGCGGGGCCGTACCACTACCGACCCCGCCCCGCCGCGCCGCCCGGCCGCGCGCCGAGGTTTGTCCGCCGTGGGACGCCGTCCCCCCGCGATGGCGGCGTTCGCGCGGCGCAAGGCGCAGCGGCTCGCGCGGCCGGACCCCAGCCGGAAGCGCGCGCTGGACGCGCGAGCCGCGGAGCTCGCGCGGCTCCTGAACGCGCGCGAGAGCTTCTGCACCACGAGCTCGTGCGACGGGAGGGTGATCGTGACGGTGCGTGAGGGACGGGACCGGCACGGGGATGGTGACGGTGCGTGAGGGACGGGACCGGCGCGGGGATGGTGACGGTGGGTGAGGGACGGGACCGGCACGGGGATGGTGACGGTGCGTGAGGGACGGGACTGGCACGGGGATGGTGACGGTGGGTGAGGGACGGGACCGGCACGGGGATGGTGACGGTGCGTGAGGGACGGGACCGGCGCGGGGATGGTGACGGTGCGTGAGGGACGGGACCGGCACGGGGATGGTGACGGTGCGTGAGGGACGGGACCGGCACGGGGATGGTGACGGTGCGTGAGGGACGGGACCGGCAGGGTGATCGTGACGGTGCGTGAGGGACGGGACCGGCACGGGGATGGTGACGGTGCGTGAGGGACGGGACCGGCACGGGGATGGTGACGGTGCGTGAGGGACGGGACCGGCACGGGGATGGTGACGGTGCGTGAGGGACGGGACCGGCACGGGGATGGTGACGGTGGGTCTGGTCGCGGTGTGAATTGGCTCTTGCTTCAAGGGGCTGCTCCTTTATTTCCAAGGAGCGTTTTTGTAGCAGCGCGAGATTAAACCTGAGCGAGCTGCCGAGCCGCTTTAATGGTTTCTGTCCATCACTAGGACACAGACGGCACGGGCATCCAGAAGAAGAACTGCACGTGGCTCCTGGTAACACATGACCCGTGTGTCAAAGGCGATGTGGTAAGGGCACAGTGAGATACAGCCTTTATTTTTACTCATGGAAATGCTCCAGTTGTCGTAGGAAACACATGGTGTCAAAGGGTTTTTATTCCTCCTATTAACATGAATTGATACTCCACTCTCAAAATTAACTTTTCCTTAGATGTATTGCTTAATAAATTCTTCAGGCCTATTTTAAGAGAATGCTTTTAAACTCAGTATCAAATTCTGTGCATAGTTATAAAGGCAGGTGATATTCCAGAAACATATATAATTTTATGCTGTCTGGAGTCATATTTAAAACTCTTGAATTAAAAAAAATCTCTTGAGCCCAGCTTGCTGTGCTAGCAGACAGGTACCTGAAGGTGGTGTAACAGGGAATCTCTTGTATAGCATTGTTAATTTAGTATCATTAACCCTGAAATTAAAAACATCTATAGTGCAGGGTTTTTCATTTTTAGTATGCTTTCAAAATAATCTACTCTTTGCATATACTGCTTTGTCCCACAAAAGAGGCAGTTGCAAGATCAGCATGTCCTCACTCAGTTTGTAGTTCAGTTTTCCATACATACACATTCTCACACATGCACAGGAGTGTCCTCCAGAATATTTGTTTTCATTAGTATTTGTTCCAGCAAAGCAAAGTTTGCTAAAGTTTCAGGCCAAGGACTATGCAGTAGGGTGTTGTTAACTCTTACGAGATGAAGTACTCTGATTTTTATATAAATATTTTGGTATATTTTCCAGATGACAGCACTCAAGAAAGCCACTGGTGATGTTGTGTTCAAGTTTGAACCATTTGTTCTTCACGTGCTGTGTCGAGAGCTGCAGGATGCGCAGCTGCTGGTAAAGCTACGTCAAGTACAATGTGGCATTGTTCTGTTACATTCTTGCCTGCAAAAATAAAAGTATTGGCTCCTGGGTAAGCAGTTGCACTTAGAAACAGTCCCAGGTGTGCTGTGTGTTTAATAATTAGAGTAGTAATGTAAGCTGATGAAAAAACACAGCTCTAAACTTGGTGAGGGTTTTACTGTACTTAGAAAGAAAAAGGACTCGCCGGCAGTTCAGAGCTGAGGCAGCTGCTGCATGAAACGCTGCCTGAGGGGGCTGGGCTGCTCTCAGTGCCTGAAGGGGCTGGGTTTAGATGGCACGTTGCTGCCAGCCAGGCCATTTGGTCCATTTTCAGTGCACTGGGTGATCCTTTGCCTTGTGCTTCTGCAGTGTGGCTGCGGAGAGCGACGTGTGCCGTGCTGGGCCTGTTGTGGTTAGTGCAGAGGAGCTGAGGCACTGGGGCACAGTGCAGCTGCACCCCTGCTGTCAGTGCGTGGCACGGCTGTCTGGGAGTTCCAGCTCATTGGGATAGGACAGTTCAGTGCCCAGAGAGACATTGCATCCCTTCTGCACTGGGGATTCAATTAGGATCCACCGTGGGCCTCTGAAAACCACCCACCATTTGTGGGTTTGATCTTAAAAAGTATTTTAATGTAACTATTTTTTAATAAGTCTGGGTAGATGGTTTGAATATGTTTTTTGCAACATTGAGATTGTACATTGCATTGCAAGACATCCATAAATATTTTTTGCTGTGAAAGTGTACAAGACCTGTTGAAGTGTTTATTTTTTCTGCAGCATTCAGTGGCTATTGACTCTGGGTTTAGGAACTCTGGTATTACAGTTGGCAGAGGAGGAAAAATCACAATGGTAAGTACTCTGCTACTGTGAGGGATGTAATGAAGTTGTGTTGTTACGTTAACCTTGATTTTTGTATCAGCCAAGACCTGACTGGTGCTTAGGAGCTGTCACAAGGCATGCTATAGCAAAGAAATAGCTTGCTGCTTTAGGTGACAGCAACCTAAATAATCATATGGATAAGCAGCTTTTTTACTGTAATGAACTCCCTACATTATTTAAATAACCTTCATAAACTAAGAAACTTTATTCCAGGTAAATCATGTGTGTGTTTTCAGGCTGTGCGGAGCACTCACTGCTTAGAAGTTCCATTGAGCCACAAAGGGAGATTGATGGTCTCTGAAGAATATATTGAATTTCTGGTACATGTAGCCAATCAGAAAATGGAAGAAAACATAAGGAGGATTGACAGGTTTGTAAGAAAACACCAGTTCTGTTCACGACATCTAATTTTTCTTCAGTATTAAGTAAAATGTTAGTAACCACTTTTCTCCCCTTGCATGTTTTGATTGCATTCTAAAAGCATTCATTTCTCAGAGTACTTTTCAGATCCTGAGCACGTGTATAAAAACAGTAACTACAGAATTGTTTCTGTCTAGATTCCAGAAAGGCTTGGAGCTGGCTCTGGAAGCTGCTGTCCCTGCAGAGCCCTTGTTTCCCGAGGGGCCAGAGAAGAGCCACGCTGTGTACGTGCACAGAAGGAAGAGACGGACTGCTCAGGAGCAGGCTGACCCCAGCAGAGAGCTGGAGCCCCAGGATGATACTGAAAGCAGTCTTGGTCTGCTTGCTGAAATCATGACATAGACTAAGACATTTGAAAGCAAATGGCGAACTGAAAAAGTTATTGTAATGCTCTTTTTAAGAGATTTATATACTCCTGTGCTCCAAGTAGTAATACTCTCATGGATATTGACCAGAAAAAAAGGTAATTAACAGAATAGTGAGCAGTTGTAGCTACAGGACACAGAGAACAGAGCCGTAGAATGTTTTGAGAGTTTTTAAAGTGTACTGTTAAATTAACAAAGTGGTACTCCATCAGTTATCTGAAAGAACTGGTTTGCTGCAGCTTTTCACTGTGTTCTCTGTGGCAGCGTTTCACTTCCAGCTCCTGGGTTTTGCAGAGGCAGCTGGCTCTGCAGGTTTCTCCTTCAGGAAGGGGCAGACAAGCATTGAGGACTGATGAGCGTGCAGTACCTGTGGTGGAAGTGCCACAGAAAGCTCCCAAGGAGCGCTGTGTACGCCGGTCTCGGGCCTCGTGTGGTTTGGGTGGACTGGCTGAAGTGTGACTCCACCCAGGGGCACAATGCCTGCCAGTGCAGAGCTGCTGGCCAGGAGCTGTGTGAGCAGAACTGGAGTCCCCAGCCCGTGGGGCAGCAGGCAGGGGGTGCAGGTGGTGGGAGCAGCCCACAGCAGGGCAGAGCACAGCAGCTCCTCAGTGTGGGGACACGGCTCCTGCCGCACTGTCCCTGCAGCACTGTCGGGGTGCAGGCTTGTGTCAGAGCTCTGCAGTCACCATTTCCCACAGAGCTGCCTCTCCACTCCCAGGGTCAGCTGCCTGTCTGGGCTGAACTGAAACTCCAGGGCTTCCATCAACAAAAAGCAGGATCTGCCTCCACACAGAGGGTCCTCCCCAGGCTGCTGCCTTAGCAAAGCCCTGGGGGATCCCTGTTGCCATCCCCACTGCTGGGAGTCCCACTGTTCCTGCAGATCCCTCTTCACCACCTGGGGGACACATCTTACACACAGAGGAGGTTGTTGTTCCTTGTGGATTTCAGGGAGTTTGTTCAGAACAGTGTGAACCCTCCTCTGCATGTGGCATTTCTTAAAAGGTCTGACACTGGTCTGTTGGACGTGGCTCAAGGGACTGACAACACCAGCACCAACCACAAGCAGTGCCCACAGACCCTGTAACAGCCCAAACCCTCATCCTGTGTCACAGCACTACAGTGTTTACATTCTGAGAAATACAGTTTGTCAGAAACTGATCCCATATTCCTCTGAAAAATGATAAAAAATTCAGGAAAACTTGTTGCCGTCTTAACACAAAAATGTTAACCTAACTGTTTGTGTGCATCCCAAGTTGCAGAGGGTGGTGCTGAGGAGGTTTCTGGGACCAGCAACACCTTCCTCCATGCACCACTTCCCTTACACATTGCCCCCTGCTCGCCCAAGTTGCACCAGCTCATTTTGAGGTTAATTTTATCAAGCTGTGTTTTATTTCCAGCTGCTGTATGGGATTCTGTTGGGCTGTCAATGTGCAGGGCACAGGCAGCAATTGGGAAGAGCATCCAGAGGCAGCTGGAGGCAGCACCCTTGAAAAGGGGATTCTGGGGCTTATGGCTGCAGGGAAATTCACCAATAAGCAACGACTCCTAAAACTGTCAAATCTTTATCATTTGTAAGTGTGCTTAGCCACTTAATTAGTCTAAAAGGTATTTTTATACTTGCTCTCACTGTGTTAAATTTTTTTAAATTACAGTTTCACTCCCTGTGCACTCAGTTTTTTCAGGGGACACAGATGGGTTCATTCACTCCAGGAACTGATTGTCATTTCTCACCCCATAGCATTTCACATCCACACCAGGAAACTGCTCAAATCAGCGCTGCAGCATTCCCGTGGCTGTGGCACGGGTTCCCAGCCAGTTGTGCTCCCTGGTGCATCCATGCACTTGGGCACAAAGTCACTTGACCCATTCGCTGGGATAATTCTGTACATGCAAATCACAGATGTCAGGAGCACAAGTGTTCACGAGGAACAGCTTCTTCTGAAATCCAGACTCTTAAAATGGTTTACAAGAGCGTGGCAGTAACAGCTGCAGAGTGCAGTGACATCAGTGCTCTCACATGGGGTTAAACATCTCCAGACCAGCGTGGCTTTGCACCTCTCAGCTTCCACTCCTGCCAGAGCTTCACTTAAATTTAACCAAGTCTTAATTTAATTTAATCAATCTCAAGTTTTTGAATTTGTCATATTATGTGTATAATGCACTGGAGGCTTAGCAGCTCTTCAGTACTTTTGGTTACTGAAAATACACAATTACTTTGTAATATCTTGTGAATTTGATTTTACATAGTGGGATATTATGGGAGATGTTTCACTTCTGATCTACCCGTAGTTGAAAGTACCCCAGGGGAACATGCTGGATGTTTTGGTTTTTTTTAAAGGTGTGTCTTAAAAAAAATTGTGTCTTTAAAAATTATATAAATACCTGAATTTCCTGAGCTGCTCACTTCATTTCTTCACACCAGGAGAAAATAAAGCTGGCAAGAATTGCTGCCAAACATGCGGTGTTGGCAGTGGTGTGACAGCAGGCAGCTACCTGAGATCAAGGTCAGAGAATTCTCAGCTTTTTTTTTTTTTTTTCTTAAATCAGAGAATGACACCCAAATTCCATATAGAGATTACATGAAAGTTCTTGTTTTGCTTTCTGGATGCAGTTTATTTATGGTACCTGAGCAGATATGCTATTTTGGTTAATTTTATACTGGAGGGGGAAAACTTGTTTTTATATTCTGCAGGATCCCGAGAAAAGAGAAATATTTTTCTCAAAATCAGCTTTTATAGTTGTAATTGTGATTTTTGCGGAGCAGTTCTGACAGGGCAGAGCCTGGTTGTTGGGTGCTTGGCCCAGCTGGCAGAGGACACCCACTCTGCCCCATCCCGCACCGCCCGGCTCTGCCCCATCCCGCACCGCCCGGCTCTGCCCCGTCCCGCACCGCCCGGCTCTGCCCCGTTCCGAACCGCTCTGCTTCACTCCATTCGGAACGGCCCGGCTCTGCCCCATCCCGAACTCCCCGGCCCGCTCCGTTCCGAACCGCTCTGCTCTGCCCCATCCCGAACTCCCCGGCCCGCTCCGTTCCGAACCGCTCTGCTCCGCTCCGTCCCGAACCCCCCGGCTCTGCCCCGTTCCGAACCCCCCGGCTCTGCCCCATTCCGAACCGCTCTGCTCCGCTCCATTCGGAACCCCCCGGCTCTGCCCCGTTCCGAACCCCCCGGCTCTTCCCCATTCCGAACCCCTGGCCCGCTCCATTCCGAAACCCCGGCGCTGCCCCATTCCGAGCGGCTCTGCTCTGCCCCGTTCCGAACCCCCCGGCTCTGCCCCGTTCCGAACCCCCCGGCTCACTCCGTTCCGAACCCCCCGGCCCGCTCCGTCCCGAGCCCCCCGGCTCACTCCGTCCCGAACCCCCCGGCTCTGCCCCAGCCCGCGCCGGGCGGTGCTGCGGTGCCGCGGGGGCAGAACCCGGTGCCCGACGCGTCCCTCGATGCTCGGCTGACGCCCTCCGCCTGTCTCGGGGCTCGGGCAGAGGGGGAAGGTGCCGGCGCGACCAGCGCTAGCGGCGGGTGAGAATTCGTTCGTACGGGCACTGGAGTTCCTCCGTGTGAACGGAACGGGATTTTTCGTTTCTCTAAATAAGGACCTCGTAAGTTCTTTATTACGGTATTTTAACACTGCGCAGGGAGCGCAGCTCTCCGCGCCCGCCCTGCTCCGCCAGTCCCTCCTTGGCTCCGTGTCCCGGTGGGTGCCGGGCGGCGGCGGCACCGGGGCCCAGCGCGGGCACCGGCGGGCGCTGAGCCCCCGCAGCCGCCGGCCCCGCTCCCCGCGCCGTGAGCTCGCCGGGCGCCCGGGAAAAGCAGCCCTTGTGCCTCCCCCCTCACGCTCCGGCCGATAGCAGAAGCTGTTTAAACTCCCGAAATACCGAACAGCTGGCAAGGAAAAACCCGTTTTCCTCGGGATGATCAGCAGCTGGCCGCTAATGGAGATATAGATGGCCCCATCACTTCCCAACTGCTCATCCCCGATAGATTCAGCATCCATGTTACACGGGCAGCACTGCTCTTTTATAATCTGCTCATTTAAATATTTTTGCATAATATTGCTAGCAAAAATCAAGAAGTATTTACAAGGGAAATGCATCGAGTTTATATAAATAATCCACATTTTTTCTGTTATTTTGCATCCCTTGATATCTTATTTCAGAGTTTTCTTCAATTGCACTTAGTCTGAGACTTGTTTTGTTTTCTCTCACTTGAAACACCTTGAAAATACTGCAGAGACAGTGATAGGAAAGCGAAATCTGCCAGGATTTCACTTAGAGCTCTGTGCAGGGTGTACTTGTTTTTCCTGTAACATATTCACCTCGTAGTGACATACAGGATCCAGGGACACACGGGTTTTGGAAAATATTCAGAAATGCTGTGGGTAGTTCTATATGAGACCAGAATTTGTCCCAAAATGTACAATATTAAAAATGACAATTTTCCCTTCATTCCTATTACGTAGATATGAAAGTTCCAATTCAAGAATGTGTTTTCACATCCACAGCACTCTGGGGTAGTATTAAATGAACTCTGTTTAATAAAACACATTCCAAGTTGCTATTTTGATTGAAGCATTATACTTCTTGTCTTGCTATAAGTAGTTCAGATTTCACTGGGTCATTGAAAATTTTTGAATCAATCTCTTTTCAAATCGTATTTAAAATACAGACATAAATAACTGAGACACAGAGCAGGAGTAAGGGACTCTGCTGCACAGCTCATACTGCAGTTACCTCCCAAGACAGGAAGGAAATTTCGTCATTCTCCGAACACACTGATCATACCTTTCCTAAAACATCTCACATTCATCCAGGGAGACAATAGCATCCCATTTTGTCCTTGAATCATTGAAATGAGGTATTTTGATCACAAATGTCTACTATTATCAAAACATCCTCATGATTTCCACAGTGTTACAATAGGTAACCCAGGTGAAGCTGTGCACAGGTCTCCCCCTGATTCTTTTTTTCTGTATCAAGTTTGATCTGTTTTTAAACACTCTGTCAGTGAGAGCAGCAGCACCAGGCAAAGTCCTTAGTTCTGCCCAGGGCAGCTGTGGCCTTCACAGGTGATGGGCAGAAGGAACATTGTCCAAGTCCTCTGTTTTGATATTTTCTCCCTAGAAAACCCTAGAATCACAGAATTGCTTTGGTATGAATAACCTCTACGATCAACTCTGATGTGCATGTGAAAATCACAATAGACTTGCATAAGATGGAAAAAATATTCACATAAATACTGAAATATTTACAGATGCAGTTCTCCCTGCTTGAACCAGAAAATAAATGCAATAAACAGAGCTCAGGTTCCAGACTTGGTACTTCCCATCAGGATAACCTATGGGTCAAATGGTTAATGTCTCTTTGCCTGCTCCAGACAGCCCAGGCAGGACTGGGACAGCAGAGCCCCAGCTCCATCCAGCTGGTGGCCCTGCCCAGGGGAGGCCAAGGCCAGGGGGGCTCCAGTGGGGCTCTTGCTGCCCCAGCATCGCCCATCCAGCTGCATGGGGGGGCCTCATCCTCTCCTTTGGGAGCCCCTCATGCAGGTTTGCCACTCCAGGGAGCTCATGCAGGAGCCCCTGGGCTGGGAGCAGTGCTCAGAGCCCCACTGATCCCTGCAGGAATCTCTGGGCACCCTACCAAGGGAGGAGCCATTGCACCTTTCTGTGCTTCTGTCAACTTCTGCATGGCAGGGTCCCATGGTCAGAGGATCCCTCCAGACTTTCCTTTCTTACATATTTCCACTGTACATTACTTCCCTTCCAGTATGAGATAAAGGAGAAAAGGAGTGGTGAAAGTAGGAGAGCTGTAGCAGGAAAAAAATATCTGACAAACAGCAACAGCTCCCCAACACCCCTTTAAAGTAATGACAATTTACCAAATGGTTGGGAAGTTGTTATAATTCCTTTTCCAAATTATTACTCACCCTTTAGATTAGAAATGAGGCCAGGGTTAGCAATCAGCCATAAATGGTAGGATTTCTGAAGTAGAAGCACTTGTCTGATTGTGAAGTGGAGGCCATTATTGCCTTGATTGAGTCTTTTTTTTCCGGGTTGTTTTTTTTTTTTTTTTAAGCTTGCTTGATTTGTGGCTGAGAGCACACATTCACCACAGTACTGCGAGCAATCAGAGTCTTCCCTGCTCTTTTTTGCTCAGCGATTTAGGGTCCACTACTTTGGCACAGCTGCCACCTTTTAGCCTCCATCAAGCAGAGATATTTTTAAGTGAACTGCATTTTCTGTTTGTCTTTTATCCTCCCATTGCCTTCCTCATGCTTTTTCTTTTTTTTTCTTTTTTCTTTTTTTTTTTTTTTTTTTTAGGGGGGATGGGGGGATGGATGTCTCTGAAAATATTGTGTGAACTTTAGTTGCAAGCATGAAGTTGAAAGAAGGCAGATGAAGCTGGCTGTTGTCATCTTGCTCTATGCACGTATCAGATCTGCAGTTACATGAAAAATAGCATTGAAGTAATTTGCTCAAGGACTGAAGTAAGCCAGAAGCACTGATGGGTGTTTGGGTGCTGGAGTTGAGTTTAGTTTGCCTGAAACTCAGAGTTTAGCCAAGAATTTGTGTTTATATTATTTATTTCCAGAAGTGATCTGTTTTGCTAGCATGCTGTATTTCAGAGCTCCTCCCAAGCTGTCTCTGGAGGTGCAGACACAGCTGAGGGGGCTGGTGCCTGGCACAGCCCAGGGCTCACCCTGAGCCCCAGCCTGCTGGCAGCCTGTGCAGAGGCAGCAGAGCAGCACCAGGGCCACCCTGCTCCAGCCCAGCCCCAGAGCCTGCCTGCACTCTGGACTCGGGAGCACATGGGCACATCTGCAGGATGAACAGGCACAGACCCCTTTCCTTTGACTGCTGCTGCTCTGAAATAGCTCTTTAGTCCATTTGCAGGCAGGAACTATGTCAGTAACCCAGTAAAACACACTTCCACGGGCCACTGGCACATCCCTACCACCATGGGGAATGGAAATGCACCAAATCCCCAGCTAGAGTGGTGTGATAGGAACACAGGGGCCAGGCTGTGCCATGAAATGCTGTGTAAATCGATGTAACGTTTACTGTGTGATGTGATGTGATGCAGTATGGTGTGATGTTGCATTAGAAGGCTAGTCCTGCTGACTGTGTGCAACAACAGGCAGTGGAAAAATAACAGAACTAATATTACTAATATTTCCTGGTGCTGGAAACTGCAAATGCAGCAGAACAGGTATTTAGTGCATGTCTGTAACTCACCTGTTCCTCAGACGTGTGTTTCAAAATGTCAGCTTGGAGGATCTAGAGCATCACTAACATCAGCCATCAGCCACCTGCTCATCTGGGTGGGCCACAGAAGAAATTGCTCCAATAGTTGTGTCTCTTTCTAAGGACAGCCCATTTGGAGCCAGAGAGGGGATGGGTGCCAAAACCATCCCCGAGGGGAAACTGAGGCAGAGAGCAGCCACAGGGCCAGCTTGCCTCTGTCTTTGCAAATGCTCCCAGGGTGTGTCTGCTCATCTGACAAGAACCTTCCAACAACTGAAAAAATGTTATATTTTGAACAATCCTTAGTTAAACTTTTAGCTCAGTTGAAATCTTGGGTAGATGCTGTGGTTATTTGTGTGGAACAACTATCTACTATTTTTCCAGGGATACTTTTTTTCCCTAAATTTATATTTCAGGAGAGGTTCTGTTAAAAACAAACATTGAAGGAGGTTGGCCAGTTGCTGTTACCCATCAGCCTGCTCAGAGATCTCTCCAGTTGTATTTTGTCAGCTCTGAGGTGTTTGCCACTGGGGTGACTTTTCAGATCCACACATCTTGTGTGTTGGCCAGTTTTATGAATTGAAGGGTGTTGCTCTGCAAGGACTATGAGAGCAAAAGAAAATGGTCCATTTTTCACACGCACCCCTTTTCCAAGATTATTCCCTCCTTTTCCTTCCATCGGGCTGCTGCTGTTCCAGTCGCCACAGCGGGCTGGCCAGCGCAGGACAGGCAAAGTTCTCCTGGTCAGCCGCAGGTCCAGCGCCAGGAGGGGATGTGTGTCTCACCTCCTCCTGCAGCCGAGCCCGCCGGTGGCTCAGAGCTGTCACTCATCGTTATCAGCGACATCTCCTGCGCTCCCGCAGCCCCGCAGCAGGGACGGCGCTGCAGGGACGGCGCTGCAGGGTGGCAGCCTGTCACGGGCTCCCAGGGACAGGGATAACCATCGGGACAAACTTGACATCTATAAATTGATTACATAAGTGGGCACTGGTGGTCCTTTCAAGTATGTTCCTTTTGTTTCAGCTTTACAGTAAAACTACCAGCAGCAGTTTACAATTAAGGGAAATAATAATAACTGCATATGCTTTCATCTGCACATACAATTACAATAAACCGCTTGCTTTAATAGGATTGTGAAAAATCTATGTTTGACCCCTACAAAAAAGTAAACATTCTTGTTCTGGATACTATATCATTATCACAACAAAGGGAAACTCCTGAAATCTGATGATTTAAACATCTGGAGAATGTTAATCACTTCAAAATGACGGATGTTTTTTATTTCAGCTTTTGACGGACACACTCCTTTCATAGATAGATGATTATTTACATAAATTACATCACCAATGTGAAAAAAAGTCCAAAATAACTTCAAAGGATACAGAGCTTAATTAAAAGGAGGCCTTTGCATTTCTTTTGTTGTAGAACACAGAAGGAATAGAAGAATTTGCAAAGGGAAAGTGTAACACCACCATTTGAAATGTTTAGCAGTTTGGCTGTTGGCTTTTCCCCTCTGTGCTTGGGCTATGGGGGTGCACTTTGGGGGGGCTGAGGTGCAGTAACAGTGCTTGCAGATGTGGCTCACCCTGCCCCTGCCCCAGGGAATGTTGCCAGGGCAGGTTGTGAGATGGGCAGGGGCCGAGGGGCAGCTCAACTTCTCAAGCATTTTCTGCAAAGGCTCTGCAAAGGTTTAGGCTCCACTCTGGCCAATACCTGCAGCTTCTCCTGCTCTCCTACAACCAATTCCATACAATAAAGCCACTGACTTCAGCAGAACTGTTCCTCACAACTCAGATTTGTTTGGCTTCACATGCATAAGTAAAATAAATAACGTTAAATATATAACAAATACATAGTATGCTCTGTATAACATAGCATGTTCTATTTAACATAATGTGGTCTGTTATAACATCCAGATCTAAAAAAAACAGCACCGAGGTACTCATCAAGAGTGGGATTACGGGATCTGCATCCAATCCTTCAGTCCTGTGCCTCAATGTTACTCATCAGGAAGCAAATTCAGCATCCTCCCCCCTGCCGTTGTGGATGATGAGAGCAGGCTCAGCTGCAAGCTGTCAGCTTGTAAGACAACAATTTCAAAGGAGGCTGCAGGAATGAGTGAGAGGAACATGCAGGAAAATCTCAGAGTGCCATCTGCAGAGACCCGCGGGCGCTTGGGTAGAGCCGGCTGTCGCTGCGCTCACACAAGAGTCTGAAAGGCAGCTGCACCCTCAGTGCAGACCCACAGGGATCCTGTGCTGATCCAATCCCAGTCACTGCCCCAGACCCACAGGGATCCTGTGCTGATCTAACCCCAGTCACTGCCCCAGACCCACAGGGATCCTGTGCTGATCTAATCCCGGTCACTGCCCCAGACCCACAGGGATCCTGTGCTGATCTAACCCCAGTCACTGCCCCAGACCCACAGGGATCCTGTGCTGATCTAATCCCAGTCACTGCCCCAGACCCACAGGGATCCTGTGCTGATCTAACCCCAGTCACTGCCCCAGACCCAAAGGGATCCTGTGCTGATCTAACCCCAGTCACTGCCCCAGACCCACAGGGATCCTGTGCTGATCTAACCCCGGTCACTGCCCCAGCTGAGCTCTGTCTGCTCCAGAAAGGCTGGAACTGGCCACGCTGCAGCACGTCCTTGCTGCAGAGCCCTGGGCCCGCGCTGCCACCAGGCAGAGCCGGCGCAATTTGGCCGATCCGCTGCAATTTCCTCCTACACGCTGAGCTGATCCGCGCGCTGACCCCGGCCAATTTGTCTTCTTTCTGGCAGAAATGTCATCCGAAAGGAAGTTATTAAGTCAAGGAGGTAATTCTGCAAGAGCAGTCCACTGTATAAACAGAACTTGACCCAGGGTAATTTATTTCCAGTCCTGCACAAAGGTATGACCAATACATTTCAGGATCTAAATATCCAGTGAAGGCAAAAACAAGAATTTTTATAATATTAATGAGGAGTTTTCTCTAGAAAATGAGAAAGAAGTGTAAAACAGCCTTTAGAACTGGAAGATATTCGGTATCTGTATTTAGGAGAATAAACATCTGCAGACAGTAGAGCTTGGCCTAGAGTTTTGCTAACCAACTTTTATGTAATTCCCTCCCTAATGTGTTAAACGACATTGATGTCCCCCCACTTAGCAACATTACAAAAGGATCATTTACTGTCTTTTTTTCTTTACCAACTTGATAGACTGCTTAAAAATCATTTTAAAAAGGAGGCAAAGAGTGAAAAAAATACTAATTCCTGCTCTCCAATGTAAGAAAAAATAATTTAGAATGCAGTTGGAGACTGTCTTCCTTACTAATATTAAATTCATTTTTTGCTTAGCCTAAAGCAATTTCCTTACCCAAGTCCAGTTTTCAGCACATCCATGGACACAAACCATCAGGCTTTTCCTTACACTGGGCGCACACACAGACGCCCAAGAGCTGGTGGGAGCCTGCTGCTCCCAGCCCTGCAGTGGCCAGTCCTGCCCAGGCACAGCCCCTGGGTCCGGCCAGGGCCCCTCCATCCCGGGCAGGATGGCAGCCACGGTTCCCTCCTGACCTGCTGTGGGCTGGGCACCCTTCTGGGCTGGCTCTAGGAAGGGCCCAGGAGTGTGGAGATGGGAAAATCACCGAGCTGGGTCTGCAGAGAGCAGCTGGGAGCAGCCTCTGCTCGGGGCAGCAGGGCTGTTGTGCAGGCCAGATGTGTGTCACATCTGGGTTTTGGCAAAACTGCAGGCAATGCTGCCACAGTTTCAAGCATCAAGAAAGTACAGAGGGCTAATGTCACAGTTCCTACATCATCACACCTTTTCTTGCTGTGCAAAGGTATGAAATGGTTAATTGTATTTATATTGAGCATGCACATGACTTCCCAAGCTATGAAAAGCAGCTCCCTTTCTTGCCTGGTATTTACACTTACATTAAATAACTCACTTTCTAGAAATACCAGCATTTGAAGCTTAAGGATCGTCATGGTGTCAAATGTTTCAATGGCTGCACCTGGACTGGATGAGCTCATTGTGTACAACTACAGCCCCACTCAAATGCATTGCCTGCTCTGTTGGCTTTCCCCAGTGAAACACCATGCATGTCTCCAACAAACACAGAATCTGCTTTTTGTTCTTGCTCTTGTCACCCAAAAGGAATTTCACAGCATATTTTATTTGGTTATCACATAAAGTCATGTTATTTTCAGTGAGTTTCGTATCAGACATGTCTCAGATTCTTCCTACAGCTCATAGTACCCATCAGTCCTTCATACTATTATCATAATAATTGTTTGGAATTATCATTACTGTTATGTATGCAGAGAATAGAAAATTAAAGTAGCATACAAATCAAATGGAAAAAATGCATTTTAAAAGACCAGAACTCAAATCTAAAATGACAGGCACAACAACACTCCCTGTCTGTGGAAAAGATGTGGATCTTCACAGCTATGGATGAGCACTCTAGAAGAGTGTTCATCAGTATACATTTTAATGCAACCTTCAAATATTAAAATTAGAACTGGGTGAAAAGTGCTCAGCCAAATAATTTCAGTTCTGTTTCAGAACACAAGCTCCTCTGTTCCCTTCCTGCTCCTCGCTGTCAGCCACAGACAAGGGGACAGTGGTGTCACCCAGCAGGGTGTCCCCGGGAGTTTTACATCCTCCTGCAGCTGCACCACAGCCAGAGACGCCACCACTGCAGCACAGCTTGTGAGGAGGGCCCAGGATCTCCTGGCACCAGCTGGTACCAACCTGGACCTGGGTCGAAAAGTGATTTAGGCCAAAACCAAAGGAGGAAATTTCACAAACAAATATTTCTTTCTGTTCCAAATCTTAGTGATCTTTTGTGTGATAGTAACAAGGATGGTTCTGAATTCTTCTGCTGCATTAGCAGCCTAAATACCTGTGCCACAAACAATCAACACACAAACATGACACACGTGTCCAGGTTACCAAGTTACAGTCTTAAATCTGGAGCAAGATATGCTTTCAATGAGTCAGAGTCTGGAGCTGATGTCAAAACCCTCCTGCTTGGGTCAGTCTTTGAGCAAATTGAGGACAGAGGGTGGTTTCCAGTGGGATACCAAGGTTTAGTAATTTGATGGAGAATGTACAATTGGACCAAGCAAAAGTGAA
This sequence comes from Geothlypis trichas, assembly GCA_009764595.1. Classification (NCBI taxonomy): domain Eukaryota; kingdom Metazoa; phylum Chordata; class Aves; order Passeriformes; family Parulidae; genus Geothlypis; species Geothlypis trichas. The sequence continues at coordinate 31,408,858 of CM019909.1, read as the reverse complement.
CAGCAAGAGTTTCCTGGGTGTATAAATAAACATACACACGGTACCATGGTCAGTGAACAGAGCTCCCTCTGGAGCAGGACTGGGGCAAGAAGAGCAGGGGAGGTTTGACCTTATTCAGGATTTTCCTTCCAACATACTAGCACGAGCAGTTTTATCATGGCAAGTGCAGCAGGCAATGAACCACTGCACTGCCTCATTCCTGCCATAGGGAGCACTTTAACAAAACAAGCTCCTGATAGAAGTGCAAATAAAACAGAGTAAAAGAGATTTGTAATTGTAGTTGAGGCCCCCAGCTTGAGAGAACTGATCTCTGTCTTTTGCTTTCCAGTAGCTTCTCTGTGTGACTTACATATATGTCCCATTTTACCTGCCTTTCCATAAGCAAATAGCAGTTTCCCTTTTAAGATGAGATTTAGCCTCTGACTGTGGCTGTAGCAAGCCCAAAGCAGCCGGCAAAGCAGCTGCTGGTGCCTCACAGTGCCCAGCACCTTTGCCTCAGTCCCTTCCCTTGCACTGTCCAGAGCAGAGCCTCAGGCAGCTCTCTCCAAGCAGCAGCCACTGAGATTTGTCAGGGGGTCTTTGAGGCAGGGTGAGCTGTTACAAATAACAATTGTATATACAAATAATACAAATAAATATTGCCCAAACAGCAGCCTTGTTTGAGGGTGGCTCAGCCTGCGCTGTGGGTCCCTGGTGCCAGCTGTGTGATGGAGCCTGTGGGTGCCAGCTGTGCCCCTGCAAACAGACCTGAGCACCTGTGGGCAGAACCGACCCAGAGAAACCCCCAGACAGACACAAACGCTGGGTCTGAGCTGCCTGACCCCAGAGAAACCCCCAGACAGACTCAAACGCTGGGTCTGAGCTGCCTGACCCCAGAGAAACCCCCAGACAGACACAAACGCTGGGTCTGAGCTGCAAAGGCAAACACTGCCATCCATTATTGCTCACTGCAGATGGAAACAGGGTAAGCCTACACTTTTCACACCACATTTTGATTCAATACCAGCCAAAGACCAGAGCCAAAATTCTGTCAAGACTCTGTTCTTTTCAGTTTGCATTCCTTGAGAAAGAATCTGAGGGAACAACATGGCTTGGACACCTTTAACCTAATTAGAAACTTGTGCCCTCTTACAAATGAATAGAACAGATACAGACAGTGAAAGGAAATGTCATCAAAATCCCAGGATTCCAACAGCCACAGAGATGTGAGCAATCCTCTGGTAACCCTATAGCTGCATCAAAAGCAGCCAGAGAGCCCCGGGCAGTATTGCCAAGATGATTACTCAGTTCCTCTTGGAAGTTTGCATCCAGCTTCATGTCTTACATGCCCCACACTCAACATTCTGCAACAGGTAAAAGGAAACTAAGCCATGTGTTCCTGTTTTAATTACAAATCCAACCCTTTCAACTCATTCCTGGATGACTTAATCATGCTGGGAGGCTGAGCAAAGCTGACAGGTGAATGTGAGTATAAGGAATACACAGTTGTTAATCCAAACCTTTCCTCTGCACTGGGGACCACGGACTCCCACCACGACTGGCAGAAGTGAAACACTCAAGGACCCCGGGGAGGACTGGTATGGCTGCAAGGCTCAGGCAGAAACTGCACAGCTCCCCATCTCGGGTACAATTTCCTTTGTGAAACCCCTAAGAAATGCAGTTGTGAGCCATTTGCAGAAAATGAGTGGAGGCATACCAAGGAACTGAACGATTTACCCACGGGCATACAGACGTCATGCCACAGCAGGGGACTGACATTCAATGCCCAGAGCCCTTGGCTCCTTTGCCAAGCACGAGTGCACTCCCACACCCCATCCTGCCCAAAGGCAGGTGCCATCCAGCAGGAGCCAAGGGAAGGCAGAGGCCTGGGTGTCAGAGTCACCTTCCAGCTGTGACCAGCCATGGCTCAGCATGCACTGCCCCTGTGCCAGCAGGGTACCATGGTCAGTGAGCAGAGCTCCCTCTGGAGCAGGACTGGGGCAAGAAGAGCAGGGGAGGTTTGACCTTATTCAGGATTTTCCTTCCAACATCCACTACCACATACAGCATAACACTCAGTATCCAATTGAGACCAACCAGCAGATGGATGATGGAACATTCCAGGCCCTTCTCAGCCCTCAGGATGATAGCAGATGGCCCTGTACTTCACCACTCAGATGAAAACCCATGGGTTCAGAGGTATTTCATCTCTCTGCAGCATGTCTCAGCTTTTTCTTTACCAATGATGACTATTCAATAAAAGTTTGTAACTTCAACTTCATATCCACAATATAAATCAGTTTTAACTGCACAGTCTAAATATGTGAGTGTTCTGGCAACCAATTGAAAACAGATAGGTTCCTGCTTACAGCTCCATGGCAGTGAAAACCATGACAAGCTGAGGAAGGTATGCTCAGAAAGGAAAATCTCACACCAGTGCTCATATGGAAATGATTTTTTCAAAACACTGTGGTATTACAAACCCAGCCCAATAAACAGCAAGGTCACAGTAGCATTGTTCATCATGGCATCTCCTGTAAAATTCAACTTATTCAGCATTTTTGGCAGTCAAGACCCTATTTTCTCCTCAGTGTTAAAAGTTAACAGCTGAACAAAAGAGTCATCTTCATCATTACTAATTATTTCTGAAGGTTCTCAGACTCAGGAATTGGGATATACGCTCCTGAGTGCTGGAACCATACCTGTAATATAGTTGCCTACGTACCAACATGAAACATTGCATACTTGCTACTTGTAGTAACAAAAAATAACAACTTTATTAGTTAGCCCCGAGCCTGCCATGCTTAAAGAACTCTTTGAAAGCTCTCTGATACATGGTTTAACCTTCACTTGCTCTCTGTGGAGTCAGGAGTTGGACTCCAGGGCTCTCACGGGTCCATTTCAGCTCAGGATATTCCATAATTCTGTGCATGTTGTTGGGCCAAGCCCAAAGCACCCATGATAACGTGTTCAGAAGTCATGTAAATGTGTCAGTTTACAGAGGTCTTCTTGAGAGCCTGTGTGGGCTGCACTGGATACGTCTGTGGCTGGAGAAAAGCCACGATCTAACAACACAGATTTCAATTAAGAGGCAGGAACAATCACTCAAAAAAATTCCTGAGTGAAGGCTAAATTTGGTCCACTTGGAGATTTCATAAATACAATGCAGAGGTGAGCAAAGTTACCAAAACAACGTGTCTGTACCAGTCACCCAGCTCCGAGCAAGGGCTGGCCAGGCTGAGTGAGCGGGAGGATGCAGGTGCAGGCTTTGAGTGGCCACTCACCTTTGGGTGGCCAGGAGGATGCAGGTGCTGGCTTTGAGTGGCCACTCACCTTTGAATGGCCAGGAGGATGCAGGTGCAGGCTTTGAGTGGCCACTCACCTTTGGGTGGCCAGGAGGATGCAGGTGCTGGCTTTGAGTGGCCACTCACCTTTGAATGGCCGGGAGGATGCAGGTGCAGGCTTTGAGTGGCCACTCACCTTTGGGTGGCCAGGAGGATGCAGGTGCTGGCTTTGAGTGGCCACTCACCTTTGGGTGGCCAGGAGGATGCAGGTGCAGGCCTTGAGTGGCCACTCACCTTTGGGTGGCCGGGAGGATGCAGGTGCTGACTTTGAGTGGCCACTCACCTTTGAGTGGCCGGGAGGATGCAGGTGCAGGCTTTGAGTGGCCACTCACCTTTGGGTGGCCGGGAGGATGCAGGTGCTGCTGGGCCTCCTGGCAGCCCTCAGGTGGGCAGAAAGGGGAACGAGCATTGCTCTGCTCAGGGCTCTCCAGCTTCCTGCATGGGGAAATCTTTCAGCTCTCGCCGTGCCAACCATTCTTTTGGCTTGCATACCCTTATACAAGACACTTTATCTGTTTTCAGTGGTTCCTAATCCAGGACAGGAATCAAACATGTGCTTAAACACATACTGAAGTCCCATGGAAGCAAAGGGAGAAGCTTAGGAATCAGTGCCAAAGTAAGGAGAATTATTGCGGTGGTTTGGGAAACAAAGCTGTGGTTTTGCTCTTCCCTCCCTTGCTCCAAGCTGTCTGTTCTCATCCCATCATCTGGCCACCCCCGGGGCCAGCAAGGCTGTGTGCCAGAAGAACAGGGCACCAAAACCCACCTCACAGGCCCTCACCACAGTGTCACTTCAGGGCTTCACTGTGCTTTTCTCACAAACTACACCTGCCCAGGAGCCTGTGAGTGATGCTCAGCAGTGCTCAGGGGCAGGGACTGCATACTGCTGGAAGATTGGGGCCTATTAGCCCAGTGAATCTAACTTGCAAGAACCATTGGCAGGATGAGAGGAGATGACCCCAAGATGACCACAGGCAGTTTAGATTAGATATTAGGAAAAAAGTCTCCATGGAAAGGGTTGTAAAGCCCTGGCACAGCTGCCCAGGGCAATAGTGAACTCATCATTCTTGTAAATGTTCAAATAAGTATGTGGCTGTATTACCTAAGGACATGGTTTGATGATGAACATGAGGTTGATGCTGGATTGATAGCTGGACTTGATCTTAGAAGTTTTCTCCAGCCTTAACAATTCTATAATTCTGTGGTTGGAGTTTCTTCTCTGTTATTTGGAAAAACCACGTTGTTACTACATTTTTCACTCGGGCAGCTCCTTACAGACTGTCACGATGGTGTCACACAGGGAGGGGCAAAAGGCAGTGCCAGGAGCAAGAGGGCTGGCTGTGTCTGCTGAGACAGAGACAATCAGCTTTGTCTGTAGATGAAAGAGGTAAAGCATTGCTTCTACCAGAAACATCCCAGGGGTGCTACCAGAAACATCCCAGGTGTGACTGAGCAGCAGGTTCTCAGAGGTCTGAGCAGCCACAGTAACAGGCAGCCTTTCACTGAGCTGCTTGCACATCACACACACAACCAGCAGAATTCAGCTCATTACAGCTCTGCTGGGTCTGGATGTGCATTTTTTCCTGAAATGTACCTTTCCCATGTAATTGCTTATCAAATAATTAGCCTAAATTTGGTCTTTGCGTGGCTGCAGCTTTTTGGGGTGAATGAGAGTTTCTAACAGCTCGTTCCTGTCCTCTCACTGACATGCATAATGAACGTGGGCAAGAAAGGGAATAAGCCAGGGACCTACAGCGCTGAGGTGGGCCAGGGCTGAGCACCCTCCAGAGACAAACCCCCACACTGCTGTGGATGCTCAGGGATCAATCAGTTCTTCCCCATATGTTGTGGCAAACACTTACAGAACCCACCAAGGGGCTGTGTTCACTGATAAATACCAGATTGCCTCAACACGGCTGTTCTGGGACTTAAGTTTCTTGAAAAATCCAGCTTTTATTAAGGATAATTAAGCATTGTTTTCTTTGGTGTGAGTCACTGAACTGCATCATGTTCTGCCTTTGCATTTTGGATGATCAGTATGATGATACTGGGAAAATATAATAATTTTGATTACCACAGCAAGAGCAAGGGCAGCAAGATCTGATCTTAAATTTCACAATGCACATCTATTACTGCTCCCATATTAACAAAGCAGAGCCCTGAACATGTTCATTTTTAACCCATGCTCCTTGGGAATATTGGAATAGTTATTGTTCCATCCCAGTTCTTAGATACTACAGCTCTGCAGTTTACCAGCTCAAGCCAAATTCATACTGACTTCAGGAAACTATCAGAATATTTCAGCCAATTTTCCTCTAGCAAGAAGTAATTACTTGGGAACAGAAAGGATTAAACTCCATCTTCAATGGGGTCTAAGTGGTTTTTTAGGCACTTTCTCAGGAACACCACTTTGGAGAAGCCAAGATTCATCGTCAGTCCTGTAAAGGATTTTGCATCACCAGTAAGAGCCTTGGGAAGTGAACCAAGGCTTTGCTGTCATTTGGTCAATGGAGCCAAGTCCTCATCCCCTTGCAGCACGGGGCAGGATTTGCCTCTGGCCCCTCAGGGGGCTCAGACTCTGGGATTTCAGGGCACATCCACCTCATGCACAAAGGCAGTGCTCCAGGGCCCTCGTTCCCATCAGAAATGGTTCTCCCACAGTGATGTAAAGCTGTTATGCCAAAGATGCTGCATAAATTACTTGACTTTCTTTTCTGTTATGACTCCTGGCTAATTCCCAGGCAAAAATGGGCACATGGCTGTAGACACACTAGAGTTTACCTCCCTCCCCTCAAGAGCTGCCCAAAAGTCAATTCTGACTTGGTGTCATTTCTATTAATTTCAAGATCTTGTACCTATTGCAAAGGTAAAAATCTGTCTCTAAGAATAAAAAAGTATTAGGCATCAGAAATTATCAAGCAAACTTTCAGAGCCTCAGAGATTGTGCTGAAGCATTTTCTCATGATCTGTTAACAAATGTTGCATTCCCTGAGAAGAAAAACTCTCTCTTTGGTTGTGAAATATAGCTCAGACCTATAAAACCTGTACAAAATACACTAAACCCAAATAATAAAGCAGTAGTTTGGATTCCACCTCCATCCAGCTTTTTGGAAATTTCTGTAGTCTGATCTCCAGCAGATGAAACAGGAGCAGGATCATCCCTGTGAGAAGAATCTGCTCCATGGTGGGAAACCTATAAAAGCTGTAGCAGGACAGGAATGGCCCTCGGGCCCCTCGTTCTGTTTGCAGCACAGGGAGCACCTGGCAGCCCACAGCAGCACAACCTTGTGAGCAGCTCTGCTCCCAGCTGAGGCAGCTGCCAGAGGGTTGCTGTGGGAAGCTCCAGTCTTAGTTCCTTTGTCTGGCATGTTTAGATTTCAGAAGATTTCAGGGCTTAACAAGTCCTTGTAACACTTGGCCAATTGTGGTTTTTTTCCTTCCTTGTAGTTAGAAAATGGAAACTGAAATGGGGAAGAGTCTTTCAGGAAAAAAAAACCAAAACAATTATAGTTGTTCTTAATTATTATAAAAATATGAAGATATATAGAAGAGTTAGATTTCATATGGAAAATTCTAGTCTCTAATTAGAATTCTCTTTAAAATTTGATTCCCTACAAAATACATCTCTGTGACAAAGCTTTCCAAAGAAGTCCAATTAGTTTCTACAAGATAAAATGACAAGAATTTCTCAAGGGGTGGGTTTCTAAACCATTTTTATTCTAAACTATTTTTTATTCCTAATACCTGTAATAAATTATTTTTACCACATTCTGAGTTACAGGCTGCCACAAAATTACCAAGCCACACGACTGGAATAAAACACTTTAAAGCTTACCATTCTTATGAAATATTTTGATTACATTATTCCATTGATCTTAAAGATAAAAAAAAATCACGAGGGAAATTCTTGTGTGGTTCAAAGCCATATTCACCTGGTTTGAGCTTTTGATTTTGTCTTGAGTTAAAGCTATACTCATTAACTCAAAACAATACACTCAAACTTTTAACCCTTGTGGTTGAATTTGACTCAATGTCCTGGCAGAATTCCTGGGGAGGTGTTGCACGGTACCTTATTTTGCTTTCACAGATGTACAACAACTTACAGCTCCAAAGATGATGCTGGTGCCTCTGAAACAGTACAGATATATTTAAATTTACATTAAAACACAAACTCTAGGCTTCCACAGCCTTACAAAGGGTGTCCATAGTGCCAGCATTTACACCAAAGATCCAGAGTAAATATTGGGATGTTCTTCTGTGATGAAGAAAGGGGCAAAAAGAAAGGACAAATGGGTCATCAATTACCGAATAAGATGTTGGATTTTCTTGAAGGTGAGTGACTGTGCAAAGGCCATTTGTCAGCAGGAGGGACTTTGCAGAAGCACCTTTCTTACCAACATGTAGTCTGAGTATGACCTTTGAAGGTTTACAGGGTAGGGTGCACAGCCTCTGCCAGGGGAGAAAATGAATCCTCACAGTGTAACCTGATGTTCTGGACACTCCTCTGCCTCCCCAGTCCCTAAACCACCAGCCAAGATTGCATTCCTGGCTCAGTGTTGGTCACACACAGGTCACTGTCCCAGAAGTGCTCACAAACAGCAGTGTCCTCAACTGTCCCACAGGCCCCTGAATTTAAAGCAGATGCTGATTTTTGGAGTGTTGTGACATCTCACAAAAGTAATTAATTTTGTCAGCATTGGATATTCTATTGTATTCTCCAAACCTTGAAATGAGCTCCAATATTTTCAATGAAAATTCCCTGAAGTACTCATCTGATGGCAAGAAATGTGACTTAAACACTGTTAACTGATCACACTTCATTTGTGAGAATTCTAAGTGGTAGGTCACTCCTTGCTAAATGAAAGCCAACTTCTGCCAATTGCCATAAAGTATGATTGTGAAATTGTGTAGTGCAGATCCCAGTAGCAAAAAGGGCCAGAATCCCCCAGGACTCCCTCAGCAGGGCAGCAGCACCTCGGGCTCCTCTGGCTCTGCTCTCCAGCCAGCGTTCCACCAAAACTGTGCAGCCCCACAGCAGCAGCAGCAGCACACACAGAGCTCCTGTGCAGCCCCACAGCAGCAGCACACACAGAGCTCTGTGCAGCCCCACAGCAGCAGCAGCAGCACACACAGGGCTCTGTGCAGCCCCACAGCAGCAGCACACACAGGGCTCTGTGCAGCCCCACAGCAGCAGCACACACACACAGAGCTCCTGTGCAGCAGCAGCACAGCACACACAGCACTTGTGCAGTCCCACAGCAGCACACACACACACAGGGCTCTGTGCAGCTCCACAGCAGCACACACAGGGCTCTGTGCAGCCCCACAGCAGCACACACAGGGCTCTGTGCAGCCCCACAGCAGCACACACAGGGCTCTGTGCAGCCCCACAGCAGCAGCACACACACACAGGGCTCCTGTGCAGCCCCACAGCAGCAGCACACACACACAGGGCTCTGTGCAGCCCCACAGCAGCAGCACACACACACAGGGCTCTGTGCAGCAGCAGCACAGCACACACACACAGGGCTCTGTGCAGCCCCACAGCAGCAGCAGCAGCACACACACACACAGGGCTCTGTGCAGCAGCACACACACACAGGGCTCTGTGCAGCCCCACAGCAGCAGCAGCAGCACACACACACACAGGGCTCTGTGCAGCAGCACACACACACAGGGCTCTGTGCAGCCCCACAGCAGCACACACACACAGGGCTCCTGTGCAGCAGTAGCACACACACACACACACACACACACAGGGCTCTGTGCAGCCCCACAGCACACACAGGGCTCTGTGCAGCCCCACAGCAGCACACACAGGGCTCTGTGCAGCCCCACAGCACACACAGGGCTCTGTGCAGCAGCAGCACAGCACACACAGAGATCCTGTGCAGCCCCACAGCAGCACACACACACACACAGCGCTCTGTGCAGCAGCACACACACACACACAGGGCTCTGTGCCAGCGCTGAGCCAGGGGCACAGCCCCAGCAGCTCATCCTGCACGCTCACTCCAAAATGCTCATTTCAGGTTTTTGTTGACATGACAAAAACCCGCAATACAACGCAGCACACTAAGGAAGCCAAAGGATGTATCTACAGAAAGGATTCGCAAGGTAATTTTTACTCATGGCAAAACTGAAGAAAATCCCAACTCCCACAACAGACATACCAGGTCCAGACATTAATTTCCATCTCTGCACACATGCTGTCTATACTTACATTGCCTGCCAAGTGGTTTCAGAGAAACGTTTATATAAAAAAATGTGCTGATTCATCATCAGTAATTGTGTATGTAGGGAAAAAGGTCAGTTATGAGAAACTGACAGTTTCAATATCCAATCAAAAATCCAGTTTTAGAAGTCCAAATTAACAGTTCCAAGTTTTTATTCAAAGTCACTTTTACTATGAAAAACTAATATTTTTTCACAAATTTTAAAAATATAGCATGAAACAAAAAAAATGAAATTGAGAACATAATATTTTTAAATATTCTAAGCAAGCAGTTACAACTGACTCCCTTAATTTTTGTATTTTCAGTTCTTCCTCACATCTTAATGGTACATGCAGTAAAATGAATAGTGGTCTTAAGTGTTTTCTCATTATTTTTCCCTTCAGCATCCCTCTAAGTACTATCCATAGATGCCAGAGCTTCCTATCAGCATCATTCAGACTGATGCAGAGGGCTCACTTTGCAGGGAATCAAGTCCAACACACTGTGGCAGCCACAGCCCCACAAGTCTGAGGACCTGCTCTGGCAAACATTTCTCACGACAGCATTCTTTACTCACCCTCTGCTAATGCACCATCGCAGCATGGCATACTGGGGCAGCCCTCTGAACTCACCTTTGACTCTAAAATTCATTTAGGAGCCTGTTTTACTTACCCCAAGTACTCATTTTATCCATTTGGTTACAGCTGCGTGCCCGCGGTGACAAGGGACCGCTGTCTCCTCTCTCGCTCTCCTCTGCCATTTCTCTCCTTTCTGCAGGGAGCGCGCAGGGCCAGCCGGGGAGCATCTGTGCCCTGAGGAGCATCTGTGCCCCGGGGCTCCGGGGGAGCCTCTGTGTCCCGGGGAGCCGCTGTGTCCCTGTGTCCCGGAGAGCCGCTGTGTCCCGGCGAGCCGCTGTGTCCTTGTGTCCCGGGGAGCCGCTGTGTCCCTATGTCCAGGGGAGCCTCTGTGTCCCGGGGAGCCGCTGTGTCCCGGGGCTCCGGGGGAGCCTCTGTGTCCCGGGGAGCCGCTGTGTCCCGGGGCTCCGGGGGAGCCTCTGTGTCCCGGGGAGCCGCTGTGTCCCTGTGTCCCGGGAAGCCCCTGTGTCCCTGTGTCCCGGGGAGCCGCTGTGTCCCGGGGTTCCCGGGGAGCCGCTGTGTCCCGGGCCGGCCCTGCAGCGGCCGGGGGCTGAGCGCGGGGCAGGGCTGGCAGGGGCTCCTGGCCCCGGAGGTGCCCGGGATGGGGCTGCCAGCCCCGCGAGCCTCCCCACGGCGCCGCTCCCTGCTGCCCTCGGGGCCCATAGCGGGGACACCGGCACCGCGGGGACCTCCCGAGCTGGTCACACACAGTCATTTATAGCCCTGGACAATTACACCCCGTTATGAAACACTGTGTGGTGCGGGCTGTCCTGAGCCACCACCAGCAGCAGCAACACAAGGACAGAACCCTAGACTAGACTACAATTTGCTTCTACATTTTAATCAAAAATTAACTCCTAATCAGCCTTTCCTGTAAGTCTCAATTAAAACAACACCATGGAGGTCTAACAGAATTCTCCAAAGTTTCTTTCTACAATTTTATTTTAAACAAAACAAAACAAAAAATGAAAGTTGCATGGGATATGTGTTGCAGGTCTTGGTTTTGAAGGCAATTAAATCCTTCTGCTTTAAAATCCCCAGGTTTTTTACTCAGCAGAGCAGAGAAAATCTCTCTGTTCATGGGGAAAGTGACGACTGGGATTTACTTATTTGCTCTCATTGTGAGGCACCCCCTGCCAAAGCACTCCTCCCACCCTGACCACGCACCTGGAAAGGCTCTCCCACGCTCCACGGAGGGAAACAGGCCCCTGGCTTCCCACAACCACCGGTACCAAATGTCAGAAAAAACACATGAAGGAATTAAATTAAACAAAGGTGGTACTATAGAAAGGGTCCCTAATACACAAGATAAGCTTTCACACTTTAGCAAACATTTTACTTCCAAAGGACAGCAATCTGGGTAGCCCAGAACATTATGTAAGGGACATCGACAACAGAAGAATCATAAAGTTTAAAAGTCTCTCTTAATCAATGACAAATTTAGTACTTGTTGCTACAATTACAAAGATAATAGTTCCTTTATGTCAGTGCCTTTGGTTTTGCAGCTGTAAAATAGCTTTGAATTCAGCATTTCAAGTAACAGAAATTAATAGGAGGTCATTCCTACCAGAGAAATTTTAGGGGCCCATCCTCTCTAATCATCATTAAAAACTAAATCCACAGGAGAAGAGGCACTTTACTGATTGTCAAGTGGAAGCTATTATTCATTTGATGAAGCTCTTGGCACTGTGCCATTTATTCTGCTGTAGAGCCTGCTGGTTGCTCTACTTCATCTCATGCAATCAAGGTTGTTTCTGCCTGCCAAGAGTTATTTATAGAGTAGGGGAAAAAAATAGCAATATGTTCTCTTCCTTCAAAAACAAGTTTCAAACTTTCTAAGTGAACAACGGCCTCCCTTCTCCCTAGTGACATTCTTCTTTTTGACCTGCACTAGCACAAAAACAAAAGCACTTTCCTAGATTTCATCTTTCTTGAAACATGAAAACAATTCTCATGCCATGGACATTTTCATTGAGAAATCATCTGATTTTCTCCAGTTCAGATTCTGCACGGCCACACAGCTGAAGCAGCAGGCAGCCAGCTCCCCCTGAGCACCCCTTCAGCCCTCCAGTGCCAGTGGGGACATGCAGAAAGGATCTTCATTGAGGGTCACTGCTGCAGCTCCCCTGTACCTCAGAGCAGGGAAATCGTGCTGGTGACGGGGACACTGTCCCTGTCTGCACTAGGCTGCCAGTCTGAGGAGCTAGCCAAGGCATTTCAGATGAGGGATGATGAATTTCTATCCCAAAGTTTGATTCTCCAGGTCCAGACCTTGTATAATCCTCAGACCCAAGTGGAGTGGGCTGCAGTGCTCTGGGAGGCCTTTACACCCTGTTTGATGTGCAAATGACTGTAAATTCCTAAACAGAAGCTTAAAGTCTGTTTTTTACCTCAAGGCCAGTTTAAATTAGGAATCCTAGCGTTCTTGAACTGAAATATATAAAATCAGCAACAGTCTTTAAAGTGAATGTAGTAAAACACCACTACTGTTGAGTTTGAGCATAAAACTACCACCAACACTTTATGGTTGATGTAGTTTTTAAGACAAGCCCAAAATAAAGCTCAGACTAAACATCTGAAAAGGGGAGAAAATTGATTTCCTGCATGGTAAGACTAGAAGTCTCATGAATGTTTGGGGAGAAAAACTATCAAAGTGCAATTGAGTAATATTCAATTCTGATTTATTCATCTCAAAGCAAACTATTGTCATCTCCACTCCAGGAAATATTGTTAACCTTCGATTTCCAGAGCCTTTAACCAGTTAATTTAAACAGACATGGTTGTTTCAAGTTTACTCATTGCAGTAAATTTGCTCACACAAAGTAGCACCCTATTCCATGGTGCTTTCCCTGATACCACACAATTCTTTCCTGAACTATCTATCACTGGTATTCTATTCCACCTTAGGACTTCAAACACAATAAACAAAGCACAGTCTCTGCACCAGTCTCCTTCACCCCTAGAGCAAACTGACCATTCCCTGCTGAGGTCATACAAAGTCTCTCTGGTGTCTGATTTTGGGGTGTCTGGGTGACAGCAAAGGCAGGGGCAGGCATGGGCAAACAGCAAGGGCTGCACACAGCAGCTCTGCAGGCAATCACAGAATCATTTGGGGTGGAAAAGCTCACCAAGACCACTGAGCCCAAGTGTTCCCAAGCACTGCCAAGGCCACTAACCCATGTCCCCAAATGCCACATCCACAAGGCTTTTAAATTACTCTGAGAATGGGGACTCCAAAACTGCCCATGGCTGACAAATTACTTGTTTGGTTCACCCACTTTGTCTGGAGACTCACAAAGGTGATTAAACTAGCCATGTTTCAAAGCTTTTATTATTTTTATCATCTTTTTATTAATCTCATAGACAAAAAAGCATAAATTTTATTTCAGATCATAATTTCCTAAATAAAGTACCAACCAAATGCAGAAATGCTATTTTCTGATGGCTCCTATTCCCTTCCTTCTGACCAAAATAAATTTTGCTATAGCTTCGTGGATTATTAGAAAAACAGAATTCATAAGACATACAAAGAGCTACTTATACACAACTGCTATGGGGAGACTACCAGGAACTCCCTTCAGTAAAGAAAATGTTGAGTATTTGTTGACCAGTTTCCTAGGGATTTTATACATAATAAACAAAGTACATTACGAGCTCTTGATTTCACAAAAACCCCTGAATTATGCATTTGTGTGAGGACAAGTATTGTAGGCAACATTTCACAGGTATGCAAATTTTATGTAAAATATTGTTTGCATATGTGTAATACCCATCCCCCAAATAAAACAGGGTATAATTTCAAGGAAGAATTTTCAGCCCAGTAAGCCTGATCAAGAAAACACAGTTTTCTGAAACAACCAGCAAACCTATTGTTAAAACTGAGATGTGAAAAAAAAGATGCATAAATCACTGGAAAATCATGTGTGCTTTGAGGATTATGTCTTGGAGTTGGTTTTCCCATTGGATGACATGCCAAACCCCAGACACCAAAATGGGTTATGCTGAAAAGCAAATACCAGTCATTAACTTTCCTGTGGTTTAATAATTACACCTCTTCCTGGGGATGTGATTAAACCACACACAGCATTAGAAAACAGAGGGAATTAAGTCAATATGCCTCAGAGCTGATGAGTAAGTGAATGTGTGGAGTCAAGGAAAGCTGGATCAGATGGCTGACTGAACGTTTCCAAGGTCCGTCCAGCAGCGCAACACACGAATGCAATAAGAATAACATCATTACCAGATGTAGTTGTATTTCCCCCTCCACAAGGACAATGCAGCATTGCATTACAGATCAGCATGAGGAGCTCCATGGCCAGCAGAGCCTGGCCCCCACCACGAGCCCTGGCTCTCCCAATGGAAGGATGACTCCTTGACAAAACATTTCGGGCCACCATTGAAATAATCATCACCAATGCTGTGGGTTTATATCCCTTCCTGGAATACAGAGAAAAGCACCTGAAATGCCTGACAGGCAACTGAAGCCCCTTAAATCATAAATACAATCAAAATGAAGCCTGTAGAAAGAAGCATCCAGCTCAAAGACAAACACTCCCATTCCATACATGCCTGGCCAAAGACAAACTAAGAGTCCAGGCATTTGTGTTCTCTTCCCCTTCACCACTGACTAGCACTGCAGTGTTGGAAACATTCCCAACACAGCAAACACTCCCCCATTTCTCCATTTTTTAACTGGAGTAACTCCAGGAAATTCATTCTAGTTACATCTGGGCGGGAAGCAAGAAAGGGGGCAAAACAGTTTCTGTGTTCCTGCCTCTGCCTGTAAGACAACACTGCACATCACACTGACTATGGGGAACTGGCACGTTCCAAAGCATCTGCAAGGAAATCAGAAACTCAAACTGTGACACTGGGAGGGAGAGTTTCCAGCCCTACCCTGATATGTCTTGCCCTCCCCACAATTTTCTCAGTCCACCTGCTTTCCAAGCCACCACCTCACCTCTGTGGCTGAAGACCAGTGTAGCAACAGGGGAGGCTGAAGGAGGAAGGACTACTCCTTCTGCAGGAGCCCCTGGCTTACCCTGGGCAGCTCCATCACATCCCCCCAAGGAGGTTATCAACCTGCTCTGCAGCTGAGCTAGTGACCAGGAGAGAAGGGCCCTTGTCAAGATTTTGTCTGTGGAGCCAACACAGTGCTTCTTAAGCTGAGCAGCAGCCCAGCTGCCAAGTGTTTGTGGACTCCAATGAGTGAGATTATTAGTTTTTACCTTGTATTATTTTACATTCTCTGGAGAAGAGAGCATTTTGGCAGAATTTGATGCAAGCAATAAATAACAAATTCTAAAAACCTTCCAGCTTTATTAGACCCGCTAATAAATCAGTTAATACATCATACATAATCTCTTCAGGTCAAGTGCAAATCTGTAGGCAGGGACAGCTCTTTTCCATGGAATGTGCCTCTGCCCACTGACCATGCTCTCTGACTGTGGGATGGGAGGAGGACTCATTCTAAAACCATTTGCAAGCAACAGGAACAAGCCAAAAAGGTTTGGCAAAGTTCAGAAGGATGCTGGCTGAGGAGGCCAAAGTAATTGGCTTTGATGGAGCAACATCAGGGAGGAATTTAGGACTAAAGTATTTCAGTTGTGAGCAATTTCAGCTCCAATGTCACCATCTGGTTTTGGACAATTCTGTAACTGTGCTGCTCAAGGCTGTGCTCCTGGGAAGGCCTGGCAGTTTTGTAGCAGAGCAGGGACACATAGCTACCCAGATGTTTGCAGTCCCGGGTAGGGGGAAACAACAAAAGTGACAATGTTTTCATTGGTTTTCAGCATTTTCTTCAATAGTTTTGTGGTTCTCTGTGAGATATGCAAAGAGAAGGCATTGCATCTTCCAATCATTTGAGAAATCATTTTACACTCAGTGGTAACCTCCCCAGAACTTAATTGTAAGTGACTATCCCTGTGCAAACTTGCACTTCAATGGAGAAAAAAAGGGAAGAAATTTCCCTCCCAAAATAATTTTGATCTCTCTTCCCCTCCAAATCCATCCCTGAGTGACTAAGTAGATCCTTGCCACTACTCCATCTTGTCCCATCCTTTCTCAAAATTATTTCAGCACACATGAGCCACTGTGGCCAGGCCATTGTGGGCAGCCTGTCCCCTTAAGGACGTGCACACCCACTCCCGGGTGAGGGAACCTGCTCTGCATCACCCCCTGGCCTCTGCATGCTGCTCCCTCGTCCTGCGGGAGTCACCCTCTGCTCTCCTGACCGCCGGCAGCCCCTGCCCCAGCCCAGCTCCAGCAGAGAGCCCGAGGGGTGGGTGAGCGGGAGGGAGCCCTGCCCAGGTGACCCTGAGACAGCGGCGCTGCCACACCACACCTGGGCAAAGCTCTGCAGTCCTGGTTCTGGGACCTGGGAACAGGGCTGGGATTTCTTCAGTTCCAGCAGAGATTATCTGCCCGTCTTATCTCTACTTACAAACTTGCCCTATTATGAAAATATTTTGGTTTGTTGCAGACAGAAGCCCTGAAATCATAATATGGAAATGGAAGAAGATGCTGCGGGTGAAAGCACTGGAGACATGCATTGTTTCTTTGGCAGCAAAGTGAAATATTTTGGACCAGATGTACCCAATGTATAATTTATTTAAATTGTAGGGATTGCAGGAGTGAAATGTGTCACATCCTCAGAGTCAGTGATGTGACATTTTATACTCCAAGAAGACCCAAAAGCACTCTAGTTGATTTGATAGACTGGTCTACTATTAAAAAAGTTATAAAGATAAATACAAATTATAAATATAAATTCTAAATAAACATATCTCTTTGAGAGAAAGGTGATAAATACATAATTTTTAATGAAGATGCATGCCTCTGAAATTCCTCTTACCTCTGAAGCAGTAATGTAATTTATCCCATTTTGATAGTCTAATCAGGAACCTTTAAAAAAACAACTATTTCACTGAATACCAGAGCCATTTCATAGCTCTTATTATCAAAATCATATGGATTTACAGCATAAGCAAGGGACCCAGGAAGGGTATGGAGCTCAAACACTTTGACCATAATGAGTGAGCTGATTTCTGTATTTTCTAATGTGAAAGAAAACGAAGAATTAAATTAAAGGTACATTTCATGTTCTGAGCTTCTTGCAAGAATCAGACTCTGCTAAAATTCAGTAGCTCTTTCCCTTGTCAGTATCTCCTCTACCTGGACTGCCTCAGTATTTGCCTTAATGTATTAAATCTACTCTGTAATCACAGGAAAGGAGACCACTCAGGTAACTGCAGTTTATTAGAGGATGTCACTTTAGCCAGCTATCAGGCCACACTTCCACAGTCACACTTAACCACACATATTGCACATACTCATTTTCTCCTGAGCTTTAAGCAAGTACACAGCATGTGTGTGTGGATACTCTCACTTTGAGTGAAACCACGTTACTCGTACAGACTCAAAATGCTAAACTTAAATGCTGACATTCACAAAGTTCTACTGTGAACCATATTTAAACAAAACAGATTTACAATGTATGCTCTACAAGAAGGGATTTTTCTAGCAAATTCTGGGATTAGCCTAAAGGAAGTGTGAGACAATAAATTTTAACAGTTTAATAAACATGTGATTCCCTGGAGGGATAAAAAATTTTAAAAAGAGAGGTGTCATTGTGGTCTGCATGCCAGATTGTTTCTGTGTTTCTGCCCTGTTACTCACTGTTCCCACTGTGTTTACTGGAATGAATGGGCAGGTCCTCTGCCCCTCTCTGCAGCTGGATGCCAGGTCACCCCCTGGCTCTGGCAGCAGCACAGGATCGCCTGGGAGAACAGCAGGGGCTGCCTGGCAGGGCCAGCTGAGCCCAAGGGTGCCCAAGGGTGCCCAAGGGTGCCCAAGGGGTGCCCAAGGGTGCCCAAGGGTGCCCAAGGAGTGCCCAAGGGTGCCCAAGGGTGCCCAAGGAGTGCCCAAGGGGTGCCCAAGGGTGCCCAAGGGGCGCCCAAGGTGTGCCCAAGGGTGCCCAAGGGGTGCCCAAGGGGTGCCCAAGGGGTGCCCAAGGGTGCCCAAGGGGTGCCCAAGGGTGCCCAAGGGCGCCCCACACCGAGCCAGCGTAGCCAAGGGCACACAGAGGAGCAGCAGCCCCAGCCCTCCGCTGGCACTGCCCGCTGGCAGCTCGGCCCTGCCGTGGCTCAGCAGGGCGCTGGGCCGGAGCTCAGAGCCGGGCGGGCCCTGCCCCAGCAGCCCCAGCCCTCCAGGGCCGGACAGCAGCGCAGGAGACGCTGCCCCAG
Source organism: Geothlypis trichas (assembly GCA_009764595.1). Lineage (NCBI taxonomy): Eukaryota > Metazoa > Chordata > Aves > Passeriformes > Parulidae > Geothlypis > Geothlypis trichas. The sequence continues at coordinate 31,390,442 of CM019909.1, read as the reverse complement.
AGCCCCGGGCCCTGCGCTCCCCCTGACACAGGCGCACGCCCGCTGCTTCCCTTGCGGTCAGGTAGAAGCTCGAGGATTCCTTTTTACCCTCTGTAATTTCACCCACAGCTGCCCGGGGAATCAGGTTGTATAAATATTGGCAAAGAAATATACATAACAAAAACATTAACCGTTTCTGTTACGCTCGGCACTGAAATTTTGCTTCAGGATATGAGGTGTCTGTTTCAGTGAATCTGCTCATTAGTAGACAAAACAAACAGGATTAGAAGATTTGTTTTTTAAACAGGATCCGTGATGCATACCCTGATTTAGGAAGTGTCCCACTGACGCCGAGGCCTGAGGAATCCTTTCACAGAGCACAGCCCCTGCCCTGGGGGAGCCGGCAGTGCCCGCTCCTCGCTCTGGGCAGCGCTGCACAGAGGAGCTGACAATCTGCTGATTGAATGGAGCTCGTGGGAGCTTACTGGGCAGATGCAGGGCAATAAATACATCCATAAGTATCTTATTCTGACTATATTTAAGCAAAAAGCCCTTTTTCCTGGACTGTCCTTCCTAGGAGATTCCACACAGACTGGAGTATGAGTAAATATTGAAATGCACAATGGGATTCTGAGCATAGCACCAGAGCAGCACCATTCCCCATCCAGCCAGAGGAATTTCACTGCTAACAGTACGATGTGTGGAAGAAGCACAGCGCCCAGGTCAGAGTGACTGGAGCCCCAAGCAGGATGTCAGCCCCAGCCCACAATGGCTGCAGCCCGAGGAGAGCAGGCACAGCAGAACCGGGCGATCCCAGCCCGGCCGCTCCTCTCCGGTCAGTGCCTCCCACCCTCACCAGGAGCCCGGTGAACAGAGCTGGGGGCAGACTGAGGCTCCTGTTCCTGGCCACCTCAAACAGCAGTTCGGTTTACTGAGTCAGTATTCTGCCATCTGCCATAAAGCAAATAAGGGGAGCCGTGCTGTATTTGTATGAGCTGCTCAATTCCTATGCCATCCAGGCAAAACAGGAGCCCATGTTATTTCTGTCATTAGTTATAATTAGAGAACTCTAATCAACCCCCTGCCTGCCTCAGTACTCAAGTGTTTGAACTGCAATTTTACTTGTGTTCTTCATTAAGCAGAGGGAAAAAGGAAAAGAAATTCATTCATGAAATTTCCATCCATATCAAAGTCTTTTATTTTAGGATTTACTTCCAACTTACATATCTTTAGACCTCTTAAACAGAAATACAGTCTCTTCTCATACCATTCTCTTTCATGTAACATCTTTGTAATGTCTGTTAAAGAGCAGAGAATTCTCATTCCTCTGTTGAAATAACTAAAGGAATTTGATGCAGAGATGAAGAAGAAATATTAAGAGAACATAAAGATCTTTAAGACAACCAGAGGTATTTATTCCAGATACTTTCTGGTGCAGAAGGTCAAAATTACTTAAAAATCTTCAGCATCTTAAGTCTCAGCTATTTCCAATAGATGGAGCTGATGACATAATTACTAGTGATTAAATTTTAACATTTATTAGTGAAGGATATTAAAAGGTCCAGGTTAGCAGCATCAAGCCCAGAGTGAAATCTTCACCAGGACTGCCCAGATGCCATGACACCAAATTTCACTTCCACCCACTGCACTGTTTTGACACTGGGTGTCATAGATTTCACAGGTTGCCAGATTTCAGATGTTCCTAGAGACCAGAGAGAGAGTGATTATAAAATAATCATCCTTTTACTCCATCATATGCTTGCTGGAAAACGTACCATCTATGCGAGCTACAACAATCAAGGCTTCTTTAAGCCATGTGTTTCTCTCTTTTTTCACAACCAGAGCCACATGCTACTCAGAGAGGCTCAGGGAGACCAAGCCCCCTGAGCCTGACATGGTGACATTTGCTGGACATTGACAAGAGACTTACACAGCAGATTTCTGACACCAAGCTGATCAAGGCATGTAAAAGTTGATGAAAAACTACACAAAAGGCTCTGTTTTAGAAGAGATCACTCAACTGCTGGCTGTGATATTAGCAAGACCTGCTAGCCAAATATCAGAGGGGAAGACCTTTTTTTCCCCCAGAAACCCAGGGAGAAATAAACCCAGTTTATTCAGAATTTGGCCTCAGACACAGCTAATTGCCTATATACTTTAAAGAACTAGTAAAATTTAACTAAAATTTCATGCTGCCTTGTGGAGAAGAAAAGTCCTCTGAACCTAGAGTAGGCAGAACCTCAGAGAAGAGCATGTCCTAAAGTGCACCCATGTATAAAACACGTGGCCAAGCTGCCAGCCTGAGATCCCTGCAGTGTGCTGTGAACTCCAGCAGTAATGGGGCCAAGGTTTCCTGGATTCAAGGAGCTCAGTGTAACCAAGCATGCAGCTTGGTAACATTTCCAAAGAGGCTTTCCAGACCGGAGTCAGAAAGGGTGACACCACACAGCAGCAGCAGCCTCACCCTCTTTCTGGAAAAAACCTGCTGTGCTCACATCCAGCCTTGCTCTGCATTTCCCAACCTGACCTTGCATGGTTTTGCTGAGCTGTAGCCAGAGCCCCGATTCTTCCTCAAGATCCCCAAAAGCCTGTTCCATTTTGTGGGAAAGTGTCTCAGGTATCGAGCAGGTACAGATGTATGACCAAATGCATGGTTTTCAAAAGGCACCTGGTAGAACAGCAGGCAAATAAAAAATGTTTCTAGCATTGGCCATCTCCTGAATTTCACCCACACAGGAAATGGAAAGTTAGACAGGAAAAAATGGACCCAGATTTCAGCTGGGTTTTAACAAATCAGGCTAAACATCTGGGAAATTCAAATCCCCTATAAGGACAAGGACACTTTTAAACTCTACTTAGATTTGTCAGAAATACTAAAAGTCTTAAGTTTACCCTGAAGGATAGACATTTCATTTTATTCACCCTGAAACAAAGGGATGACAAGAAGTACCACCCAAGTCAGGAATAAACACAAGTACACAACATCAGGATCATCTGAGAATCTTAAAAATGCAGAGGCAGCTTGGAGACAGACCCCTAAATTTTAAGCTTCAACTAAGGAAAAAAAAATGTTGCATATTGGTCTTCAAATTTGAAGTGAATGGATGCTTACTGATGTTTTTGAGGATACAATAAAGGAATCATAGATTAGAAAATAAAGTTAAAAAGGAAATATCTGATTACAAATGTAACTAATGTAAAGAGTATATCAAAAGAAAATACGAAACAATTCCAGTTTGTGAAACATTTTGATTTAAAAACAGCTGATTTCAGCAAGCGAACTCAACCTAATTCAGTTACTTCAAAAAGGGGGGGGGGGAAAGTTGTCTTTTCAGGAAATCTTTAGCGTTACTGATTTACTGAAATTTGACAAAGGACTGATAATGAAACATTTGAAGAAGATGTTGTGGTGGGAGATTCAGCAGAGTTCAAGCCTCAATAGTCCGGAATTAAGATCAAAAGCCTCCAAATACTGTTACTATCCTCAGTTTCCTAAAACTTGTGGAATTTATCGTGCCCTTAGATGTAGCAATGGGAAGAATATTTTCCTGTATAAATATATTTGGACAGAGTTCAGAAAACTGGTGAACACAGGTTTTTCTGGGACTGGGCTTAAAGTTAAAGCCAAAGTCAAAAAATGCATGAAAAAACTTCCTTGTTTAATTCTAAACATCCATGACACGAGAGCAGAAAGTAGAAGTCCAAACAACAACATTATTAATGAAACAGAGTTGTATATTTGAAGACAGTGAAAATATACACTAGAGGGGGAAATACATGTCCCAGCAGGGAGCTGCTGCTTCCCTAAAACACTCCTTCAGAGAATTTCCTCTTGCTTTCCAGGCGGTCTGTTTCTTTCATGCCAGAAAGAGACCGGCACACCAGGCAGCAGAGACCAGCTCACCAAGCAGAGGACACCAGCTCACCAAGCAGCAGAGACCAGCTCACCAAGCAGAGGAGACCAGCTCACCAAGCAGAGGACACCAGCTCACCAAGCAGCAGAGACCAGCTCACCAAGCAGAGGACACCAGCTCACCAAGCAGAGGACACCAGCTCACCAGGCAGAGGAGACCAGCTCACCAAGCAGCAGAGACCAGCTCACCAAGCAGCAGAGACCAGCTCACCAAGCAGAACAGACCAGCTCACCAAGCACCAGAGACCAGCTCACCAAGCAGAGGACACCAGCTCACCAAGCAGAACAGACCAGCTCACCAAGCAGAGGACACCAGCTCACCAAGCAGCAGAGACCAGCTCACCAAGCAGAGGAGACCAGCTCACCAAGCAGAGGAGACCAGCTCACCAAGCAGAGGAGACCAGCTCACCAAGCAGAACAGACCAGCTCACCAAGCAGAACAGACCAGCTCACCAAGCAGAGGAGACCAGCTCACCAAGCAGAAGAGACCAGCTCACCAAGCAGCAGAGACCAGCTCACCAAGCAGAACAGACCAGCTCACCAAGCAGAACAGACCAGCTCACCAAGCAGAGGACACCAGCTCACCAAGCAGAAGAGAGAGACCAGCTCACCAAGCAGAACAGACCAGCTCACCAAGCAGAACAGACCAGCCCACCAAGCAGAGGACACCAGCTCACCAAGCAGAACAGACCAGCTCACCAAGCAGAACAGACCAGCTCACCAAGCAGAACAGACCAGCTCACCAAGCAGAGGAGACCAGCTCACCAAGCAGAAGAGAGAGACCAGCTCACCAAGCAGAGGACACCAGCTCACCAAGCAGCAGAGACCAGCTCACCAAGCAGAGGACACCAGCTCACCAAGCCAGAGCACGCAGCGCTGCTCTGGACACACGGCAGGGCCTGGGTAACCCAGCACAGAGTGTGGCTGTGCAAGGAGCTTCAGGCTGGAAATGCTGGGGGCAGAGGTGGGGGCTGCTGGCACCTGTTTTCAAACTCCTCCTCGCCTGCTACTCCCAGCAACTTCCCTGAGAAGCCATTTTAGCAAGGAAACACTGCTGACCAAGTAGAAACACCACTTATCCATTCAGGGGAAAATAATCTGCCTTGTTGTTGGGAACCATAAAAAGAAGTGCAATGATAAAAACTCAGGCAGTAACACATCATGTGTGACACAAAGCCCTAACCCATCGCCATCCCTTGGGGTTTGCTGTCTCCAGCCTGCAGCCACCCCTCACTGTGGCATCTCGGGCTCCCACTGCCCACGGCATCTCCCACTCCCACAGCCATGGGGAGCTGCTGCCCTCCTGCAGGGTGTGCGGGTGCCAGGAGGAGCTCTGAGGATGCCACCCACGGCAGGAGGTGCTCTGAGCTGAACCTGGAACCTACAGGCTGCTGGTGACCCTGGCACTGCCCTAGAGCCTGTTGGTGGCCCGGGCACTGCCCTACAGCCTGTTGGTGGCCCTGGCACTGCCCTACAGCCTGTTGGTGGCCCTGGCACTGCCCTACAGCCTGCAGCTGGCCCTGGCCCTGCAGGGCGCGGCTCCTCCCGGGTCCACCCGGGACAGGGGCAGCCGCACCCGCCCGTGCCCGGGCCAGCGGGGCCGGCAGCCCAGCCTTGCCCCAGCCGCTCTCGCACCGCGCCCGCTGCACAGAGAGGGGACGTGGCTGCCGGACAGGGAGGGGATGAAGTTTAGCCTTGGATCAGAGCAGCCCTTCGCCACCTCGTTAGCCCCGCGCTCCCGGGCCCGGGCTGCCCGGATGATGTGTCATGCGAGCAGCAGGCTGCACAGATGTCAGATGTCACGCTCTATCTGATGAAGAGGTCTCTGCCTCGGGCTGTTTATATATAACCTACCAGAATTTCCTGCTGCATGATGAAATAATTAGGGGGCCCTCATGCAGGGAACAATGTTGTGAGTAGGTTGCAAAGGCATTACACATACAGAAAAGAAAATTCTAGGCATTTTCCTTATCTGCAATACAATCTTCTAAGACTCCTTATATACCAGCTTGTATAATTCAACTTGTTTGTATTATTTCTTTTAATGTTCTTCATACAGATGCGAAATGAAGGCTTCAAAAAGTTCAGCAGCGGTCTCTCCTTTATGCTCAGATTACACAGTAGGAATAACAGCATGGGAAAACCAGAAAAAATGGAGATTTATTTGTTTGCTTTAAATCAAGATTGCTTTTTGCATCTTAAATCTTAAGTTGGTGAACTCAAAACTGCAGAAAGCTTAATAGAAGCTGATCCTGTCATCAGACTCGTTTTGTGGCGCTCTATTTTTTCTAATCTCTATTTTTTCTAATCCATTTTAATTTACAACTGGTTTTACCCATAAAGAGATCACCTATATGCTCACAGACGCCCCATGTGCTGCTTCATCTCCCAGCTCACCACACTACAAAACCAGCTGGATCCTATCTTCAGCTGCAGTCTGGATCAGCTTCCCTCTGATTGTCAGGCTTTCAAGTAAAACTTAGGAACCTGAGGTTTTAAACCTCCTGTGTCCTAAACATGCCCAAGACAGTTGAACTGGGCAATTCTGCTGGCTGGCAGCAGAGGAGAAACCAGCCCAGGAGGGAGGTTGGCACGGGGTCTGTCCAGAAGCACCCCCGAGGTGGAGACCCCTGCCAGGGCTGGGCAGAGCCCCCATCTCGGCTCTGTGCTCCAGAGCTGGGGCACCAGGAGCTGCTGGCAGGGAACGTGGCCAGCTGGACACACTGGGCCCTCCAAAACCTCCTGGGGCCTCACAAACCCAGTTTCAATGAGGTCAGCACATCCGAGGAAAGTTGGAAGTCATCTTAGGGGATAATGTTTGTTGAATATTTGGCATTGGGGTAGGCTGCCCAGAGAGACTGTGAAGATACTCGTTGCCATTTGTTTTGAGAGTACAAAAGTATTAGATAGATCCCATGGTTCAAATTAAGAAAATGAATGAATATCCATTTTCAGATTGGGTGTGTAACCCATAGCCAGCCACCTAGCCTGGATTTAGACTTTCTCTGGGGAAAGCATGAATAAGTAATAAACATGTAATTAAATGATCAAAAATATGTCCAGAGAGTTAATCAATGGGGTATTCTCAGAGAAGTGCAGTAGGAAACAAGGATATGCTGCAGCAACACCTAAACATGATAAACGAGTAAGTCAGATTTGTTTGTAAATTCCTCATATCACAAAGTCATTAGGTAATTTTGATTGGAAGGAACCTTAGAAGATGATCTCAGGACCTGTACTCAATGCAGGGACACTTTGAAAGCAGATCAGGTTTGAATGTCTCCAAAGATGGCAGCAGCCACCACATTATTTACCTGCACTGCTCAATCTTTCCAACAAAGCATCTGTGTGAACCTGTGACCCACAGTGACACAAAATGTCAGCAACAAACCGAACACACACACTCACAAACTGCTAGCATGAGCTGCTGAGCAGGCAGTGCCCGTGGCAGGAACCAGTGGGGCACACTGAGGACACCTCAGCCTCTCAGCAAGAGCCTGTGGGGGCTTGGCTGCCACTGAGATCAAACCACAAACCAAACCACAGACCAAACCACAGACCAAACCACAGACCAAACCACAGATCAAACCACAGACCAAACCACAGATCAAACCCAGCAATCATGCTGGACCCCAGTGCAGAACAAACCAGGATGAGCCATGGCACTTTTTACTTCTTACACACCCTCAAACAATGCATCAAGACACACCAAAAATCTTTTCAGAATTCAGAATCAACCTATCTTCCAAATAGCCCAAACAGTTGCGATAAGTCTATCACATTTACTTTGCTCAATTCAAATGACCCCAAATAATTGAAAATAGGATAACAGGATAAGACAAGTTTTCTGTGTGATTCTATATGTATATCTATATGTTCATGGTTAGGAAAACTAGATCCCTGCTTTTATTAGAACACAGCATGGAAAAGAAATTGACATTTCCCAAGTATCAAAATGTACATAGGTCACTATTGTACAGATACATAATATAAAACAATGTCTGAATTACCATTGCCTTCCTGTGTCTATTTAGCATCTCAGCTGTCTTCCTTTACCCATCTTCTTGTCTAAATGGATTCTGTCTCTCACTAAGCAATGGTTCAGGCACAATAAACAGACACTTGTTTGAGTGTGTTGTCTCTACAGGTATCAGCTCACATTAACACCTCTGAAGTTAGGTTTGTACATAGCACAGCTTACAGCACTACCAAGGTAATCAATCTTAAAGGCTGAAATAAAGCAACATTTCTTTGATCTTAGTTTTCCATTCAGCTCACTATTTAATAGCTTTCTCAAATACATCAAGGAGATAGACACTCATTTTTTCACCACCATTAAAATCCTTCAAGTCCTGAACATCAGTGGAGGCTCTGGGTGGGGGCACACGGGAGGTAGGAGGGCATCTGAACCAGGGGCAGCAGCATTCTGCCTCCTCTGAACCAGACAGCAATGTATTCCACCGTGCTGCTATTCAGCCTCTGCCTGCTCGTTTTAAGTTCCTTTTTCTCAGTGCACATTCAAGAAAGAATAAAAAGGCCATAAGAGAAGGAAATTTTTGCTGCTCATGTATTTGAAGACTACAACCATAACAGACATCAAGCCACCTATCATCAGGGCCAGGACACCCTCGACAGCAGTCATTCCTCTCTGTAAGGGAAAATCAGCAATGATATGTGATGATGGAAGGCTTTGCCTTCCTCAAGGGCCAATTTAGCACAGCAGGAGAAAAGTAGCTCAGGCAATATGCATCTCAAAGCAGAAGAAAAATTTAAGGCAGGAAGAGGAAGACTGGCTTTGGAAAGGAGAGTAAGGGATGAAAGCAGTAGCACTAATTGTGGGTCAGATAACCATGATAAGGGCAGTGGATAAAGTGGAGAAAATTTAGTCCTTGCAGCTTTTTAGTGTATGGGATACCTGGACTGAGAAAACTGGGAGAAAACTAGGCTTGCAGCCTAGACAAGTGTCAGTTACAAGAACAACTGTCTCTTTGTTCAACTGCTTTCTACCAAAAGGTAAAAACCTTTAAGAAGCCAATACCTGCGTGTCAGGTGTCCTGCAGCAGGCCTGCAGAGCTTGGCTCTCGCTGAGTTCTGACTTCATCACTCAACTGTCAATGCCTTGCTAGGGCGAGCAAACAGGAGCTGCCTGTGGCCCAGCACGTTTGTCCCCAAAGCCAGCCCAATGAGGCTGTCTCCCTGGCTGTCCATCACCCTCCTCGCCCAGCACGTTTGTCCCAAAGCAGCCCAATGAGGCTGTCTCCCTGGCTGTCCATCGCCCTCCTGACCCAGCATGTTTGTCCCAAAGCCAGCCCAATGAGGCTGTCTCCCTGGCTGTCCATCACCCTCCTGGCCCAGCACGTTTGTCCCCAAAGCCAGCCCAATGAGGCTGTCTCCCTGGCTGTCCATCGCCCTCCTGACCCAGCATGTTTGTCCCAAAGCCAGCCCAATGAGGCTGTCTCCCTGGCTGTCCATCGCCCTCCTGGCCCAGCACGTTTGTCCCAAAGCAGCCCAATGAGGCTGTCTCCCTGGCTGTCCATGACCCTCCTGGCCCAGCACGTTTGTCCCCAAAGCCAGCCCAATGAGGCTGTCTCCCTGGCTGTCCATCACCCTCCTGGCCCAGCACGTTTGTCCCAAAGCAGCCCAATGAGGCTGTCTCCCTGGCTGTCACTGACCCTCCTGGCCCAGCACGTTTGTCCCAAAGCAGCCCAATGAGGCTGTCTCCCTGGCTGTCCATCACCCTCCTGGCCCAGCACGTTTGTCCCCAAAGCCAGCTCAGATGAGGCTGTCTCCCTGGCTGTCCATCACCCTCCTGGCCCAGCACGTTTGTCCCCAAGCCAGCCCAATGAGGCTGTCTCCCTGGCTGTCCAGCACCCTTCTGACCCAGCATGTTTGTCCCAAAGCAGCCCAATGAGGCTGTCTCCCTGGCTGTCCATCGCCCTCCTGGCCCAGCATGTTTGTCCCAAAGCAGCCCAATGAGGCTGTCTCCCTGGCTGTCCATCACCCTCCTGGCCCAGCGCATTTGTCCCCAAAGCAGCCCAATGAGGCTGTCTCCCTGGCTGTCCATCGCCCTCCTGGCCTGTGTGTGGCTCAGCCTCTTCCACACAGGGCCACCTCCTCCTTGCCTCGGCAGAATTCTGCACGGCGGTGCCCAGCTACCCAGAGCAGGCTCTCACCCTCCACTCGTGTGCCCCACGGGCACTGGGGGGGCACCGTGCTAGACCCCAGTCCTCCAGGACCCCAGGCAAGTCCTTAATTTCCCTACACCTCTGTTTCTGCCTCCATTAAATTTTACTGACTTACCTTACACAGCTGAGAAGAAAAATTATTAAATTAGCAATTACAAGATGTGGAGAATTCCCTTCACTGCTGTCTGCTGCCAGAGCCATGGAGCTGTATCCTAAACAATTTACAAGTCCTATTAGTGTCTGTTTTTTTAATAAATTATTTGTTGCATGAGCATTATCTTTTTACCTCTAATTTGTAACATCAAGTTACAACTTCTGCCCAAATGTGCATATCAAACAAAAACCTAGTAGTGGTAGGATAAAGGAACAACAGAGCCTTATACAAATTAAATATGATTATTTCAAGTTGATGTACATTACACAAAACTTTTCACCTATTGTGCTCTGTCCTTCAGCACAAAAATTTCATAAACTGAAATTTTTTCCAAGTTTCTATGGATTTAGGCAGTCCATTTGGAAATGGACTTCCACCTGTCCTGTAGGCAAAGGACAAAAAACAGAGACAAATCCATTTTTCCAGGCTCACAGGAAATTTTGTCTTGGTGGTCCACTAAATCCCACATATTGAGGGACAATACTGAGATGTTTTCAGTGTGAAGAGGACTCTAGTCTAGGGGAAACCTGAACTCCTTGCTGCCTGTCTCCATGATTTTTGTGATTGATTTTATATATCCTTATCTTAGTTTTAAGCTATTCTTAGTTTTCATTTGCAACATTTCTAAGCCCTTTTCTGATAATCATTTTATTCCCTTGTTTTCATTTTGTTTGGCAGCGGCTGAGCTGGCAGCAAGCCCAAAGCCTGGTAAATGACAAATCACTACCAGATGAAGTTGTGAGTTTTACACAGAGCATGTCTTCTAGCAACGGAATACTTTAGAGGCCCAATAAAAATTACCAAACTGACTCAGAAGCCAAGTTCAAGCCTTTTACATGAAGGCCTGCCATTAACAAAAACCCAGATTAAGTCTCCAATCAGTGAAACTGGTGACTGGGCTAATGAAGCCCCTGAAAAGTTGAAGAATCAGAAGCAGAGATAGAAATGCAAATCCTTAGCAGGGCCCCCAGGCAGGTTTTAACACTTGCTGCCTCACAGGAGCAGGAAAGACCCTCTGTTCCTCAAGCAGGAGGGCAGTCACAAACCAAAACGATGCTCAAGGAGCACTCACCCCCTTCATCCTCCATGGCCGAGCTGCAGCTCTGTGCCAGAGGGGCACAGAGAGCCCCAGCAATGCAGCACTTGGCCAGAGAGGACACGGGATTCCTGCTGCCAGTACCCGTGCAAATCCTTCCCTGCAGACTGTATCCCCTGAGGGCCAGCCCCCAGAGTGGGCTGAAGTTAGGGCTGGGAAAAGGGATGTTTCCCCGGGGTGCCCTCCAAGCAGGCCAGCTCTGCCTTTTTCCCAGGAGTCCTCCCTGCACTCTTGTGAGCCCAGCATTGAAGCCACAAGGCACAGAATGTGAATGCTTTCCTGAACCTTGTTCCATCCTTCCCAGGTTGACACCTCAGGACCTCACCTTTTGTTACCCAAAATTATCAGACAGGAGCTGAGGAAAGCCACCTTGCAAAACTGTTTCCCTGTCTTTTGCTAGGTAGGTGTTTTAATCAAGGGTTTGGCGCTCACAGTACCCTTGCAGGTCGTGTGGAGAGGATCATTGCTCACTCTAGTAATGCTGACAGAGAGGCCTGAATTTCTGTGAGTAGTAATTTTGTAGCAGATATAGAATGATACAGTGGATGTGAACCAACAGTGTTCTGAGTCACATAACATAGGCTGGACAGCATCTAACTGTGGACACAGCCAAAAGATGTAAAGTGAAACCTTCAGAGTCCTGGACATTCCTGAGGTGCACCCTTCCCAGACTGTCATAATGGATGATATATCCATGCAATGAATGTTGCAAAGTAACATCAGAGGGGAAGGAAAAATCTCAATAAAGAAGGAGCGCTGGCTATAACCCTGTGTACCTGGGTGTCACACGACAACAAAAACTCCCTGCAGCCTCTCCCCTGGGCTCCCATAGGCACCCATTGCACCCAAGGGTAACAGCAGTGGCAGCACCCATGGGCCCCAGGAGCACGGGCCAGGGAGCCCCAGCCCTGCCACCGCAGAGAGCTGGAAGGTAGAGGTGAGAACAGCCTCAAAGGATTAAGTCCAGACAATACTTTCCTGTCCTGGGGGCATCAGACACAGTCTGGGAGAGGCCTGTCAGCCTTCATTGGCCACAGGTAACGGTAGAGGGTAATTTCTCCTGATAATGTCACTGGAAGAGGAAATCCTGCAGACTAAACTCATTAAAGTCTGAGGGGAGCACTGTGAGGGGCTCTTTCTGCAGGAAGAAGGACTGTAGGCTGGGTTTGTCTGAGTGGGAGAGCATCTCTTTTGGCATATGGTTGGAAAGCTCTCAGGGATTTCTAACCCCCTTCTTTGGTGTATGTCAGCCTTAAAGTCCAAGTTTTCACTTCAAAGTCAAAACGCATCCTTCCTTCCAAAATGCAGCCCCCCAAGGGAAAACAAAACTACCAAAGGGAGGTGGTAGATTGGTACTCAAGAGCCAGTAATTTAGTGGCAACTGAGCAACTGTCATTCATTTGCACTCTTACATCCAGCAAGCAAATAAATAAGACACTATATTGCTGTAAGTGCTTGTTCCAGAGGCTGTTAGGGCTTTGAATCAAGACTGTTAATGCCTTGAGCTGCTGCAGGGCAATGTCACCTGCCCAAAACAAGCACTGTTATCTCTGCAAGGCACCTGAGGTGCACACAGGATTTAGCACCCAGCTCTCCTGTGCCTCCTCAGGTCGGGAGCGAGGCCCCTGGCACGGGCAGGAGGGGGCACCACGACACAGGGCTGTCCACGGGGCGGGCAGCCAGTGCCCACAGTGCTCCCATGGCACGGGCAGAGGGGGCACCACGACACAGGGCTGTCCACGGGGCGGGCAGCCAGTGCCCCCGGGGCTCCCATGGCACGGGCAGAGGGGGCACCACGACACAGGGCTGTCCTTGGGGCGGGCAGCCAGTGCCCACAGTGCTCCCATGGCACGGGCAGAGGGGGCACCACGACACAGGGCTGTCCACGGGGCGGGCAGCCAGTGCCCACAGTGCTCCCATGGCACGGGCAGAGGGGGCACCACGACACAGGGCTGTCCACGGGGCGGGCAGCCAGTGCCCCCGGGGCTCCCATGGCACGGGCAGAGGGGGCACCACGACACAGGGCTGTCCTTGGGGCGGGCAGCCAGTGCCCACAGTGCTCCCATGGCACGGGCAGAGGGGGCACCACGACACAGGGCTGTCCACGGGGCGGGCAGCCAGTGCCCCCGGGGCTCCCATGGCACGGGCAGAGGGGGCACCACGACACAGGGCTGTCCTTGGGGCGGGCAGCCAGTGCCCACAGTGCTCCCATGGCACGGGCAGAGGGGGCACCACGACACAGGGCTGTCCTTGGGGCGGGCAGCCAGTGCCCCCGGGGCTCCCATGGCACGGGCAGAGGGGGCACCACGACACAGGGCTGTCCTTGGGGCGGGCAGCCAGTGCCCACAGTGCTCCCATGGCACGGGCAGAGGGGGCACCACGACACAGGGCTGTCCACGGGGCGGGCAGCCAGTGCCCCCGGGGCTCCCATGGCACGGGCAGGAGGGGCACCACGACACAGGGCTGTCCTTGGGGCGGGCAGCCAGTGCCCCCGGGGCTCCCATGGCACGGGCAGCCCTGCCAGCCCTGCCACCACCAGCTGTTGTGACCCCAACAGAGCACACACTGGGTGTTCTACACTTTGGCCCGCACCTGGTCTCTGACTTTGAAGTGTTGACCTGCACACTGGCAACAGATTTGAGAAAATGTGAATTTCCTCCTCCTCTGAGAAGCACAGTGGGACAGCTTATCTACTCAGGTCAACAGAAAAATGCCCTTGATTCCAAAAGCAAGGCAGCCTGATCCCTGATCTTTTGTAGAAAAATATTTTGACAGTGTAACAGATGAAATTAGCTAAAGCTAGGATGACTGGCACTTAATCTGATAATCCCTCCAGAAGCAATTACCTTGAAAATGTCTGATAACATTTGCTCCGTGTGTGTCTCTGCTGTGGCAGGGCAGGCCCAGCCCAGCTCTGAGCTGGCCATCTGCTGAGGCAGCGGGGCCTGGGGACTGTGTCCTGCTCACAATCCTGTCCTGCATGGGCACAGCCATCCCATCCCACTCCTTCCTCCACAGCACAGCTGGTTTCCACATCTCCTGAGAAACAAGGGACCTGACACAGGCAAAATTCAGTTAGCTGGTTAGAGAACTGCAGCTTCACCTCAACACAACAAAACAATTGTGACTTTCATCAGCACCAGTCAGAAAGTTTCTGATGGACAAGTACTTTAAAAATCAGCTTGCCACAAGTGAAACAATTTAGGGAAACAACATGTCACTTTTGCAGAATATTAAGCTTCCTCCAGTATCCCATTTGCAGAGGAAGATATTACACCCCTAACTGCATCCATGATTCTTCCAATGCTTTCCTAAAATAATTGTTTTTATTTGGGAACTTAAATGGAAGAGGCATACATATGTAGTGCAGGATATATTTGAGTCATCACTTCTATGCACTAAGCTGGTCTAATTCTGTTTCCTTCTTCATTCCTGACAGTGGACTTTAAAGCCATTTGCATCAGATCCATGAGTTTGTGCTTTTGCCCAGATATTACCTCTCACTTAAAATGAGAGAAAGAGGGATGTAAACAGACAAATCGTGCACCAGTGTGACCCATGGGCACTCAGCACAGAAGGACAGTCCTTCAGGTGACCCTGAAGGAGGTGAGAGCTGTTCTCTCTGCAGGACCAAGCTGGAAGGAGCCTCCTGGCACACCATGAGATGCACCTGGCTAAAGACTGACACAAACCCTGAAGGATGCATTTTGTGGGAGCAGATGACCTGAACTGAGCTTCAAAATTATGAACTTTGTTGGAGAAGGTGTTTAACTGTTCTCTGAAAGTAGGGCAGGAGGAATATTTTGCCTCATCCCATGAGAAAATGAGAGATGTTTCGGCCATTGGAACCACAGAGATGCACTTGGAGAGCAGGCTGTCCTATCTTAACTACTCTTGGTATCAAAATGCAACTGGTGCTTACACAGAGTGAGTAAAAGTTAGTTTGCCAAATGAAACTGCTGAAAATATACTTGGTTCTTCATTTTCTCTTCCAGTTAAACCAGAGTTTCTACAAACCCTGAAAGACAGCAGAGCTAGAATGAAGGTGCTTCAACTACACCAAGCAGAACTCTTTAGTGATATGAACTTCAGAGAAAGGAGGACTCTGGAATATACTTAATATGATTTATTAAAATTGACTCTGAAAATAAATTCTATTTCTCTTACATACCTATTTTAAAACATGAAGGCTTTTTCTACTTAAATAAAACTGTTTCTGTATTTGAGGTCTTAATTATATAATTAGTAACAACAACAAATTAAAATGAATTAATCCCATTCTGATTTATTTTGCTTGCAGTGTTAAATAAGAGGTACACAAAACACAATTAAGTAATTTTAAGTCTTCTCTTTAAATCCTAATCAGAAATTGTCATATCTAGATCAAGCCAAACCAAAACAAAGCTTTTCATTTGTTATGAACTGAGAAGTGTGTAAAGTGCACAGTGCCCACTGACTCCAAGATAAATATTTCTGCTGCTTCTTACTATTTCTGGCTAAAAAGTCACTCAGCAATTTCAGGACTGTGCACAGATGATTACACAGAATCTACTACTTGGAATAATTAGTGCAAGAAAGCTTTAACTACAGTGTACAGTATACAGACAGACATTACCCTGAGGATGGGGAAGGTCTGACGCTTGCTAAAATAATGAGAGGAATGGTTTGTAGACTTGCACTGCTATCTCCCTCATGTTGTGTACTGACATTTCTGCACGCACCTCATCCCCAGGCAGCCCGCTTTGTTCTTTTTAAAGCACGCAGATAAACCCAGACTTGTGTGTCTAGCTAAGGCATTGCACACGCCCAGGTAAAGCCCAGACACGTGGCCCACAGAGCCCACCTGAAGGTCAAAACCCTCCCTCAGCTGACAGCAGGCACAGACAGATGCGAGCACTGAAGCAAGCAGAGGCTGAGCAGCGGGGCTGGGGCACGGTGCCTGGCACTGCAGGCAAGGGCTGCTGGCTGCACTGGCACAGGCCGTGCCCGGGGATGCAGCACTGCAGGCAAGGGCTGCTGGCTGCGCTGGCACAGGCCATGCCATAGGGATGCAGCACTGCAGGCAAGGGCTGCTGGCTGCACTGGCACAGGCTGTGCCCGGGGATGCAGCACTGCAGACAAGGGCTGCTGGCTGCGCTGGCACAGGCTGTGCCATGGTGCCCAGCACTGCAGGCAAGGGCTGCTGGCTGCGCTGGCACAGGCTGTGCCATGGGGATGCAGCACTGCAGGCAAGGGCTGCTGGCTGTGCTGGCACAGGCTGTGCCACGGTGCCCGGCACTGCAGGCAAGGGCTGCTGGCTGCCCTGGCACAGGCTGTGCCATGGGGATGCAGCACTGCAGGCAAGGGCTGCTGGCTGCTGGCACAGGCTGTGCCATGGGGATGCAGCACTGCAGGCAAGGGCTGCTAGCTGCCCTGGCACAGGCCGTGCCACAGTGCCCAGCACTGCAGGCAAGGGCTGCTAGCTGCCCTGGCACAGGCCGTGCCACAGTGCCCAGCACTGCAGGCAAGGGCTGCTGGCTGCCCTGGCACAGGCCATGCCCGGGGATGCAGCACTGCAGGCAAGGGCTGCTGGCTGCGCTGGCACAGGCCGTGCCATGGGGATGCAGCACTGCAGGCAAGGGCTGCTGGCTGCACTGGCACAGGCCGTGCCATGGGGATGCAGCACTGCAGGCAAGGGCTGCTGGCTGCACTGGCACAGGCCGTGCCATGGGGATGCAGCACTGCAGGCAAGGGCTGCTGGCTGCACTGGCACAGGCCGTGCCACGGTGCCCAGCACTGCAGGCAAGGGCTGCTGGCTGCGCTGGCACAGGCTGTGCCATGGGGATGCAGCACTGCAGGCAAGGGCTGCTGGCTGCCCTGGCACAGGCTGTGCCCGGGGAATGCAGCACTGCAGGCAAGGGCTGCTGGCTGCGCTGGCACAGGCTGTGCCATGGGGATGCAGCACTGCAGGCAAGGGCTGCTGGCTGCGCTGGCACAGGCTGTGCCCGGGGATGCAGCACTGCAGGCAAGGGCTGCTGGCTGCCCTGGCACAGGCCGTGCCACAGTGCCCAGCACTGCAGGCAAGGGCTGCTGGCTGCGCTGGCACAGGCCGTGCCACAGTGCCCAGCACTGCAGGCAAGGGCTGCTGGCTGCCCTGGCACAGGCTGTGCCATGGGGATGCAGCACTGCAGGCAAGGGCTGCTGGCTGCACTGGCACAGGCTGTGCCCGGGGATGCAGCACCAGCAGAAACACGTGAAAGCTGTGCACGTCCCCAGGGCAGTGGGGACACCTCAGCTGCTGGCAATGTGGCTGCACCCCATTACAGAGCCTCACATTTCTTCCCATCCCATATACCACATCATGGGCATGTGACTAGGAGAGCCCCAAGAGTTACTGGGCTGTTTTGGGTGTTCTAAATTGGCCCACCTGTGCACACACAGACTGTAACTATCTGCCCACAGATGTACATGTGTCCCACCAATGCCCATTGACACTCATGGGGTCAGTCCTGGCACGGAAGTTGGTAACCCCAGCACAAATCAGAAAAGAAATATAACATGAAACAGATTGTTTGTTGGATGGTCCAGCTGCTCTCCCACCACCTTGATGCAGTTTGTGGGTCCCCTGTCTCATGTCATTTTTCTCCAAGCGGTGCCTAGATTTCTCCCCTGCATGGGTGGACAAACCTTTCCCCTGAAGATGGCAAATGTGACCCTGCACTGTTGGGCTGCTCCTAAAGCCTCTTGAGAGCCAAAGGTAACACCCGTGTGCAGCACAAATGAGAAGGTCATGAAAGGGAACTAACATAGTTGTTGATTTTCAGGCAGCCTGAGCGCCAGAGAGAAAGCGTTGTTCCCTTGCAATGCACCAAAGATACAACCAATGCTAACCACAAATTCTCCACATGGCAGAAAACACATAAAATAAACATTGCAGAGAGAGCTCTTAACTACTCCCAGGGCATCAGGCAATGAGGAAGGTACCTCATCTGCCAGTTTGGCAGCATATCAGTGAACTGTGTCCCCTCAAGAAGTGTCATCACAGACCACACCAATTACCTTTTTACTGCAGGCATGAGTCCTAACTAGTGCCTCTGTCTGCTCCAGTAGATCTATTTGTGGGTAGATGGGCACTGCACATTGGACATTTTCATTTCTCTGCTGTACCAATCAACAATCTTAACCTACATTCACTATTCATTCAATATGGGAAGGAGTCCTTCACTACACCAACACCTTCTTTGGTCTTTAGATGTAATTGCTGTCTGGTCGGACTCCATTCTTCTTGTATATATCATCTAGTCACACGTATCATGGCTGAATAGCACATTCATAGCCTCTAGCACTGAATAGAATCCATATGTTCTCCTCTTGTACCCCTGCAGAGATTTAGCAGTCTGAAATACTTCCTATGGGATCATTCATATCCCATTTTAGAACCAACATTCAGACATAAAGCAGCATCATGAGAATGTGGGGAACAATCAAACATCAGTATGAAAATCCCCCAAAACACCAGTATGAACTGCAGTGAAGAGAGGATAAATGTAATTTCCATTTCTGAACTCTCTATGATTTTGTCTCACCAGAAAGTGCAGATTTCCACAGTAAAAGTAGAAATATAGCAAAAAAACACTACAGAATATAACCAGTAAACAAGGCAGAGAGGGGCCATGTCTCCCATTTTGCTTGCAGCCACCTAGGAGGCAAAACCAGACAGCCCTGATGACCTCAGAGCTGCTGCTGTGACACAGCTGGCAGGCATTCACAGGCTCTGTGTGTGTCCCACGTGCCAAAACCTGGGCTCCAGCCCAACTGGGCTCCACACACTGGGACACCTTCAGTGGGCAGGAGCGTGGCAATGTAAGGGCTTCACTTCTGTGGAATGACACAAAACACTGAGCATGGACCCATTGCATACTTTGTTTTGTAAATCTCTCTCTCAGTGTCACCAGGAGCTGATTGAAGGGGATGTAAGCATTTGGATATTTATAATAGAGCAGTAGACTCTGTATTACAGTCTGTATAACTGTGATGGCAAGTCAATGTTTCACTGAATTCTAAGTTTTCTTTCATCCCTCAAACTTTCTTTCCCTGAGAGTTGATGAAATAATTTTTCTCCTGCTCAAGCACCAGCATTCGGATTGGTACCAAGGAACAGCAAAACATTAAACAATTAAGTGCTGTTGTACATAAACCCTTTTTCAGGTAATCAGCCAGAGGTGACTCAACACGTGTTCCTTGTATATATTAAAACAAAAACAAATAGTTGCTTTTAAAATTACTGGTTCCTTCTGTCGCTCTCTTGTCCTTCTGCAATATCAAGTTAAGCAAAAAACAGAAGCTTATCTTAGACCACCAGTAAAAAAACCTCATTTTCTGTCGACTTCTGTTGTGGAGTACAAAGAGTACCTAGAGTGCATAATGAGAGCGCAGCTTTTCCTGGGCCCCAAAAATGTGATGAGTGGTTTTGTGCAGAGCAGTGGGTGAATAAGACTGTGTTGTTGACATGCTGCTTAAGTAATCGGCCTCTTCAGTTACACTTTTTTTTTTTAACATATGCTCAGTGAAACTTATCCTTAATGTCCTTCAAAAGCAAAGACACAATAGCTGGGGTGCTGCTGACTACAGCAGGAATAGGGCTGGATCCAGATTTCCATAATTATAACCAAGGTACCACCAAACAATGATTTTTTTCTGCAGCCACCATGTGCTCATAGATGAAAGATGTATTTTAAACACTGACCAGTGTCTTTTCCCGTGTGAACAGGTTAGTTAAACTCAGCAAACAGCTCAAACCAAGCAGGTGACATATGTAGTTGTGTTAAACTTAACATGATATTTTCCCCATTTTGTCGCCTGCCCAAAAGCACTGGAATGCTTTCAGGCACTAAACTCAATAAAAGATGTCTGACCAAAAACATACACTCTTCAGGCTCTTCATTCTCCTCCAGATCAACAACCCTCTGGCACCAGCTAAAATTTCCCCACTCAGTTCTGTGTCAGTCAAGACATAATGTTGTCATACCAGTTTAAAAATTATAAGCACCAAGAATAATAAGATTTCTCGTTTCTACTTAGAACATTGCACTTCTTGCTACTTAAAACCTGCAGCCTCTACACCTTCCAAATAAATGTATTTTATTTCAGAGTATTACAGCAGCGCTTTGTAAACACCAGTTTACATAACTGTAAATGTGGATTTACTTGTAGACGTAAGCAAACATTTTGTCAATTGTAACCTGTGGCCAGCAAACCAGAATCTCGTTTCTGGAGGTTCTCTGTGTTTTTCCGACCTGGTATGAACGAATCACCTTTCTTTCATTAGCTCCCTTCCCAGTTTGCCCACTTACTAAACAAAACAGCTTAGCTCGCTAGTCCCAAATATGCTCGATTTTTAATAGATATTTTCACTTTAATACAGACAACACTGTATAAACACACAGTCGCAAATTGGCCGCGGAAGAATTGGAAAGATGAATTGCCCTGAAACTCTGTTTTTTCTCTAAAAGCATTTGCTGTTCTGTGGGGAAGAGTGCTGTCGTTCCTCTGGCTGCCTGTGCCCCCCCGGCGGGGCTGACGCCCACCAGGGCGCCTCGGAGCCCAGGGCAGCCTCCTCCGAGGGGACTCGCAGCCGGCGGCGCTGCCCGGTTCGTCTTGGCCAAACCCCGGCAGGCTCGAGTCCCTCCTCTCGGGGACAATGGCCAGCG
The DNA here is from genome assembly GCA_009764595.1 of Geothlypis trichas. Lineage (NCBI taxonomy): Eukaryota > Metazoa > Chordata > Aves > Passeriformes > Parulidae > Geothlypis > Geothlypis trichas. The sequence continues at coordinate 31,369,426 of CM019909.1, read as the reverse complement.
GGACCAGGAGCAGGCTGCGGCCAGGTCCGTCCTCCCGGGCCCCGCGGCTGCCCGCCCGCTCTGCCCGGCACAGCCCTGGTGTCCATGGAGCCGCTCCCGCAGCGGCTCCCGGGCCGACCCGGCCGGCCCTGCTCGCCGAGCGTTCTCCGCTGCCGGCCGCTAACTCTCGCCTCGGCCGCCCCCTCTTCACACGTCCTTCCCCGGCATCTCTGTCCTTCCACCGCCGCAGCCCCGACGGCGATCGCGGCCCACGGGCCGGAGAGGGCTTGCGCGAGACCCGGGGCGTGGGCGGCGGGGACGGGGCCCGGAGAGTCCGCGGGCTGCTCACGGCGCCGGGCAGACCCCACGAGCGGAGATCGCGCTCAGCTGGACGCGCTGACCGCGCTGCCGTCGGGCGCGACCCCGGCCCCACCGGGAAGGGTTCCGCGGGCAGCTGGGAGAGTACCGGGTCTCCACGATACCTGCGCGGGTCCCGGCGCAGCCTCCCTCCTTTCCCGGGCCCCGCGGCGTCCAGCAGGGCAAGCTGAAGGACGAGCAGACAGATGGGTGCGCGCGGCCGTCGGTGCACCGACCCCAGCCGGGCGCGGCTCCGGACAGAGCAGCTGGACAGCCTGCGGGGGCAGAGATAACTCCTAGGGAAGCTCTCCTACTGCCGCACCCCTCGGGTGTTCCCAAAGGCCGTCCAGGGAGGGGCTTCCCGCTGTGCCCTGTCCGTATGGACGGCGGCCGAAGCAGCCGAAAGCCTTCCGAGCCTACTGCGGCCCCCGGACCCGGCCTCCCGCTCACAGGCTATCCCGCCTGACGGCCTGGGGCTCTTCCAGAGAGTGATTATTCATCGCATCATAAGAAGCGAAAGGTGTAAGGCAGGTAGACCCGGTATCTTTCGGGCCCTCCAGCGTGGAGTTACCGTGCTCACCGAAACCAGGACATCCTTACAATGTTGTGCCTGTGTGTGTATAAACAACCCACCATGGTTTCCAGTCTGTCTTTGCCTTCCATTACTTTAGGGGCAAAATTCACTTTTACATAATCTGATCGCTGCTCTGATTTCCTCTGTCCTCAGCACTTTCCCTGAGTGACAGCATGACACAATTAGCATAGATACTTAAAAAGTCAACTTCTACATCAAGTGTTCACCGCGATTTCAGTAATGCAGAGATGCAACACTTGATTTGAACAGGCACGGCTTGCATCCAGATAATATGTTCAGAGTGCAGAGACCAAGAGTTGGAATTAATGAAGACGCTCCACGCTGGTATGTCGAAATTATTCCCTGCACTTCTGGTCGCAGTGCAAGGGCCAGCAGTCTAAAAACATACAGGGCTGCATCTCGCTGATTCCTTTCTTGCCATCTGCCTCCCCGCCCCAGCTCCCTGCTGAAGGGAAGGGGAAAAATGCTAAAAAAATAATTGGAAATTGCGTAACAGTCTTGGTCTTGGTAGGGGAACCACAGACTCGGGAAGCCAGTTAGGGAATAGAAATTTTTCCCTTTGACAGATCTTGCCACTCACAACTAAGCAACACAGCTCTACACTAGAAGAGTCGTAGACAAAAGCTACATGTCTGCAGCCCTGAAAGATCATAGACCCCGCAAACCAGAGACAGACTGCCCGGCCCAAGGAAAGTGCATTGCACTGATTTGGAAAACGAGTCACTGGTAAGAGACTGGGCTCGTTTCCTTCCCGTTAAATCAGCCCAGAGTCAATTATTCAGGGCTAGTCCAAACCCTGCATCTTTTACCACTGGCTAGGGTCAGTGAGGGTGCGAACTCACAGAGAACAAGCCTGAGGGCGCTGGCTCAGCTCTTTCTTCCACAGCTCACAGAGGCTCCACAGCCCAAGACACGGCCGTCTACAGATGAAAAACCTCTGGACACTTGCAGGTGTACAAACACCCAAGTAGTGCAAAGAGATGGTTGAGACGAGAGGGGAAGTGAACCTTGTCCCAAGGGTGTCGGGCTTCCCTCTCTGAGCCGTCCCTCCTCTCCGAGCTCTCCTGCCAGCAGCTGCTGGGGGGACATGGGGTGGCGCTCCGCTGAGGGGACGGTGCGTGCCCGCGGTGCCCCCAGCCCTGCACGCGGAGGGACGCGCCGGGCGGGCGCTGCGATGCGCGGCTCGGGCACGGACAGCGCCATGCCCAGCGGGACCGGTCGGGCGTGGGCACCCGGTTTTCCGCGGCCCTGGTGTCGGTGCCCGTTTTTCGTAAGCTGACCACAGTGGCGGTATTAATTTCTTACAGAACTTGTTTTAACGGGAGAACCGGTGTCGCTGAAGAAGACTCCAGAGAGAAGCACCCAGCCGCATGCACTTGCAGCACGGTGTAGTCTCTGATGAAGGAGTCCGTGTGCCAACACCTTTTCGTTAAAACAGCCCTAATTCTCCGCGTTCAGTATTTTCTTCGGGCTGTACCGAAGCGTCAAATATTTGAGATCTCTCTTATGTGCAACTGGTCAGCGCTCCCACCTACAAACATCCTGCTATAACTCTTGAGAGAGGGGAAGCGGAACCAGATACAGACCCCGTCGGAGGGTCCCGCTGGAGTCACCCTCTCTTCTTCACCCTCAGCCTCAGCAGGATCAGGCCAGGGCCACCCTGTCCGCTGCCGACAGGCTCCCCTTCCCTCCCGTCTCTGCCGAGACCGCTACGACCCGCCGGGGGGTCCTACCGGCGCCCCCAAAGGGGACACATCCTTCCGATGTGCGCAGAGACAGCAATGGGAGAGCAGGGTGCGCATGAGTCGGGAATTCTCTAGAGCCTGCGCGTCCGCCCGTTTCCATCTCTTCAGAAAACGATGCAGGAAATATTCACTAAAATGTCGAGGGCGTGTAATTTAAGAGATGAAGTTTAGACTGAGCTTCGGAGAGATCGGTGATAAAGGTGGACGGCCCAAAGTGTATCCCGGATAAACAAGCCCATATACTTCCCACGTCCGCCCCGCACACGTTATCGCGTTTCTGACCGCTTCTCAGAAATAACGCCTCTCTCCAATTAGCTCGGCAAAACTGCTCACCTCTTGCGAAGCCCCTCCGGCCACAACAGTAACCCGGATCTGCTGACAGACTGTTCTCTGGGCGCGTTTTCCTCCTGACTCGCCGAACCTCCCGCGCCCCGGGGCGGCCGACCCAGCCTGCGACTCCGCGCAGCCATCGGAGAGGTCCTGGGTGAGCCCGCCAAGCCCCGCACCCCCGCGGCGCGTCCCCCGCCCCGCCTCCGCCGAGACCCTCGCCCTGCGCGGGGCTGCTCCGAAGCCTCGGGGCGGGCGGAGAGAGCGGGCGGCCAGGGCGGCCGCGCCCGCTCGTCACCTGGCGGAGCCGGCGCCGGACGCGGTACGAAACGTGGAGATCTGCCGCACGCTGGTTTTCCTCCAGCACCGCAGTATGAATTACCGATGCTCGTAATCTCACGGTCGCCGCGGAAAATAACGCGCAGATAGACTTTGTTGATTCCTACCGCTGTATTTTCAGAGCGAAAAGGCGCATAGGAAGGGGATTGTTTCATAGAAATCTAACCCGCAGCCCTTCTCGGAGCGCGCACCAACCTCATTAATTATCTCGTTGAAGGCGCAGGAAAAACAAAGACGATCGACAGCCTTGACCCTGCTCCCGGCTGTGCCCGATCCGCCGCGACCGGGCTCACCACGGGCTCTCATCACGGTGGCCCGGCCCCGCCGCAACGCATCCCTCGGAGCCCCTCGCCAGGTGCTCATTTTCTGTCGTGCTACCTGCGACAGACGACAGTAGTGCTGTCCTGCCTCTGTCGGTCACGGATGGGGAGATCCGCGAGGGGGGCAGGGTGGGGGCTCGGCAGGACCCGCGCTGGTCCCGCTCCGAGCCGAGCGCTCCGCTCCGCCCCGCCGCGACCCGCGGGGCCGCCCGAGCGCTCGGCCGCTGGCGCCCCGACCTGCCCTGCTGCGGACAGGGAGCAGAGCCCAAGGGGGAGCCCTGCCGCGGGGCGCCTTAGAGCGCGGCGGCGAGGTGCCGTTACCGGGCGCCCTGCGGGGTGGGTGCTCGGGCCGGATCGGGGGCCGCATTTGCGTCGGAGTTTGAGAGAGCACACCCCGGGCCCTTGCGGGAGACGCCAGAAAGCCAGCTCCGGGTCAGCACGGGTGTTGGTCAGGGCTGGGCCGGCACTCCCAGGGACCAGCGTTGTCCGCGTTCCCGGCCGGCGCTCGGTGCCCTGAACGCCGAGCCTCGTCACGGCCGTCCGAAACACCAAAGCCCCGCTTGCCTCGCTGAGGCAGCCGTGTCAGGGACACCGAGACCGGATGTCAGCGGGATTCTGCCCACAGTTAGATCGGTTAAAACCGCTGGACAAACGAGGAATCGAAGGGACGTCTCGGCTTTACCGGAATTCGGCACAGCCGAGTTACGGTTTCACAAGATCGGGTCTCGGGATTTGAAACAACGATCATCTTTTTTAGCGGGAGAGCAGTACGGGGCTTCTCCTTCCACACAGCTTCTCAAACGCAGAATTCCCTTTTATCAAATGCATCATGTTTCAAAACGTAGGGGCAATTCTCTTAGGTCATTTTACTGAGGCTCAACAGCACGTCCTGCATCCGTAGTGAGGCGAGGCTGAATCACAGAGGTGAGGGGAAAGATGGAAACTAACCGACAAGTTTAATTAAAAGCAGCTGGCTGCTTAAACACGTGCATAGAAGTAGATACTCGGTTATTTATCTCACCTGTGAAGGACGAGCTACTGCTTTATTCTTCTCCAATGTTCCGAGAGCACACCAATGCTGCTTGGTGTGAGGGAACTCTGCAGACAAGATTTGCAATCGTGGAGAAAGAGTGCCCGTAACCCACAGCCTGTCCACGGAGAGACGCCGGCTGGTTCTGCAGATAGTGAGGGACAATCGGCCTCTGCACCCTCTGCTCCTGGTGCCACCGGGACACCGGTGTTAACCAGCAGCACCTGTGGGAGCTTAGAGCCGGAGGAGCGCTTCCATAGCTCAGGTCCTTCTATTTTAGCTAAATGAGAAAGGTTTTATTATGGGAGGTGCAAGCAGGAGGTGAGGTAGTAAGACAGATGGAGGAGCTCCGAGTTTGAGCTACAGGATTCGCTTGGGCTTTGGGATTTAGGAGTGCGGGGAAATCGCTCTCCTTTCCTTCGTGTCTGTTTTATTCGCTAATAGGAGATGTAACTGGAACGTATGCCTAGACTGGGGTGACTGGGGGAAGTCATGGTAAAAGATTAGGACAAGTGAGGGGGTTCTCAGGGGGGTTGTTTTTTGTTGTTGTTTTGTTGGGGGGGTTCCGTGCCTCCTCCCCTCACTAAATCCGCACGGGCTCGCTAGTGGAGATAACGGCCCCGCCGCGCTGGAAGGCGGGTTCTGTGCAGGAGGTGAGGCCAGCGGGGCAGGTCCACCCACTTGAAAACAAAACTTTTTTCCTGCAGGCGCTGAGAGCAGAGACCGGCGCGGGGTCCCCGGAGCCGGCTCCCCGCCCGCCGGGGGCTGGTATGTGGTAGGGCAGGGCCATGTATTGGAAGAGTGACCCGATGTTCGTCTGCAGGCTGGAGGACAAGGACTTGCCCGCGCTCGGGGGCCCGGCGGAGAAGGTGCGCGGGCGGGGGGCGGCGCGGCTCGGGCGCCTGGCGCAGCCCGGCGGGTCCGTGGCCTCGGCCGTGGCGCTCCCGCCAGACACCGCGGCCTCCACCAGGGTCCTGGCGGGACCCACAGGCATCGGTGGGCCGGACCGGGCCGGCGCGGGGCTCCTGGGCGCGGCGGGGCGCTGACCGTTGTCTCCCCGCGCTCCCGCAGGCCAGCCCCGCAGCAGCCGACGAGGACTCCTGCTCTTCCTCCGCTGCCCTATCGCCCTCCTCATCGCCACGGTCCATGGCCTCAGGCTCAGGCTGCGCCCCCGGCAAGTGCGTGTGCAGCAGCTGCGGCCTGGAGATTGTGGACAAGTACCTGCTCAAGGTAAGGGCGCCCGACCCGGAGCCCTCTTCGTCTGGCGACCTCTCTCACCGCTGAAGCCGGAGGGCGGCCTGCTTAGGCAGAGCCTACCCGGGTAGCCGGCAGTGCCTGGAGAGCCCCGGGGGACCGGGCCCGGCGGGATCCGGGGGTGCAGCACCCCGGGCCGCCCTATCGCTGCGGCTCAGCCCTGTCCTCCCCTCCCCGGACGGCGCGGAGTCCCAGCGCGTTTGTTGGCGGTGCTCGGGCCAGAGAAGGGACCCCAGCTGCTGTCGGTGTTTCGGGTGACGCTACTTGCTCTGGGCTGCGTGTCCCTGACGCACCGCGGGAAGCGGGGAAGCGAATGGAACGGGGCGTCCCGACCGCGGCCATTCCCGCGCTCTCTCGGTCAGACGGCGCGACCTGCATTTCACTGACATAGGTCTGGGGGAACGTCGTCTCAAAGCCAAAAATGCCTCTTGAGAAATGGAATCAGTTATTCCTGCAAAAGGTGGTTAGCTAACATATTTGAAGGAAACGAGCTGCGTGCGTGCAGAGCTGTTCGCTTGTCTTAGCAATCAGAACCGAGTAAGATAATTTAAAAACAAATAAACAAAACCAAGTGACTTTAAATATGAAGCGTTACTGCGGGGGGAGGTGTGAGGGGGAAGTTTATTTGCTTTTCCTATTATAGCCGTTAAAATTATTCTGGGTAAGAGTTTTGCCGTCTTTCCTCTCAAATTGAGAGTTACGATCATGGCAGAAGTCGGTTGATACCATCAATCTTAAACGAAGTTGTTGTGTAGTTTCAAATTGATAGTGGGTGACACCCCTGGAAGCACATCTATGGTGTTGTTAAATCATCCGGTTAGGTCTTAGTTGAGGTGGGGAGATCTAAGTAAAATGCCTGCGGGAGCTAGCGTCCATTTAAAATGGGGCTGGTGCAGGAGCTGCCGCGCATCCCTGGTTCGGGTGACCCCGTCTCCCTCTCAGTAGCTTGGGCTGGCACAGAGCAGGCGGGTGGACAAGGAACAAAACTGACTTGAACCCGATTTCAGTTCTGTTAACTCCCGTGACGTTTTGGCAGCTCATTGATAGTTTACTGATCACTGCTGTCTCCTGTCTGAACAACCAGGATAACGGGACTTGGAGCAAAAGACCTCTACACTATTTAGCCTCGAGTTTAAATTAGCTGTTACTGCTTCTTGTGTAGGCAGAGAGGAATCGATGCTGGTATGCATGTGGCCAGCAGCAGCACGCCTTCCAACTTCATCCCTGTCAACAGACCAACAGGAACGCAGACAAATGGCATTAAACGGGACAAGCACGGGAGCTGCTGGTGTCCCGCTCTTTGGAAGGGCGTTGGTCCCTGAAGAAGAGGCGGCTGGCTCCGAGTGCCTGGGATGCCAGCTCACAGAGCTGCCTGCCAGGGCTCGATGCAGCCCTGGGGAGGCCCAGGTGCCCTGGCACGGCAGGACCGGCCGCAGGGCAGGCTCGGTCTGGCTCCGCGCTGCCCCTGCGCTCTGCGGCCTTTCTGAGAGGCGCCCGGGAGGGCGAGTTTGGTGACAGCCAGCAACTGCTATCAGCAGTTTCACACATTGTGTGAACTTGTCAGCACATGGGAAGGTGGCTGCCAGCAAGGATCAGGGTTAGGAAAGCACTGGACAAACTGCAATATTACAGCCTGAAGAATGACTGGAATGGGTGATCCCAGCGTGGGTGTTGGAGTCCATGCGTTGCCTTCTCTGAGGTTTGTCTGGCCACGCTCTGATGAAAGGCACATTCCGGATTACCTCAAATCTGCTTTTTCATAGGGAATATATGGGCTGTTTGGTACGAGATGAGAAATTGGCTCAGTGGGGAGAAAAAAATTGAAACGTAATCATTCTTTGGTGTTCAGAATTCCTCCTATACAGTATGGGATCATCCAGAGGATTATTACTTAATTTTTGTGGTCACTGGGAGTCTTGGGTTGTCAGGTGATTTATTTAGGTGATGTGCAATGTCTGCGCAATTAAGAGTTCCTCTTATAGGAAAGTAGAAATTAAAATAATTGCTCTCATTTTATTTATTTTTTATGCCCCAAAATGATAGGTAAGTTTCCAAAAATGCTGATTTCTACCACGACTATGTTTTCTATCCCACGACTATGTTTAGTTTTGCTATGGACATACTAAAGAAATATTGAACTTGCTATTAAAACACCTGCTGCTGTTTTGAAACTCAAATGCCATTCACCAAATTTGCTTTAACAGAAACATGGCAAATGGAGGAGTGGTTCATGATGTATTTATATTTGACAGACCTTTTCCCCCTTCAATACTCATATTTTAGAATTTTAAATAAGTTTGCAACGTTTGTGTTTTGCTAGGCAGGAATTTGTGCAGACTAGGAAATAGAAGTGTGTAAGTTAGTTGCCTTTCCAAGGTCACATAAGGCCAAAATTTGCTCTCTTACTTTAACGCTATGAGAACAGAACTGGGCACAAAACACCTGCACGGAACTTGTATCTCTTGCTTCCTCTTCTACTGCTTTTAATTACAAACTCATGAAAGCTTATTCTGAAGACTTGAATCAAATTAGTTTACCTTCAATATGCATGCAGTTCTATAAGGAAAACATTTTGCATTCAAGGTAATTTTTCGGTGAATCATGGTGCATATAGCATTTGATCATTTCTGGAAAAATCCCAGGGTTTGTAAATATAAAATGCAATATTGGTAGTACAGGTATTGAGGGGTGGTTCTTTGTTGGGTTTTTGCAGGTGAATGACCTCTGCTGGCATGTGCGCTGCCTCTCATGCAGCGTTTGCAGAACGTCCTTGGGAAGGCACACCAGCTGCTACATCAAAGACAAAGATATCTTCTGCAAACTTGATTATTTCAGGTATATCATACAGGAATATAATTTATCAGATAACTTGTTATACTTGCTTGTTTCTTTTCACTTCAGCCACAAATGAAATTCACTTGAGACTTTTTCATTTGCTAGGTTTATTTTCAGAGGTTTAAACTATGGCTTTTCTTGAGGAAGGACTTGGGGAACCCTAAGTCTGTGTAAGGTAACCTCCTGCTAAGTCTCCAGTCTGCCCTTCCCCTGTTGCACATAGCTGCTGTATCTATACCATCACTTACTCGTGTGTGCACGGAGGGAAAAATGCCAAAGTCCCTGCCACAGTTTGGTTGTAAAACCATCCTGTGTGCAAGGAATCGTCCTTGGATAATGCTGGCTGAGAATGCAATGTAAAATTGAGATGATCTGTTTGGAGCAGTGCTTCACTGGTGTAGGGCTTAAGGCATCACAGGGAGCTCTAAAATTAACCCAGAATAAAATAAAGAGAAGCTTTCAGCAGTTATACCTTTATGTGATCAGTTTGATTTAGAATGTGATTCCTTCAAAATTACAGGCTAATCTTGCAAGGAAGAATATTATTTGTGTTGGTGATGGAGTATTCAGGATGCCAAGTCTTTGATCCAGAAAGCTGCAAAAATCGCTGCAGTTCATTTTGATGTGATTGCCAGTACTTCTCTAGTTTGATTGCTAGACCCAACTATTTCTGGGATTCTCAGCTGTGCAGTGAATAGATTGCATCCAGCTAGTCAAGTCTGAGACATAGTGGGAGGGGGCAAGCTGAGTGCTGTAAACTTCTGAAAAACCTAAATTTTGTGGGACTTGAATAAAATTTGAGTCTGAAAAGATCTTGGGGACAAATTCTTATCTAGGTAATCAACATATTTTGGTGGCTACTTTCCTCTTCAAAGAGAGATTTTCTAGTGTAATAATGCAGATTTTCTAGTTTATTTTAAAGTCATAATGTGATGTGAATTGAGGAAATAACTATGAAGATGCAGGTTTTCCCCCATCTGCTGAAGATGCTAAAGATTTGTAAAGGGGTAATCCAGCTAAATATATTAGTTCAGACTACCACTAGAGTAATGTGAAATACATTTGAAAAATTGGAAGAATTTTCAAGAGTCTGCTGTTTCCATCTTTCAGCTTTTAAGAGTGATTATCTTTATAAAAGGAATGATGAGGAGCTATGAATTCATGTAGCAGTTAAAATGCTTTGATTTTGCTCTTTGCCTTCTGAAAATACTAACCTCTGTATTTCAGTAGCGTCTTGCCTTAAGCTATCGTATAGAAACTTGCCGATTTTCCTTTATTTCGCAATGCCAACGCAGTCGCGCCGCGGGCTTCACGGCCCCTGTGATCCTGCCGGGGTCCGGCTCTGCCCGGGGCCGGGTCCGGCTCTGCCCGGGCCAGGTCCGAGCTCTCGGTGCCGGGTCCGGCTCTGCCCGGGGCCGGGTCCGGCTCTGCCCGGGCCAGGTCCGAGCTCCCGATGCCGGGTCCGGCTCTGCCCGGGCCAGGTCCGAGCTCTCGGGGCCGGGTCCGAGCTCCCGGTGCCGGGTCCGGCTGTGCCCGGGGCCGGGGTCGGGCTCTGCCCGGGGCCGGGTCCGGCTCTGCCCGGGCCCGGTCCGAGCTCCCGGGCCCGGGGTCCGGCTCTGCCCGGGGCCGGTGCCGGGTCCGGCTCTGCCCGGGGCCGGGTCCGGCTCTGCCCGGGGCCGGGTCCGGCTCTGCCCGGGGCCGGGTCCGGCTCTGCCCGGGGCCGGGTCCGGCTCTGCCCGGGGCCGGGTCCGGCTCTGCCCGGGGCCGGGTCCGGCTCTGCCCGGGGCCGGGTCCGAGCTCTCGGTGCCGGGTCCGGCTCTGCCCGGGCCCGGTCCGAGCTCCCGGGGCCGCTCTCGTTGCAGGCGCTACGGCACCCGCTGCTCCCGCTGCGGGCGGCACATCCACTCCACCGACTGGGTGCGGCGGGCCAAGGGCAACGTGTACCACCTGGCGTGCTTCGCCTGCTTCTCCTGCAAGAGACAGCTCTCCACCGGCGAGGAGTTCGCTCTGGTGGACGAGAAGGTCCTTTGCAGAGTACATTACGACTGCATGCTGGACAATTTGAAAAGAGAAGTTGAAAATGGTAACGTGTTGCTTAAGAACTATGTTTGTGGTTCAGATTTAATTAAATTGTTGGGGTTTGCTCCATTTTCCATACTGGGAGATAATTGACTGGTTTTACTAAGACTGGAAGCACAGGTACTTGAATCAAAGTAATGGTAAATTATTTCATATTCAGGGGATTTTATTTGTTTGTTTTGGTCTTGCTGTTTTGGGTTGGGTTTTTTGTTTGGTTGGCTTTTTGGTTGTAGTTTTTTTGTTTTGGGGCATTGGTTTTATTTGTTTTGTTTTAGTGCTTTGGGGTTTTTAGTTTTGGTTTGTTTTTTTTTTTTTTTTTTTTTTTTTTTTAGTCTGCAGAACTTGTTTTGTATCCTAAGGAAAATAAAGTATCAGCATATCCTGTTGATAAAATATCATGTTAGATTTATTTCTTCCCTCACTTGCAAGGGAGTTGTTTAGGGCATCATGTGTTATGATGCTAGATCAATTGCATTTTGAATAGATTATGGGGTTTTCTTAAGCTGAAATGCAGCTGACCAACTACTGTTGGTTGTTGTTGGAGAACAGTCTGACTTACAGCAACATTGTGAATGTTTAGAAGGCAGTGTTGTTTTCTTTTTAATGTTTCAGGTAATGGGATTAGTGTGGAAGGAGCATTACTAACAGAACAAGATGTTAATCATCCCAAACCAGCAAAAAGAGCTCGGACCAGCTTCACAGCAGATCAGCTCCAGGTAGAGACAGTGCTAAGAACTTGTGTGGCTCAGGTTTAATGCAGGACATGGGCACTGAACCAATAGAAAGTTTTATGCATACAGGGGGAAAGAAAAGCTTGAATGCTTTATTTCATAAACTATCAAGACATAGCATGTTTCTGGAAGTTTAACATGAAATAGTACTCTTCAAGCTCTTTATTTCCCTGGGGGAAGGTTGTAATTCTGAAGAGTGGAAACAAAAAAGGTGGTTCTATTTGATTGCTCAATGAAATCTATTTAATCAACCATTTAGATCACTAAGCATAATAAAAACAAAATATTTTTTAGATTATGTAATGCAAAAAGTTGTACTGAAGATGGCTACAGTATGTGACTTCAAGACATTAATAGGATGGAAGTTGGAATTTTAGTGCCTGCATCTCCTCCACTTTCCAGGTTTCTTGTCTTTTTGTTGCCTTGACAAGAGTTAACTTCTATTGAGACAGTCCAGAGCTACTTCAAACTCTAGATAACCACTTGAATTATCTTTCTAGGGAAAAACTCTAAGATAGGGCCAGCTTCCAATGAAAGAGGGGATGGTGAGACAAGATTTAGAGGTTTTAACCTGTAGTGAGAAGGAAGTTGTGACTTTCTACCTAATCCTGGCTGTACATCCCTGCCTTCAGTTAAACAGGTCTTTGAATTTCTGGTAACAACGTGAGTTATTTTGTTGGCCTGTCCTCTGATAATGAAAGCAGCTGAGAAACTCATCTTGAGGTGTAATAACATGTGAGGTGTTAAAGCAGTGCTATAAAAAAGGGCACGGAGTTGTTCAAAGCTTGGGCTCCTATTCTAGTCATGGCTGGAGAGAGGAGGTGGTGTTAAAACACAAACAAGCACGTGAACAATAATCCAACCGGGGGAACAGGGCACGGGCTCTGGACACTGAGCTTGAACTTCAGCAAAAGGGAACTTTTTTCCCCAGCAGAAGCTGAAAGGGAGGTAAGACCAGCCCTTAGGAGGGGAACTGTACTCAGGGGTTCTTCCCAGCTGCTGTCGTTCAAACTTCCATGTTCCCTTCTTTTCCTGTTTAAAGTAGATTGTAACACACTTTAGCTGGTGTCTGAGGTTCCCTGGCATCTTGTTGTTTCATGATACTTTCCATCTGCTTGCTGTACCTCTGTACCTGTCCTCGAGGCTGCTACAAGACTTCACCTCCAACAAGAGAAACATTGGGCTAAGTGCACTGCCAGAGTGGCAGCATGTATTACCTCACAAAGTACTTGTACAAAACAGTGTCCACACCTGCTGGATGGTTTTGTTCTTTAGCACCTCCCAGGACCTAAAAATGCTCCAAGAATGCTGGAGAGGCAGTTTGGATAAGGCCTGGAGTGATGGGACAAGAGGGAATGGCTTCCACTGCCAGAGGGCAGGGCTGGATGGGATATCAGGAATTGGGAATTGCTCCCTGTGAGGGTGGGCAGGCCCTGGCCCAGGTGCCCAGAGCAGCTGTGGCTGCCCCTGGATCCCTGGCAGTGCCCAAGGCCAGGCTGGACACTGGGGCTGGAGCACCTGGGACAGTGGGAGGTGACCCTGCCATGGCATAGGATTGGAACAAGGTGAGCTTTTAAGGTTCCTTCCAACCCAAACCAGTCTGTGATTCTATGAAAAATTACAAAAGTAAATAGTCTGAATCTTCAAAGATGAAACCAGGAAAAGTTTGATGGGTCAAAAATCCAAAAAACAAAATAATGCTTTGAAATTGCTGAAGATACCCTGCAGAAATCCTTGAAGCCCTATTTTCACAAACAGGCTGAATCCTTAAAGCCTGTGAAAGTTTTCAGGATGCAGGCCAAATTGACATTTACTTCCTCAGAAAAAAGATGTAATTTAAAAAGATGTATTCTTAAGAGAAGTGCTGACTACTTCAATTTTCTGAGTAGCCAAACCATCAGAAAGGCCAGACCAGCCACAGTGGAGCCTACTCTTGGGCTGGTGAAAGACAAAGGAAACAGCATTCCTGCATCCTCCGTGGAGATGAGAAGATCAATTACTCCATTTAACATAGGATGCAGATAGTGATTGACAAGTTCAGAGTGGTGGATCATGGCTTGTGCCTTTTTTATGCTGTGGTCTGCTGCTATAGGTGTTTATTGAGCATATTTGAGTTGCTCTGCAGTAAATTTTCTCCTATAGTTCTTTTAATGCAGTCTTACGGAGGATTTTTCCCAGTTTTTACTACAACCAAGCAGAATGGATTTCTCTAATTTCTGATAAATGTCACAGCTCACTCAAGCATAGCAAGGACTTGTACTTTGACTTTGGGAGGTTTTTGGTTTTTTTTTTTAATGTATTGAGTACTCTCTAGAGACTAGTGATCACAAAAAAAGTTTCCTGAGGACAGGCAAGGAGTAGTACCATGGTCTGAAAATACTGTCTAATGTGGCTTTTGACATAAATGCTCCTACAATCTCATGTCTTGCCTTTTCAGGTTATGCAGGCACAGTTTGCTCAGGACAACAATCCAGATGCACAAACACTTCAGAAACTGGCAGAAAGAACAGGCTTGAGCAGGCGTGTTATACAGGTAACAGTGGGAAGTTACTGGACTCAGTCTGGTACTCATCCATTGGAAATGTTCAACCAAATGTTTTTCTGAGGTTATTCCAACATGGAAAAGTATTCTATTCTCCTTTAACTTTGGACAACATCCTTAGTCAGGAATAGGTCTAGAACAAGCATCGTAATTTGGAAAACTTGCTATATTCCTCTTGCACTTTGCGTGAAGGGATTAAGTCTTCTAGGAAGAAACTTCTCTGCCTAAGCAATATAGAAATTGGTATTAATTTATTTCAAATATATATTTGACTGCAGTAGTCTGTTCTTACGACCTGCACTCTTTTTGAAAGTGTCTGTGGTATGACATTAGGAACAAGTGAATATCTAGTCATTTGTTATAGAGAGCAGAGTTAAAATATATACCATGCCAACCAAAACTAAAACACGAACTGAATCCTTGCTTGAAGATGTCTCTCAGCAAAAATATGGATGCATTTTTTTAAAAATCACATACACAAATGTGATTTTAAAAAGATAATACAAATTATATATTTACATGTTAATATAAATAAAAATTAATTTTGAGCTGCCTTGGCCCATTCTAGCCTGGAAAATTGACAGAGTGTTTCTATAGAAATGAGGTATCTGGCTGCTGCCTTAATCAATCCTTAACAATAAAAAAGGAATTTTTTTCCATGTGAAAAGGCCAGAGGGTTCTGTATGTGGAAGATGCTTTGCTGCAGTGTCCCAGGCAGGAGGAGGCTGTCGGGGCTGTGTTGGGTGGTGTGGTCCCAGGACAGTGGGGCTGCAGGTGATGCTGCTTGGCCTGGGGGATGCCAGCCCCTCTCTGTGCCTGTGCCTGTCCTTGGTTGGCTGCTGGCTACTGAAGATGCATTCCTGACTTGACCACACTGGTATATTTAGAATGGGTATTTTTCCATTTGGACTGTCAGCTTTGCATCAAAGGCCAAATGAACTATGCAAACTCAGCTTAAGACAAACTCCAAGGTTGTCGTTGTGCTAGTATTGAATGTGATCTATCAATGAGATGTATGTTTCCCTGTTTTTCAGGTGTGGTTTCAGAATTGCAGAGCACGCCATAAGAAACATGTTAGTCCTAATCATTCATCCACTGCTCCTGTCACAGCAGTTCAGCCCTCCAGGTTGTCTCCACCCATGTTAGAAGAAATGGCATACTCTGCATATGTACCCCAGGATGGGACTATGCTCACTGCTCTGCACAGCTACATGGATGGTAGGTATAACAGCCTTGCTCTTTTTCTCCTCATAAAAACGTTATCAGGTGTAGCAAAACCAGTTTACCTTTCTGATCAAAGAAACCTAGTGGATATAGCAATACTCTGCTTGCTATCTACACCTCATTAAGAAAGCAGTAGCCCTTCACTGCGACAGCATGGCTGAAGATCTGAGTATGAAGACCACTATTTGTGCTTCTTCTAGTCTATTAAAACAAGAATAGGAAATTAAATACTTATTTAAACATCTACTTCAGATATTTGAATAACACTTAATTTTAATGAAAACTGTTTGGCACCTGCTCCCTGGCTTTTGTCCCATGGACTGTGAGTGTGCTCAATCCAGCCAATTCCCTGAAGGCTTCAGCTTTCCTCTCAGTAACACAAATGGGAGGGAGGGGGAGAGGCTGCTGGTCAAAAGTGCTTCAATCTTCCTTTGTCTTATGACCCAGCACGTCAACAACTTTGTGTCCCATTTGTGATTAGGAGGATTGTGAAGGCTTTGGGAGAACCAGGCTGAGCTGCATTTGTGGCCTGAGCTTGCTTTCCTCCAGAGCAGTGGTGTTAAGAGTGGCCAATGGGGGAGGAGTGCAGATGCTGGGTTAGGAAAAACACAACAGGCTGCAGGGTTGGGACAGTGAACTGTCATTACCAAGTGGATTTATTGACTTTTGATCTTGTGCTATTTTCAATGAAGTTGACTGGTAAATGTTTCTGTTTTTGTAGCTCATTCACCTACAGCTCTTGGACTTCAGCCTTTGCTACCCCATTCAATGACACAGCTGCCACTAAGTCACACCTAATTCCTTTTCATCAGGGAGCTAAACTATAAAAGATGTAACCGTAAGTCACCGTGTATTGAAAATATAATTGGAAATATATTAATGTTAACTTTTTATTTAACACCCAGAGCATTTTCAAGAAAATTTTTGCCCAGGTATGTACATCTGTTTAGCCTGCAAGACACTTTTATGGATTCTGCATAAGTAACTATTAATTGTTTACAAGCCTTATTAAACACCTTTTTGTATTGTCTGGAAGTAGTCTGCTCTAGTTATGTTTGTGTTAATTTATTTGTCACCAAAAGAGCACTTTGCCTAAAAGAAAGGACTGACAATTGTGCAAAATGTTTACAATTCTTTGTGAAGTTGTAGTTTATAATTAGGTTTGTATTTGTAAGTTATTGTTAAAAGTATTATCTGTATTTGAGTTGTGTAGAGCCTATATGTTAAAGCTTATTTCTGTGAGTTTACAAAAATAAATTTTGGTTGCGAATATTTTCAAAAAGAACTGAATAAAGTTTCTGCTGTAGCATGCCAAGCAAAAATGTTGCTGTGTCTATGGCTGAACTGTGATCATTTGTCAAGTGCACAAATTGAATCCTCAATTTTAAGTCCCTCGTATACTGAGGAACATTACACTGAAGTCCTTCAGGAGGGCTCATATCTATTTCCATTGATAGTAAAAATCATTTAATGGACTTGTATGGATCTTGAAACACTCCAAGTGTGTGCTATACAAGTGGGGACGTGCAAAGCAGTGCTGCTTCTGAGGATGCACACCTGGAGGGGAGGGAAACTGGGTGCACGTTGGACAGATTGTAATCTGTGACGCGGCAAGTGGAGAACCTGAAGTCACATCTGCTTTAACATTTTGAATCTTTCTTACTTCAGCTTTTGTTTTCTTCCATGTTTTTGTCTTGTGATTTTGTTAAGCAGGATGATAAGTAAGAGGCAATACATGAATAGTCTGCTTTTTAAAAGTAAAATCTAGTTTGGCATTTTAACTGACCAATATCAAACTGCATATGAACAATGACTGGAATTTGGTCAAATGCACCACAGTCCACGGATTTTAGAGCTGTCAGTGTGCCAAGACTCACTAGTAGAGCATGTTTTATATACTAATTTGATGCTTAAAGGTTACTACAAATTCAACAGGTTTTTGTCTTCAAAGACTAGTTCCCTTAAATGACTTAAGACAGTTAGATCCCCCTTGCTCACTTAAACTTTATTTGCATCAGAAGGAAACCATATTTTGTTAAGGGTGTATGTGTC
Source organism: Geothlypis trichas (assembly GCA_009764595.1). Taxonomy (NCBI): domain Eukaryota; kingdom Metazoa; phylum Chordata; class Aves; order Passeriformes; family Parulidae; genus Geothlypis; species Geothlypis trichas. The sequence goes on along the minus strand of CM019909.1, from coordinate 31,352,017 downwards.
CAATCCCTTTTTTTTCCTCTCACAACTGTGCATTAGTGCCTACTCTGTGAAATTCCTTAATGATGCTGGTCAAACCATTTCAATTTGGAAAAGGTAGTGTTCTCTGTTGATGACTCTTGTGAGCAGAAATTTGATGGCAAGCTCTGAATTAATAAAGTTCTGTAAACTACATGCTGGCACTGTTTTAAGTGCTGCTCATAGATGTCTGAGCTAATCTGAGTAGTCAAAACAATCTCCAGCGGTTTAAGGCTTTTATTACCCTGCCTTTTTTTAAACTATTTTCCCAAAACACTCAAAATTGGGGCTGTAGTGGCACTTGACTGACCTTACATTTTATTTGAGCATACATAACTTCTCAATTAAATGCCCTGGGTAGAATATGGAAATCCAGATGTCATCTTCAGTACCTAAGCTAGCTCCAGATATTTGCACGCTACCAAAGTTCATGTGTAGCAGTAGACAAACTACTTTTTGTTCATTTGTCTGATACGCTGAAGTTTTACCAGTTAAATGCTAAATAACGTTAATTTAGATGTTAACATAAATTGGTAATTTGAAATGCAACATGGGCACTTGTGCTGAGCCCCTTTAAGAAAAAGTAATTATTCAGTCTTATTTAAAGAACTGAGTAGCTTCAGGTTGTCTGAAACAAAAGCAAGTTTAAGCTTATTTATGAAGCACCTCCTTCTGTTCAGTTCCAAAGACAGGACAGGATTAAAGTACGTGGGGGAGCAATTTTCCTATTTCCCTATGAAAATGGGAAGCAGGAGCATTGATCTTTTGTGTTATTTAGTGCGTGAGCAGATATTTGTTTATTAAAAGCCATGTGAGATATTTGTGGGTGGGGCTGGGCAAATGCAGACTGCATTGAAAACAGGAGACTGCAGCAGAGAATCTGGGCTTTGAGCCTTCCTGTGCCAGAGCTGTCAGCAGCTGGTGTTGGGCTGACAGTGTTTTTAAAACTCTGCCATACTGCAACAGAAACCAATCCCCTCTCTGAATGACATAACAGCTGCCATCACACACTGCACCAACATTATTTCCCAAGATATGGCATGGGAGAAAGATTCTACTGCTGCAAGTCTCGCAAAACCAAAGGTTATTACCAAAATAGGGGAAACTTAGGACAAGTAACAGTCTACTAGTATATAAAAAAATACACATTTTCCTATTTTAAAATAAGGCCATTGCATGTTTAAGATAGCTACTTCATTAAAAAAAAATCACACAGGAAAGAGTTGGAGTTTTGTTTAACATAGGTTAGCAAGTCATTCAAGTAAATGAATCATAAAAATATAATTTAAATACTATGTAAGCTGCAATATGCTGAACACAGGACTCACTAGCAGCCACTTTTTTTTACTATTTTCAGAAACAATCAGCAGAAATACTAGCATTCCTGTAATAGGATACAGGCATTTAGCCAAAATAGGATTTTAAGATCAAAGAAGTGTATATCTATGTTATGCATAGTTAAATGCATAAAAATATTACCTTTCAACATGCACTTTGATCTGCAGTGTCTCTGCAGGAATTTGTACAGGTGGCTGGCTGGGCTGGGGTGCTCAGACATGCTCCACTCACACATTCAGATGTGCCAGTGCAGGTTTGTCACTACATCAGTTCAGAAAGAGTTGCCGCTGCAATACCAGAGCCACTAGTACAAAACTCTCAAAGAGTTTAACAACAATTTTTTTAAGCTCTGGTGACCCAGAACCACTACAGCTGACTGTTATACTTTGATTTGTTATCTGTTTTGGACCGTTGTTAGTGTTCTCAAAAAAGCAGCCCACTTGTGATTTTAAACATACCAATGCCATGACTGTCCAAATTGTCAGTATTTCTGTAAGAAAGTGGAACTTTGTAAACTAAAACAAACAAACAAAAAGTAAAATAAAAACTACTAAGCCCTTATGACATTATCATTTGGAGCAAAAGTACAGACCCTTCTCCTGGGAGGACTGAGTTTTTCCAAACTTAGCCTCTTTCAGACTAAAATTAAAACAGATTGCCCAGAGAGCCCAGCCAAACCAACAGAAATGAGAACCTGGGACTTAATGAAATGAAAGTTGATTCAAGACAGGAAATTGAGTTGGTCAGATGCGTTGAAAATGATGGCAACCAGAAACTACATTACAAAGCTCTGCATAAAACAATCCTTTCCTTCTTTAAGCCATCTGCAGATGTGTGGATTTGTGAAGGAACATGCCAGGTTATTGCAGAAAATGCACCAAAAGCAACATTCACTGCAAAGTCAAACCACAAAGATGGTATACATCAGATGCTGGCTGAGACAAAACCAGAAATATTTTCATCCCGAATTTATCACCAGGGTCTGTTGCACTGTAACAGGTCAGTTAAGTTACCATTTCCTTCTTTAGCAGAAATTTCCATCAGACCACACCACTGCTGCACGGCTGCTGTGGCTCTGTAACTGCAGCACAGTGAAACCCATTGCTGCAGCACCAGAGCAATGCAGCCTCTCCTCCCTCCCCTGAGCAAGGAGCTCAGAACAGAGGCACTCCCCAGAACAAGCCTACGGACAAATGAGCAGCCAGGCTGAGTTCCATCACGTGCTGACAGTGTTCCATCACGTGCTGACAGTGTTCCATCATGTGCTGACAGTGTTCCATCACGTGCTGACATGGGTCTCTGCCCCAGGGCTGCCAGGGAGACGCCACCGTGTGACATTGCTCTTGGCTAACCAAAGAGAACAAACTGCAAAGGTAGGATCCCTAGAAAAGACTGGAGAGCAGACTGCTCGTGCATGAGAAAAAGCTCCAAGTAGCATTTGAACTAATCTGGATGTGGACTAGTTCCTATGGCATGCAGCCAACATTAGATTTAAATGTAATGTGAATAGCAAGAAAACCATGTGAGATAAAAAACCCATCAGTCCGCAAACAAATTTTAAAAGAGGCAAGAAAGCAATTTTATTAGTAAACCTGACATTTTCTGAAGGAGGACAACATAACTAATAGCTGCAGTCAGTTCCAACAGGCTGCATGTGTTAACAGGAGACACTGATGTTACTTCAAAAAATAAAATTGTCCAGATTTTAATATAAGTAACAACATACATATGAGACACATAGTAAAGGTCCTCTATGCTCCAGAATCCCCTTAAAATAACTTCAATATTACAATTTACCTTCCAGTGTCTGGAGACACTATGTTAGATTCTTCAAGGCTATACATGATCACTTGAACTCAATATTCTTTAACATACAAAATGTTTTACTGCTATTGTTACTTTCTGGAATGAAAAAAAATTGAGATTTACAGCAATGCTTTACAGAACAAAATGTATGCAGGTTTTATTTGCCAAATTTGCATCAGAATAAATGTTAAAAAGAAAAAAAAACCCAAAACAAATAAAAGGGAAACAAAAGTAAATACACTTTCATGGAGATTAACCATAGAACAGTAGGGTTTTTTATCTCTTCCAAGCAACTGTAATGTACCTCTTCCCATGTGGCATGGTCTAGCTGCTAACCTGGGCTCAGGGAACACCAATATTCCTCTAGAGATCACTTTTGCTTGTTCACCTTTCACTAATTTGTACTGAACTGGCCCACATCTAAACCTCCTAGACTGTGTCATTCTCCTCTCCATAAGCATTTGCTTTCACAGAATCACAGAATGTTCTGAGTTGGAAGGGATGGTCAAAGATCATCAAATCCAGCTCTTAGGTGAAGAGCCCACACAGGGACCAAACCCACAACTTTGTCACAGAATCCCTTTTCCAGCAGCTGTGAACCACCCCTTGTGGCACAGACCTGGTCTGCTACTCATGGCCAGTGACTGGACAGCACAAATCAACCAGTCGCCTACCAAAGGTGACAGCATTTACCCCTTGCAAAACATAGCATCATATAGTATAAGCCTCATACACACTCATTTTCCCTTAAATGATTTATGCTGCAACTCTGCCTACACAGAGTCTATGTCTGCATATATTCACTATTCAGCCAGTGAATCCCAAACACACAGCCATGCCAGCTTTCTTTGCTAACTCAAATCTTGCTTTGCTAATTCAAGGTCTCATTGCAGGGAATGCTGAATGCCAGAAGCAACCTCAGACAAGGCTCCCCACTTGGAGTGGAATGACTTACAAGGCACACCTTAACCTTGAGTCCAAATTCTTCCTTTTTCCCCACTCGAAATAAGTGCTCCACTGCTATGTCTGCTGAATTCCATCCCCATCCCCGAAAGGCTTTTGCATGGGGCTTGGTGGTGGCCTTTTTCTTTTTCTGTCCTCCAGAAAAACATATGCAAACTGGCCAGATTGGGAATCATCTGCCACAGGTCATCTGGCTGTGACGCTCAGCCAACTCACGGCGTACAGTAAAGGTTTCTTCACTTCTCACAGAGACAGGGGAAAATATGACTGCGAGCTTCCTAAACTCCAAAATAGATTTCTACTGAGTTCTGTGGTATCATTTCAGCCATACACCTTGCTTCATTTAAGATCTCAATTCAGATTCAGACAAAACCCAGTATAGTTTATTATCACATTGTTTAAAAAAATCTAAATTTAAATGAAAAAATGTAACAAACAATCCTCCGTCCTTTATAAACAAAGCCCAGAATTCCCCTCCAACCAGGAGCAGCGGCCCCTCCTGGGGCTCCCCGGCCCCGCTCCTGCCCGCGTGCCCCAGCGCGCCCCGCGCAGCCCCGCTGTGCTCGGCGGAGCCGCCCCGCGCCCGCGCAGCCCCCGCGCAGCCCCCGCGCAGCCCCGCGCGGCGCAGACGCACTCCGGCTGGTATCGAAATCTTTATTAGAGCAATCCCCAGGAACTGCCAAACAGAATGAAGCGCTTCCGTTTTCAAAGATATTTAAACAATAGGATTCTATTTCTGCATAGCAGAAGCGACAGGATTTAGAGCTCAAATCATTATGCTCGTGTTAATTCGGTTTTGACAAAACAATACGATCTTAAGAATCATATTAATGAAACCTACCTTTCATTTCTTAAACCTCAAAGAGCCATTTTTATGGCTTTAAAACTCATTATTTGGGACAAATGCATGTGGACATTTTGTAGCATAGGGTAACAGACAATTTTAATACTAATAGCACTAGTATTACTTGAACATGAAGAAACACTCATTTTCAATTGTTTACAGTGCAGTACATATTACAAATTACCCCAAAAATCATTGCTTGTATCAAAAGTTTAAAAATTTAGAACAACTTATAAAACGGTTCCAGAATAGGAAATTATCAGTCTTGAAATGGAGAGGGAACCTTATGCTTATAAACACACAAATAGATGTATTACAGTAATATATATGTAATTTTTAGCTTTTTTCCTTGTGTTGTAAGTAGCAAGAGCCCAGTTCTACCCACAGTTACACAGGTACAATACACATGATCATTGTAAACAGAAAGCAGAATAGGCCCTACTCAGAAGTCCACTATATAACAAATTAAAGCTATTTTTAAAATCTACTGTATAAAAATGGAACAGTCTTGCATTGTTTTCATTTATTTGCAACACTATTGTTACGTGTTCTCCTGGACCACACCATCAATTTTCATAATCTCTCAACAGCAACAGTGTGCTGCATCACACAGTGCAAACACACCTGACATCCTTACTACAGTTGGTTTTTTGTTAGTCAATTTGAAATAAAGTGTTGGTTTTCCTCTCTAGCCTTTTCTGTTTCATAGTCTACATGGTATAAATGAATTTCAAAATGTAAGCTAGGTAAAGTAACAGCCAGTAAGGCACTTTGTCTGCAAGGATACAGCTGTCCAGGCTGAGCAACTGGTCAAAGGGAGACATTCTGGGTCATTCAAAAACAGTCAGTTTATTCTTCATAACCAGTTCTCTGACAGCCCACTTCTGGAAGAACACTTATTGACAATTGAAGAATCAGCCTGACATTGCATCCACCAAAAATATTTTCCCTGTTCTACAGCAGAACATGCAATAGTGAAATATTTCATAGAATACTAACATTTAAAGGAATATTCAGCGCCCTTGGATCACCCAAGAATCATCTGCTGAATATTGTTTGGAAAAAAAATCCTCATCAGAAGAAATGATCCTATCTCCTTGTTTCTGTGTTTTGTTTCCATAGGGGTTTTTTGTTTGTTTTGTTTTGATGGCTGTGTGTGTGTGTGTGTGTGTGTGTGTGTGGTGGTGTTTTGTTGGTTTTTTTTTTGTAGTGGGTTTTTTTTGGGTTTTTTTTTTTTTTTGTTCTTAAAAAGTTTGAAGGCTTGACATTAAAACTTTGGTATAAAACATGTAAATGAAAGCCATTCAGTAATATGCTTTAGGGAGATACAATGAATCCAAACCAAACTAAACGCATGTGATCGCATGGATGCGACAGCAGCTGTTTTCTACTGTCTTGGTTTCTACATTCTGCTTGTTTGTGACTCTGAGAATGTTTCTTTTTCTACTCACAGCTCCTGCCAGGGGAAGGAGCCTGGCAGGACCCTGGGCACGCCCTGAGCACGCCCCGAGCCTGGCACGCCCCGAGCCTGGCACGCCCCGGGCAGCTCAGGGGCTGCTGTGGGTTCTGGGGCGCCCCACGCCCGCACCCATCAGCGCGGCCGGCGGCACCGCGGGCACTGCGGGCACTGCGGGCACTGCGGCACCGCGGGCACTGCGGCACCGCGGGCACTGCGGGCACTGCGGGCACTGCGGGCACTGCGGGCACCGCGGGCACCGCGGGCACTGCGGGCACTGCGGCACCGCGGGCACTGCGGGCACCGCGGGCACTGCGGGCACTGCGGGCACTGCGGCACCGCGGGCACTGCGGCACCGCGGGCACTGCGGGCACCGCGGGCACTGCGGCACCGCGGGCACTGCGGGCACTGCGGGCACTGCGGCACCGCGGGCACTGCGGGCACTGCGGGCACTGCGGCACCGCGGGCACTGCGGCACCGCGGGCACTGCGGCACCGCGGGCACTGCGGCACCGCGGGCACCGCGGGCACTGCGGGCACTGCGGCACCGCGGGCACTGCGGGCACCGCGGGCACTGCGGGCACCGCGGGCACTGCGGGCACTGCGGCACCGCGGGCACTGCGGCACCAGCCCTGCTGGCTGAGCACCAGAGCACACGGCATATTTCACCGTGTCCCACTCTCTACAGAGAAAAAGGGATTTTTAATTTCATATTAAAGCAAGTAACAAAGTAAAAGTCCAAATCCAAAAACATCAATATTAGTACCTCCTCTGTGGTGTGCATCTACAGACTCTGGCCCACAGGATTAATTAGGAAACATTATAATAAGATAGTCTTCAAATATCTTAGGCGAACCTTTCCCAAGTAAATATTTGTATTATTGTGACTAATTATTTGCAATTTATTTCTAGAAAGCCAATTTTAATATTAAATAATTACTACTTACGGAATTTATTGATTACAAAATCTACATGGTATTGCTTTGTATTTTCACAGTTTTCATAATTACATCGTAAGAAAATGGCTTTTAAATTTTCTTCTCAAAAATGATGATCAGTTACATTCTAAATACTTTCACAAAATAGTGAGAGGAGCAAACTTATACATATATATAATTTTTACCATATATAAATAATAATACAATTTAAAACTTTCACTTTTAGAAATTCCTTTAGTAAATGCATAGGTTTGTTACAAAAGTTTTCTAATCAAATAACTGTATACTATTTCCTATTATGTTTTATTCCTAGTAAACTCTGTGGTTACATTCATATGATAAAAAAGCAAGCTATATTCAGAAATACGCTTTTTCAATTGAGCTCCCAGTAAGACACTCAAGTCGAGTAGAAATATAGATCATGTAATGCAATTTCTTTAGCTGAAAATTAATCAGTAGTATTAAAAAAAAAAGCTTTAAAACATGGATTGTAACAAGACCAACAGCTTCTTTAATCACAGAATGGTTACACATACCCCCAAAAGTTACTGACTTCATTCTCAAAAAATATTAGACTCATGGGGGTGGGGTGTGTGTAATCCATACCACCCACATAATGAGAAAGGAATGATGATGATGATGATGATGATGATGACGACGATGATGAAAAACTTAATCTCTTGGGAGTCTTTTTTTTCCCAAAGGTGGGATTCCTAGTCCTTTCTAAAAGTCAAGTTTCCTCTAGGGTATCAGGAGGGGTTACCAAAATCTAAAGGTGCCTATAATCAGTAGCTATATTTGAAACCATATGCCTTTATTTTACATTACTGGAGTCCTAAACTGAACTTCTCATTTTTGCCTCAGGGAAAAGACTCCAGCATACACTGGACCAAAGAGAAAGTTTACAAGGATACTCCCACCTGCACCTCAGGTCACTGACTGCAAGCGTGTGGATGGTGGTCACTTGTGCATCAACATGACCCCAGAGCCATGGCACGAAGGACAGCATTACTGCCTTTGCAGTGATCACAGACATCACAAACCAGAGCTGTAAGTTAGAGAGCAAAATCCCATTGGGATGTAGATGGTCAGTAAACTTTCCCCAGAAACCTGCCTTCAAATCATCTGGAAAAGAATTTGCACTTCTTTTTGTGACACCAATGGACATCCAGGGTTAGAAAAGTATTTCCAGGCGCTAAACTCCAGTCACAGAACTGGCAAATGTATGGCACATGGCACTCCTGGAAAGTGCTGGAATAACTTTTTCAATCCACTGGAATCCATGAAAAAGAGGGGCAGGCCTCAGTATGGCTGGGTCCTTGGCTCCTCCAGGAGACTAATAAATTATTTAAGTCTCTTTAGCTCCATCCTGGTAGTAACAGACTTGATAAACTCTCCAGTGTTAAGACTTTTTCCATCAGCAGAGCTGTTACTTAATGGCAGTGACAATTCCACTACTGGGAGGGTCATAAACCTCACCAAACGTTAATGTGCTTTCTACCAGCAGGTGTATGAATGATTTTGTACTAATGACTGGGCAAATTTAACAATCAAAAAGCAAACTAAATCTTTCAGAGCATCTTTCAGTGGTTGAATAATTCATTCTGTACCATGAGAAGATTTGAGTTCAATGTCCTAGTACCTTACTGTGTGAGCCACTGGGAGCACAGAGACGTGCAGGAAGTGCAGCCCCAGCCCTCTGCACCTGCAAAGTCATTCCAATGGCTTGGAGCCCTTCTAAGCTAGGCAGAGGCAATGGAACTCCTTGTGCACACACACACAGAGTGAAGATTTTCATTCAACGAGAAAAGGACTGCATTTAGTTTTCCTTTCAGTGAAGCTCAACCTCCCTGTAACACAGAACGCAATCAGAGACTTGTCAGGGTTAGGGGGATATTAACACATGTGCATCTCTCTTAGACATCAGCTAAAAATTATACATTCACCATCTTGTACCAGATGAAACCTCATTTGTGTAAACCACAAATCACTTCAGCTGCAGTGGGACCTTCTCTCAGTTATACAATCTTTTAAGCACAACTCCCATAAAACTTCACTTTAAGCAGTATCAATTTAAGTATTTTCTGACTACCTTCTTTGGGATCTGCAGGGTACCATCATGTCTTAAAAGATGCAGTTGTGGATGTGATTAAAATATCACTACATTTTTTCAGTGTAGGAAATCATTAATGCATGTATAATCACAGTTTAAATAGCTGCAAACCAGCTTGTACAAAAAAATACAATCATAGCACCATATTTACAAATTTAGTACCATCTCCTCATTAACTGGAGTCTCAAACTATCTTTTTTTATGGCTAATTAGGTTATATGTTAGTGCTTTCAAAAAATTGCCTGAATTTCTTTTACAAATATACACGTATAAGAAACATTATCAAAACTGCTGTCATCTAAGGCAGCAACTTGTATTACAAAAGTTATTAAAACATTATACACTTATAAAAGTTTCAAATTTACATTTTCCTTTTCATAGGCACTCTATAAACTAAAATGTGGCCTTGTTTTCACAGCTGTTAGTTTAAGCATTTAAACTAGTTAAATGCTACCAATGTTGCTCCTTTTTTTATATAAGCAAAAGGAAAAAAGAATCACCCATTAACCAGAAGCATCATTTACAGTTTTTACTTTTGCCTACTTTATACACGTTTTGCTTAAAAGTGACACTTTTTATGTCGAGCTTTCGTGTTCATTATCCCACTGCCTTCTTAGGGCTTAGTTTCTTCTTCCCTAGAATTCGGTGGAGGCTAGCTGACATGAAGTAGGGTTTTGCTGTAGATCCATCATTTCTTTCCAGGTCTTCACCTGAATTTACACAGCAGGACCAGTCAAAAAAGGAAACAGCAGTACAACCACACACACAGAGACAGAAAAAGAATTGAAAAAAGGAGAGAGCGACAGACCCAACATTAAAAGAAATGCAATCAAGGTAATTTAGCTTTATTATTAAGTTGATGAATGACATTATAAAATTTCTATTTTCTTAGACTACAAGGGGATTTACATGATGCAGAGACACAAACATCTTGTCATTTTTCAATGATAGCAACATATCCCTTTTATTCTCCAGATCTTTGGTTTGGAGAATTCCTTCACTGAACCCTGCTATTTTGGAAATCTCTTACTGGAAAATGTGTCACAAAGACAGCCATGGAGTTAAGCACTTTCTAAAACTGGATCATTTTTCACTGCCTAAGATAAAGTTTATTTGAGAACCTGTTGGCGTGAATTAATAATATTCTATCTAATCTATTGTTCATTACTTAATGGGAGCATGGGAAGTAGAACACAATATGAATAAACAAGGCAGACATTACTTTTTTCCCTATAGAAAAGTAGGAGCTGAGTGTTATTAGTGCTATGTCTGCCTGTGATCATGTTTGCTTAGAACCAAAGCCCATAAATGAGATAAACAGGATGTAGCTCTCCACTAAATACCAATTTTGAGTTTTCTAACTGATCTTGTTCCTGTGATTCTTTGGCAGCCCAGTTTTTCAGAATCCCTGCTAATCTTAGTTTCTATGGAAGTGAGGTTAAAGTGAATGTTTAAAGAATCAGTATTACCATGTTTGCCTCACTTCAGTAATCCATAGCGTATATTTATGAAAGATAAAGCCTATGACTATTTCCCTTGGTATTATCAAATAATTTGCAAATTGCAAGAGCAACCACTACCATGTAACTGACTTCTACTTGTGTCCTGCCACATGGCAACACACTTGGACCTACCAGAATGGCTTTCATTATAGAAAAATACAGCACATGGAAGGAACTACATGCTAAGGACACCTGCTTCATATAATCATATCCTAATTCAAGAACGGCAGATTTCTTTTGTGATTTTAGTATTCTCTATCTGGGCAGCCTGAACAGCAGTCTCTTTGACTGTTTGCCATTGGGAGTCCAAGAGACAGTTAGCTTCAAGTGGTATTTCACAGAATCTTTGCGGTAATTCAGCATTTGCTCAGGCTTATTAAACTGAAAACAAAATACCATCTATATACCAAAGAATATATTTGTTATTGTCAAGACACTTAAGCAAATCAATACTGTACAGGGCTGTTCACAAAGTACCCAGAAGCAAACTTAATGAAATTTAAGGAACATCTGAAAAACAAAAGCCAGATATTTTCATAAACCATAAAGCTACCTTATACTTCTTAAAGTAATTAAATTTGAACACTAAAGCATGGAAGACAGTATCACAGAGCCAATATGAAAAGAAGAAGCTGCTAATTTTTCAATAGAGTTTGCTAGTATGCCACCAGACTTCTGTGTCTGGAAGGATGGATAAGATGATGTTTTACTCCTCTTGCCATGACTTGCAGGCATTATGAAAGAAAATGTAGTACTTACAAAAGCAGAGGAAAAGCGTGTCAACACACATTGCATAGACGCTGAAGAACCCATGTGCAACTAAGTAGGAGCCAATGATGACTGTCTACAAAAAACAAACCAAAATAAACCCCCAAATTTCTTTCAGCACCACTGTGGTAGTAATAACACAAGTCGGAAGCCTAGTCTGCTATGCAAATTTAGAAGAATTTCATCTCAGCTCTGTATTTCTACCAAAGGTTACTAGTGCTGTGGACAGGGATCACAAGTTCAAAACACCACATCCTAACATGTAGTAGCTTCTAGTTTTCCAGCTGGAAATAACTCCAAACTGAAATTATTTCAACCTCTGAGGAGAATATATGCCAAGAATATTCCAAACTCCTTCAAGAATCACTCAGCCTAGAGATGTTCTGAAATTTAAGGGAAGGCTTACAAAAGGAGACAGAGATGCATTACAAGTCCCTTCCATTAGAAATCACACTGTCATCAGTGTCTTGCTGCCTGGGAAGTCTGAGGAAATGTGAAACCTAATTTTTCTGAAGATTCAGAGCCACTGCAGTGCCACTTCTGCCTGAAGGATCCCAAGGATTGGAGTGCAGCAGCTCAGTCCTCACTTGAGTGGACACCATGCCACTGAGACACTGACCAAAGCTGTTACCAGACCATGCCCTGAGTAGTCTGAGCACCTCAAACTGCCCCAAGCATTCAGGAAATTAAATGGTTGCCTTACCAACAATGGTACCCAGTAGTAATTTAGCATTGGCACTTCCTGTGCAAAGACTGGTATTCTCTGTGTGAAGAAAAAGAATGCAAGAACACCTGCAAGAAGCACAGGCAATTGGTTATTTCCATGCTAGCTCTAATTTCCCAGGATCTAAAGAATGGATAAGACAGAAAACAGATCCAAGGCTGGTTTCAATAAAAGTTTGTAAACAATACATTCTTCAATACTTATTATCTAACAGAAGAAATATGTAAATTAATCAATTACCATAAAGATATTAATGGGCCCAGAAAGACTGTAATGAGTTGTTTTGCTTCACTATTCTACTGAATTTAACAGCAAAATTAATAAATACTGTAATTCTACAGGGATGACAAAACACTTTATATCAGCTCTTGGTACTAGTTTTACTTTTGATTAAAATATAATTAATTAGTTAACTTTGAAAGTATACAGAATACAAAATATGGCTATTTGTAAAATAGGTTTTTGAAACTACTGTGACAATTTGGAAAAAACCACAACAGAACACTGCCAACCTGAATTTCTGAAAGTGCTTCATTTAAAAGATAGAAAAACATTTTTCTGTCACAAAAAACTATGAATAGTCTACTTGGTAACTACTGTACTGAATATCTATTTGACATCTACAGATAACAAAGAAAACCCTATAAGGATGCTAGCAAAGCTTCAGGTCCTGCAGACCTGTACCACCACATCTATAGGCAATTGTCTGTTACCAGGTGAATGTCATTTGCAATTTTGTTCAGTTCTTATAAAAGGAGAACTGACTGTGGCTGACCTACTGGATGTGAATTTGGTTTGATCCAACTATGATGATGCAGCTGCAGAAGTCCTTGCACCAGCCACACATTCAAAAGCAGTAAAAGCAATTATGGAAAAGACACTGTCAAGGCAAACCAAGTGCTGGGCAGGGGGGAGAAAGGGAAAAAAAATGGTTTTAGATTAATCTGGCAAATCCTAGAAACACAGAAACAGATTTCCAAATAGTTAGACAAATGAGAACCTCCAGCTGCTAACTAAGCACATATGAATATGGTAGGCATGCTTGTGGGTACCAGAAAATAAAGCATACCATTTAGAAAACAAACAAGCAGCTTACCTACACCACCGGCAACAAGGATTTTCCCCAGAAATAGAAGGAAGTCTGTGACTTTGTCCAGAACTGCAACCCTGTTTAGCAAAGGACAAATGAGACATAATCGTCACAACCAGACATTTGTATTCTTTCTCCTTAAATCTTTGGATAATTCCAAAACATGACAAGAAGCTGTCTTCTGCTGGTTTTACAGGCTGACCACACAGCACCACAGACAGGCAGTGCTGAGATGGGTACTGCTACAGCATCATCTCAGGAGGCAAAAAAGCACCGAGCCTTTGTTGGGCAAGGCCTTAATGTAGCAATGCTCCTACAGGACTGACATGGAGACTATTTATTCCTCAAGCTGGTTTAAAAAAATCAAACTACCCAAAACTTCAAAATATTTTTATTTCAGCCTTACTTCTAGGGGCACAGATAAGCCAGGCCAGAATAGGAGAAGTACACATCAACACAAAAAGCCATATTTATGTAGATTGCTGGTAGGCCTCCTTTTCACTTAGTCCTATCTGGCCATTTTCATGATCTCATAATACGCCAAGTCTACTATTCTAAGATACCATGGTACAGCATGGAAGACAGGAAACTTCAGAGTGGGAAGATAATCACAGATGAACAAAGGCAGACAGAAAAGCTGATAATAAATCTGCAGCTCTCATTGAAGCACAGCAGGGAGTTTCTGCTCAATGTTCTGCCAGCCTGTCCTATCATAAACTGCAGATAAATAATGGAATGAAAAATTAACTTTGTATCTTCAACCTCTTGACAGCACAGAGGGCCATATTACCACCATGGATGTGGTAATACACAGAACTGACTACTGCGAAAAATAAATGTTAAGAACTACTAAAGAGACAAATCAGCATTAACCTGTCAGAATTCAGATTTAGCAAAATGCACAAGATAAAAACGTCTTTATTTGAAACAACAGAATTATATGTCTAGATTTTAACTACTGCTCTAACTGATTAAGAGCAAAACCATAAAGGGCAGAGAGGTGATATTCTGTAAGGAAATGAAGGCAGCCTCTCTCCTATTGCACAGGCATTACTCAGTATGGACATCACTGTCCTGATATTAGTACAGGGTAACACAGTGAAGATATTCCATCTCCCAGCTCCAGTCCTTTTCTTTCTTAAGTGCCATTTCCACTTTTGTCTTTCAGCCCTTGCCTCCATCTCCCTCCTCCTCCAGTCCTTCACCCAAGCTTTTAAACCACCTAACCAGTTTTACTGAGTCTCTTTCTTGGTAATCAGATTCTGTTGTATTGCATCAATATGGCCTGCTCCTAAGTTATTCTCCCATTACGTTTTGACCTTACAGCAGCAAAGGAGGAGCCAGGAGCAAAGAAGGAAAGCACCAGTGAGAACAGGGAGTTCGGCAACACGCTCGGTAGTGTAAAAAAGGGCCAGGAAATTTCCAAGCATCAGAGGACATCTGGTTATATTAAAGACAATCTTTTTGAAAGGAAAGTATTCTGTCTTCTTTACTTTCACTCTCCAAAACCTCATAAGATTTCTGAATGAATCTGAAGACTTAAGTTTTTCTGCTTTCCCTTTCACAGACCAAGTGGACCAAAGCTCAAAAAACAAACATATGACAGATGATGAGCACCCCATTCCCATCTATCTGCAGATCTCCTCTCAGGGGCTCCCCTTGTTTCTTGGAGGCATTATTACAATGTACTGGGTACTTAGGAATTTAAAGGACCAATCACAACAGAACAATGAGATTCCATCAACTCTGCATAGGTTACTATACCGGCCAGCCTGCTGTTATACAGAGTGTAAGAAGTGAGGGCCACATTTGAGGACAGAAGTGGCCCTCAGTATTTGGAGAAGATATGGGAGAGGACAGAAGTGTGCCCACAGAGTGCAAGAGCAGGAACTCCTGACATTTCCAAGAAGGGAAGGAGACAGTCCCTTACCTCACCACATTCCGCATGAGCAAAAAGAATGCTTCCTTTGCCGAGGTGCAGAAGTTTTTACCATATATGGCAATCTGTAAAATAACAGTGGCTGCTAAGTAATTTAAATAATTAGGGTACCTTCTCATATGCCAGGATCCATCTGCATGTAATGCATAGCTCTCCCTAATTTGTGGCCTTGAAACTCAGATGAACATAAAACACTTTCCTCAGTCACCTGCTACTTCTCGATGTTTCCCATCAGGCTGGGGCAGAATATTGTCCATCTTTCCCCTTCAAATCACCTGGCTATGAGCATGCCACCCCTTGTGATCTCACGGGTACTAGACTAAGTACTTAGTTTGCTAAGCAGAGCAAAAAAGGTACTTGTCAAGGGGTTCTTCTCCTTTTGCGAGTTACCTAAACTAGATTTATAGTCAGTGGAAAAGAACAGGCACTTGGAGAGCTGAAGTGAGCTGACCCCTGTAGTTATCTCCTTGGACCTGATGCAGCTTTCCCTGAAGAAGAAATCTGCATAAAATAAAGCAGCAAAAGTTATTCAGGAACAAACTACTTCTTCCTGGTATAGTGTTCACCAGGGTAAGATATATCAGAACAGCTCTCAGCTCAGACAGTTCATGAACTGTAAAGAAGACTGTCAAAAACACCTCCTCTTCAAGATGGCAAAAATTTGAAATATCAATTGCATCAACACAGGTTGTAATGGACCCACTACAGCCACCTCCTCTGAGACGAGAAGTCTGTGACTGTACCATTCAATCATCAAAATTGCTTCCAGTTGGAAAAACCACAACATCTTCACATAAATTAACATACACAGATTTCAGCCTAGGATGTTCTGGCTGGAACATCCTAGGCTGAAATCTGTGCATGTTAATTTATGTGAAGATTTCAAACTTCTCTTATCTGGAGGCTAAGAAGGCTTATTTGAGAGAAATATCATTGCTTCTGCTAGTAGAACTTGTGCTTCTAACTTCCAGGTGGAAATACAATCATCACATGCCTTCTGACCTCCTTATTCAACTATCGCCTCCAAACAAAAATGTCATCAACATGCAATATGAAATAAGCTAGTATTCCTGCTGAAATCAGGGTATCAATTATTGAATTACAGGGGCAGTTAACCAGCTATTCCATCCCTTCCCACTTATTTTGGGGGAGAGGGTGATGGACAAAAACAGGAAAAAAAAGAGGTTGAAACTAGAAGGAAAAAAAAATCATACTTTTTCATAGTAGAAGCACACACATGTACTGAAAACTCCCACAAATCCCATTATCAGCAGATTCAAGTACTGCCGGCTTTTGATGAACTAGTAGTGTCTAGGATCTTTTAATGTTCTAGATAGGGGAGATAACATGCAGACACGGGACATACCATGATGTAGGCATTTCTGTTTATAAATTTTAAGAATTTTTCCAAACACCAGAAACAGCACTTGAGGCAGCAGAGTAGGAACCTAGTGAAGGAGTTCTGAGTACCTGAAAAGAGCAGGAGAGAGTACATCATACATAGAGCTCATTAATAGTCTTCAGAATGTATAAAGCTATTCAAAAGAAGACCTTAAATTGTGACTTTTTTTTTTATTTCTAGGTATGAACTCTCTTTCTCAACCAAATTTAACTCGCTAGCTTTCAATTAGATCAGATTCATATCCCATCTGAACTTTGCATTAGGTTCCCAACAACACAGACTCAGCTTGAGTAAATGGACACAAATTTACTGGCTTCCAAAGCAACTACAATGGATAATGTGGAATTAGTTCTTTTCCTTGCTAAAAAACAGCTTGGGAAAGTAAGAAAGTAATATAGCAAGGAAGGTCTTAACAACCTAGGGCAGATTAACAAATCTCACCTTTCAGCTTGTGATCCAGGTATTCCAGTATTACTCTAATAAGCTGGACAATTGCAAGAATTAAGGCTCCAAATGCCAGTGAACCTGTATGGTATCTAAAAAAAAATATTTGACTGTTACGTCACACATGTGCCTATGTACATGGATATATGTATGCATATACGCATGTATACACAAATAAAATCAGGAGTGAAGGAAGGTCCTTTAGTGGGAATTACACAAAACGAACGGGCCTTTATCCCAATCCACCACAGAGGAACAGGATGAAGCCATTGGTGCTGCTGTGTTTGTGAGTGTCTCTCCATCTGTGTACACATGCTGGGTACAGGTGTTTCGTGTGTGTGTCTACCGGGAGTACCTGCTCAGCATCACAACTGGTTGGATCTAGGGGCAGGGAGCTGCAGCAGCCTTGGTGCTGTAGGGCTACAGGATACAGTCTTCACCTAATAACTACAGTTTCCCAATTGTGCTGGTTGGATGGACTAGAGTTAGTTTTTTTCATAGTAGCTTGTGCTATGCTAGGTTTTGGATTTCTGACCAGAACAATTATGATAACACACCCATGTTTTAGCCATTGTTGAGCAGCACTTGCACAGCACCAAGAACTGCTCTGCTCCTCACCCTGCCCCACTGATAAGCAGGCTGGGGGTGCATGAGGAGCTGGGAGGGAACATGGCCGGGACAGCCAAATGACCCCAGGGATACTTCACACCATACTGTGCTGTGCTAGGCAGTAACAGCTGGTGGAAGGAGGGGTAGGAAGGGAGCATGTGAAGTTACGGAGTTTGTTGTTCCAAAACACTGCTACACATGAAGAAACCCTGATGTACTGGGGACGTGGCTGCCTGTGGGAAATGGGGAATGAATTCCTTGCTTGGCTTTGCTTGTGCATGCAACTTTCTTTTACCTATTAAACTGTCTTCATCTCAACCCACGTGCTTTCACATTTTCACCCTTCAGATTCTCTCCCCCACCCCACTGTGGGGGAAGAAGCAGGCACAGCTGTGGGGGGCTTGACTGCCACTGAGATTAAACCATAATGCTGACTTGTAGTTATCATATTGCTGTTCTCTAGAGTCCCATCACAGCAGCAGTGTTGTTGTTGTTGTTGTTGTTGTTCCTCAGCCAGGGCTCCTCTCCAGCTCTCCCTGGCTGTCCCACCCCTTTATCCCAGCTCCCTCCACGGGCTGCAGCTGCCGCCCAGTTAAGGACACCACAGCTGCAGCCCACTTACAACAGCTGGAACTGGGGCAGGGTCACTTACACAATACACAGATCTTTACTGGGACTCACGGGCCAGGCATACAATACAGACTGTAATCCCACGGCCCCTATACTGACTAATCATTTTCTTATGATTTTCTAAGATTGGCTTCCCTAGATGGAAAAAGAGCATTTGTCAGACACGTGACAAGGCTCGCTTCCAGTTCCACAGTCTTACCGTATTGCTCGTCCAAATGAAGAGAAGAGTGGCCACAGTGGAATATCAGCTGGTTTTCTATAAGCCCAGTAATAAGAGGCAAAGGCACCAGCAAGGGTACACTGACCCAGTGCAATTGCAAAGTTCACCAGCCAGAGAAAGACAAAGGCATTGGCTAACTGGAAGATGAAGATGTACTTATGGTACAGGCTTTCTCCTCCATAAAAAGCAAAAGTACACTGAGCACCTGGGCACAATTTAGTCACATTGGTTGTGTTAAAAGTCTAAATGGAAAGAAAAATAAACAATCCTAAGTAATGAATTCTATATACACAGCGTCTGAAGTTTAGCACGTTAATACAAATAACATAACTCTGCTTGATGTTCCATTATGTTATTCAAAACTGCAACATTATGTAACCTGTCTACATATTTAAGGATTCATATAAAGGATTTATGCAGTCTTCTGCAAAGACTTAACTTCAAACTAGGTACTGGTAAACAGGGCTGTTCACCACATCCCTGAAACTTGAATAAACGAAATTTGAATTTCAGGAATCTACTTTTAAGATATATAAAAGCTTTGTTAAAGAAAATCTGCTCAATTAAAACAAAAATAGAATTACTTGAAAACTAGATGCCAAACTGGATGTTCAGGTAAATCGCTGTGGTTGAAACGAAAAATGGAGCTATACAATTTAACAGAAATGTGGATGTGGTCACAACTTAGTTTATGTATCTCAGACTATTAGAAAGAGGAGTAATCTAAACATTTAATTACTTTTACCTATTTTTAGAGTTCATTTCATGTATTTGATTGGTTTGGACATGAAATGAAACCAGATCAATTCTAATTCCTTTATTTTGTAGTGTTTAGACATCAGCAGGGTGTGCATCACCACTGCAATACAACGACATTTAATGCATCAGTCTCTGCTCATTGCCTCTTGTCCCACTGCTGGGCCTCAGAGCAGAGCCTGGTTCATGCTCTGCCCCTCCCTGCACACAGGGACACACTGGGCTGAGGTTCCTCTCCCTGGGGCTCCTCTCCAGGCTGAGCAGCCCCAGCTCCCTCAGCCTTTCCTGGGCACCGAGATGCTCCAGGCCCTTGCTCAGCTCCAGGAGCTCCTGTCCCTGCTGTGCTGCGGATCCAGAGCTGGACACAGCACCCAGAGGTGCCCCAGGGCTGGGCACAGGGGCAGGATCACCCCTGACCTGCTGGGAATGCTCTTCCTGAAGCACCTCTTGGCCCCGAGGAGAAACTGCTGGCTCAGGAACAGCTTGCTGCCCCCCAGGATCCCCAGGTCCTTCTCCACATAGCTGCCCCCCAGCAGGTCACCTGCAGCCTGTGCTGGTATACACGGTTATTCTTCCCCTGGTGCACAACATTTGATAAATATATCTATTTTTTAAAGAATCCTTAAATTCAAACCCACAGCCAAGTAAAAAAAATTACTTTGAAGGCAAATTTATTTTGAAAAATTTAATTTGAAGGCAAAATTAAAAAAAAATACAAATATTTTTGGAGCTTCATAAAGGTAATTACTGTGCCAGAAGAAACTAAGCTTCGGCTTCAAATCATGGCTAGTCCCTGAGCAACTTTGAGGTGCAGCTTTCAACATTTACCACTGCCTTTGGAAGACCTCACAAATTCAAGAACTTCTTTCCTGTAAAATTTTATTTTTGTCTCTTCCTTTCTCACTCTGTAAATTAGAATGCTAACATTTACAAGACAGTTTAGCAGAAAAACTAGTTTATGTCTGTAAAATAAAGAAGTGTTACCTGAACATCAGGTAATATTTTCACATTTAACATGGGGACTCATTACTTAAAACATGCACATTTTTTACTAGAAGTGCATTCAATAGTGATTAAGAAATGCAGTCAGTATAGCTTTCCCTATAGGTAAATATTTGTTACACTTACCTCTGGGTCACAAGTCAGGTTTGCATACTTGCACAGTGTTTGATTAGCCATTACTTTATACACAGGTTCTCCTGATGTGGCCAGAAAACTGAACAAAATATTTTAAGGAGGAATCACAGAACTGTGGTTTTTGAGCAACTTAGGATCCTGCAGTGGGTAACCACTAGCTCTAAAGAACTTGTATATATCACAGAAAAACTGCTCTTGCTCTGCAGAGATAAAACTGAAGGGTTGACAGACAAGACCAAGCACTCTCATTACTTAAAGGACTACTGCAAACTCATACCTGGAGCTGTAATAACCCCTGACCAGAATGGGCAGGGTGCATAACACTGAAAACCATCTCCATCTCTCCTCCACATCTATCTTTGACAAAGCAGATTATACAGTAGTTCTTGTATTTTGGGAAGCAGATACAGAGCATAAGGATGAATTAACACTGCCCTGATCAGCAACAACTGACACTCTTTGCATATGAAACAACAGCCGCCTTTTAATCAGCACTTTTCCCCTTTTTTAATCCTTACCAAGCCCTTGTTGTTGAGGAACAAACAGTGATTGCTGTTAGGCAATTCAGAGGAGATAGTGCACTGTATATTCACTCGCTCCTTTCTCATATTTTTCTGAACAAAACACACACATAACCCATTCCACCTCCAATTAACTGGAGAAACCATTAACACCAGGGATACGGAGCACACAGCACATTAAAGACCATATTCACTCTTCACTGAGGGCCCATTTCACCCCCAAGAGTCAACCTTATGCAGTGCACAAGGCTTTGTACGATCCCCCTGCCTTGGCCTGACTTTTAGTCCAGTTTTTTTTTTAATCTAATAAAATCACTGTCTGGTTTGTGCATCACATGTAGGTGTGCAGTGCAGAAGACTGCATCAGAAGAGTAAGTGCTAAGTGACCAAACAGTCCTCTTAATATTGGCTGAATTAACGTGAAATAGCAGAAAATTATCTAGTCTTGCAGACCAGAAAACTTGCTCCAGATAGGTACACAGACAGAAGGATACACAGCTGTCACAGCCCAGTAGGAAATACAAATTGCAATGAGTAAGAAGGTGACGATTGGGTAGAACAGCGTAGACATTATATAGCCAATTGCCCTATAAGAGAAACAAAATATTTCAATAAGCTGTAACAATTCCAGAAACTAGCTTTTTATCAGTCCTCTTCTAGCAATTTTACTTTGAGAACCTTGTTGACACTGATAGCATAACCTAGTACTGGGATCTCAGAATACTGCAGGAATTTTTTTTTCTTATGTATTCAAGCCTTGACTTTGTCATTTCTACCACTCCACTTTTATCAATGGTACTACAGTGAACTTTTTCCATTTGCCATGTTCCAGCTTATCTTCTACTTTCTCCTTCTTCATGATTGCTTCAGAGACCTATCTCTTTCCAAGGCCATTAACTAATTTCCATGACATTTTCTTGCCAACTGCTGCAGACCCTTTGTGTCCTATTCCCCACTCTGCTCATCCTGTGCTCTTCCTTCACTGCTACAGAACTGAAACTACCTTATTCTATTTTGTATTTGACAACTCTGTTCCCAGCAACTTTCCTGCCTTAAGCGCTAGCTATGCAGGGGCAGAGACAGTCTTGTCTTTGCAATGCCTGGACAGACTGCACCTTCCTGCACTTATGTGACTTTCCTTGCACATGCTGTACATAAGTGGTGCTCACCTATGACTAATGGAAGGCAAAATCAATGATTGCCTTTTCCTGTTGACAGCTTAGACAGCTTCTTTTAATATCAAGGTACATGTAGCCTGATAGTCTACTGCTAATTCCTGTGGCTAGAATGTGGCTAGTGGCAGGAACCTGAGCATGCTAGTTCCCACTCTGCCAGGGACTCATTCTCTGGAAGTGGGAGTTGATACCAGCCCTCCTGGTGAACCTGCTGCTATCCCAGAAGTGAACATCTCCAATGGGGTATCTCACTGGATGTAAATTTAGAAAGTATGTGCTTTGTTTACTCAAACTTACAGGCTGGCTCTCTTTATCACAAGCCTTTTTGTCTAGTACTATTTCTTACAGTATTTCTTCTATAACTTAGGGCACCTCTGATGTTATTTGTTTTATAGGATGCAGTTTCCAGACAGCAAAAGGAGAAAAATTTACTCCGTGTCTAAAGATAAAGTAGTAAATGCTGGGGGGAATTCAAGGAAACTGTCATGTCCAATCCAGAGGTCTTGAGCCAAATATCAATTGCTGTCTGAGCATAGAGACAAAAAAGTCTATTACAAGTCACACAGGAGGAACAGACTTATGCTGTTTGAGAAATAATCACAACAAACTGGCTGTGTTCAGCAGTTATTGGCAGGCCTCTTAGTATCACAACAGGACATGAAATAAAACAACACGCACTCTGGAACCTCCGAGGTAAAAAAAAAGGAAGTTTATTTCTTGATCTTGATACTGGAAAAGTGACCCTGGATTGGAGGATGAAACTGCCACTTCTCCAATGACACTGGTCAAATCAACAGTCCACGAAATTTCTCCTCCTCCAGAAAGGAATGCAAAAACAATCATTATTTACATAAAGTGCATGAGAACTCCATTACAAAAATGTAGACATCAAAAGACTTAGAAGAACTTAGAAGAACAGGGCAACTTAGTTACCTTAAGTTAGTTACCATTAAGATAATGCCCTATTATTCCAAAACACTGATTAAAAACTCTTGTTTCTAACTATGGATCTCAAGTCAATTATTGGCATTATAACTAGCATTTTTGAAAATGTAGCCAAAAGGTATTGAAAAACATAATTTGATTTCCAATCATTACCACCTTATTTTTTATCTTCCTAAATACATGACCTGGTCTGTTAGGTTTATAGTAATTACAGACAGTGTTTCATCTCATCCATTATGCATGAAAGCAAGAAGTTCACCTTCAAGTGACCTTTCCATGCTGCTGGAAAACTACAGAATGTTATTACTAATCAGCAAGAAGTTTATGAACTTTCTAAAATCCTTCCACCTGTCAAGGTTGTGAACAAAGGTTTTGAAGAATGTTAACAGTGTTCCTGGATTTTAATGAATGGGAATTAAAGAGTATAATTTATTGCTGCCTAAATTAATTGCTATGTTCTAATTGCACAGTAGCATAAGACAGGAAACAGATACCTTGCTAAATGCAGAACTTCAGTATTTCTTAATCCCATGACAAAATTCCCAAACTGTGATTCCTGGGAACCACAGCAGCAATAAAGATGGCAGAAAACCACAAGCAAGTGCTCATAGATAAACTTAGAGCTAACACTACGTGCTCTGAGAACACAGGCTTGCTTTCAGGACCTAGGAGACCACAGCCAATTTGCAACGAAATCCAAGGGCCTGACATTTTAAGTCCATCAGTTTTAAGTCCATTTATCCTTTGTAATACTCTCAATTAAAAAAATCCAAACTCCAAACCAAACCAAAACCAAACAAAAAACCCAAACCAAAAAAAGGAAAAAAAAAAAAAAAACAACAAAAAACCCAAACAAAACAAAAAACCCCCACTAAATGTTCTGTGTAAAACTGTGTAAAACTGTGAACAAAGTCTATGCAGATTTCAGGAAACACACAACAAAGAGGGCCTTTAGCCCTGAACTCCCATATCCTGGTTTGCCTTCATCTTTACTCAGAGGTAAAAAGACATATCTTAGACCACATCCTCTTACAATGTCTGGTCACAGAAGTTTCTTTTTCTCTCTACAGATTTATGCCTGTCCACACAGAAGTTCGACTGGACCCAGAAGAATCTCCTGGTCCTTCCTAAACAGAAGCCACAGCCAAAACAACACTAATTCTCTGCCACTAGTATAAGACTCAAGGAACAATCCAATGACAGAGAAAAGTTGGCACTTACAGGTCCCAGGCTCCTATAAACAGTAAACCACACTTAGATTTTCTGCTGAGACACCTTCTTTGCACTAAGTGTATGTGGTAACATTAACAGTGAATGAATTCTTAGTGCAAGAAGCAGAAAGATAAGAAATACCCTACTTTAAAAGAGAAAGCTCTATTAAGCACAACCTCATTAAAAGGTAAATGATATTCCTTGAACGCCTCCTGTGAATTCCTTGTTGAACATGTTTCATGCAAAAAATGCAGTGTTGTATTTTAAACCCCAATTTTCTGCCCTGGGTAATGCAAGATGGAGTTCACGAAGAGTGTACTCTAGAGATCATTAATAAAATTCAACATATATTAAAATCAGACAAACATACCTACTACCTTCCTTCAACAGTGCAATGGCAATCCGAATCCGATTTCTTAGGAAGATCAGCATCAGTATGATTATGACCTCAACACCACAAAGTATTATCACTGTAAACAAGCAAATAAAGAAATAAGATTTATCAAGAATGAAACCAATATGATGCTTCTGTAATTTTTTCCTTATAATTTGAACTATTGTTCATGAACTCTGTAAAATTCTCTGTGTGAGCAGTTCTTTCTCCAACTGCACCTGCCAAACTTCAATCCCATTTCATAGGTTTTTAAGTCCCATTGAAAAAAAATTCTATTTGCAGTGAGTTAGTCAGAATGTACATGACCCTGATATTTATGTTTTTAACAGAAAAATGGAACATATAATTCTCAGAAAAATATTAACTTCAATGTGACTGCAGTATCTAGCCTTAGATACAATTCATCCTTTACAAATTGTACTTTCCATAAACAAGAAATTTGCTCATAATACAAGCATTTGTTCATGCTATACTGTTGCTCATTTGTAGTATTTAGATAATAAAAAATAGGAGATGACGAGTCAAGTTTTTCATGGAGAGCGCATTTTTCTGATCTACATTGTTCTAAAATATAGATGTACTAAAATCCAAAGGTTTGTTTGAGTATTACATGGCATGAGCTCCTTCCACCTCATTTGAGTTTAAAAAAAAAAAAAAGAGACTAAGATAGGACCATCCTGGTCAAATTACTTTCACCTTCCAGCTGCGTTGCTGGAATCATGCTCCGATATTAGAGAGCTGAGAGCTCTTAATTATAAGCAGCATTTGAATCATAACTCTGATTTCAGTAGAGTCTGCTTCTGTCTGCTTTCTATTCATGTTGGTTCAAAACCTACTTCTGCAGTAGAAAGTAAGAAAAATCTGGGAACTTCACCTAGAGAAGACTGAGTCTTTAATGCCTGAAGCACACATCCTCCGACTCTGAGACATACCCATTTATTTTTGGTGCTTCAGATCATTAGACAACACTTAAACCAGCCCAGCAGGGGCAGATTATTGTATGCAGCAGGACCCGAGTCCTCCAGCTGAAACCATGAAGTTCTGTGGAGGGAGAGGAAGACAGAAGGGACAGTGCCCTTAAGTATCCAAAAACTTACATGAAGGTTTGCAAAGGAAGATGAGATTTGGCTTTAGGTCCCACAGCTTAGATATTGTCTCAGAATATCAGAGCCAAGAGTCACAGGTGATGTTGAATTGCAATCCCAAGTATTACCCCTGGCAACAGAACTGCAGGTGCCATTTCCCCATGAAGGAATATAAAAACAGGTTTCTTTGAAGGTGGGCTCGTTCCAGTTTGTCTCTGTTAGATTAATGTACTTGTCCAAAACATTGTGAAAAAGGCAAGCACTGTCAGTACATGATGAGTTCTAGACTAGGACACCAACTACACTTTCTTCAAGGATATGTAACTATTTACTTTGCTGGGTGATTTTGGAAAAGAATTTAATTCTTGAATACCATAATTTACTCTTGTGAAAGTGACACTAAACTCTAGGTAAACTATACACTGGCTGCTAAGAATCAGGCAGGGGAAGAGCCTAAAGAGTTACAGGGGAAAAAATGCATAATAAAGTCCTAATATTCTCTAGGGAGAGCACACTAAAAAGCTTTGCCTCAACAATATATATAGAAGATGTCTCATAAGCTCAATGATCCAACACAGAAGTAAATGAAGACATAAAGAAGAGACAGGAGATTTAAGCAGTAAGCTACTGTTCTATTAATTTAGCTACCAATAGGGAGAGGCAGTGTTTTTGGTTATAATCCATTCATCATCTGTTAAGTCTGTGTGTTTCTAACAGAGCAGTAACAGGAGTGCAAGTAATATTCAACAGTTATTTCTTCCCTCTTCTGCTCTTCCTTTCTTGGGGTGGGGGGAACATGTATGCTGCAGGTTGTCTTGCTCCAGTAGGATTTTGTTTAAAATGGTTCATTTCATAGTCTTAGATCAGAAAACAAGAAAATCCAGTGACCTAAGTGTAAACTGACAGGAGACCTCATTGTGGTCTTCAACATCCTCACAAGGGCAACTAGAAGGGCAGGTACCGAGCTCCTCATCCTCACGACCAGCGACAGGACTCTGGGGAGCAGCTGGAGCTGTTCGGGGGATGAAGGTGGGAGACCAGGAAAAGGTTCTTCCCCAAGAGTCAGGCACTGAACAGACTGCCCAGGGAATGGCCCCAGGGCCACCAGAGCTCAGGGAACGTTTGGACAATACTCTCAGGCACAGGGTGGGATTGTTGGAGTGTCCTGTGCAGGGCCAGGAGCTGGACTCGATCATACTGATGGGCCCCTTCCAACTTGGCATATTTTATGATTCTAAGACACAAAACAAGTGTAGTTATTAATGTGATTCATTAATCTCATTTCTGGGGCTCTAAAAGAGGGAGAAAAAATAATCTGAGAGAAAAGTACACTTCCTTGCACAACTTCATCCTGATGAACTTAAGTACTGCCTTCTGCTTTCCCCATGGTGAAGAATGAACACACAGGAAGTAGAATGCTCCTAACAAAAGACTTTTTCATTCTTATCACCAGTGTTATTGCATTATCTCCCCCTACAAATACACTAGTCTCTTTTAAAAAAGCATATTTTTACACAATACAGAGAAAGGGAATTCTGCTTTCTCCTCTGAGCAACACGTATAGAGGAGGAGATTTAACATGGCAGAAAATGTATTAAGACACTGACTGATTTTCCTGAATATCCATAAACAGATACCAAATGTAAAAGGGCACTTACTAAATGCTAACCATGTTTGCCTCAGTTGCAGGTACACTTTGAAGTCTGTCTGGAATCCAATATCATAAACAGTGAGATCAGATCCAGGTATTCCTTTGAGATGATCATACTCCCAGTAACAATGCCAGATGCCTTTTAAAACACAATCAATAAAATAGGAGTGTGTATGAAGAGTGCAAAGACAAATTAAAAAAAAAATCTTACAAGCCAAATGTTTTGCTTTTGGATAAGCCTGTTAGGTAAGCAAAGCCCAAAAATGCATCACTGTGAGACTAGCCAATTATGATATCATATATATGGGAAAGAAATATCAGTACAAGTGATTACAGACTAAGGACACTATGCATAGGTAATGCAGGTTACTGCATCTGCTGCTGAGTATCAGCACAGCTGGATTCTTACTGCACTGTGCTGCCATTTATGTCCTTCTCACTTAATTGTGTCCAAAACTAGGCATTAATTCACCCAATTGTACCATTTAATTGAAGTAACTACTGATTTTCCAGACTTAAGCAGTAAGAAAAAATAGGCTCAGAGGCTAGAAAATTACACCTACCATAACCTATAATTCCAATCACACCAAAGATGAAAATCCAGAAGAGAACCCCAGCTGTGAACCTCAATAACACAAGGAACAGCAGACTCAACATCATGGCAATGAACAGTCCACTAGAAAGTGAAGAAACAGAAACACAGGGAAAATGAGTCTAAGAATCTATTCACATCCTTGAATTCCTGTTCCTTCAAATGAGGGTCACTTCATCTCACATAATAGCATGATTTGTAAAAAAGTATTTCAAAATCTTCGTTATGAAATACATTCTCATGCCTGTTATCTGCCATTACAAACAAACAGCTTATATATGAAGATCTCACATATGTGTACTAGGTTCTCAGGCTGGTTGAATGGGATTAATAGAATGCTTTTTATGTCACTTACACCAGCTGAAAAACTCACTGCCTTTTTCAGGCCACAGTCTAATCTACAGTACAGAAAGTTAAATTGGAGGGATACCTATGTGTGGGGAAGTTGCTGGCTTATGTCCTCCACAGAAAATCCCTGCTTGCAAAGAAACAATGTTAGTAAACAACATTCTAGAAGCTTCCTAGGGAAAAAAAAAGAATTACATTTAGGAAAAAGACCATCAGGAGGTTAGAAGGACATAATTTCTACTCATCACTGCTTCTACTAATCAGAAGAGGAAATGATCAGGGCACTAAGATGCATAGAAAGAAACTGTTAAGAGCCTTTCTATGAAGTCATAGGAAAGACATTTACAGTGCCTTTTCTTCATCAAGACAATAATTAATGTAATGTAATGTAATATAATGTAATGCAATGTAGTATTTGTTTTCATTTCACTCCTAGAAAGCAAGTCAGAAAGGAAAAAATTATTGCAAAAGGCTTTTTCACTCCGCATGGCTTTCTAAACCATTATGAAGAAAGCAATATGAATATTAATCCCATTGAACAAATATCCAGCTCAGATGCTTTACAGAACATTTCATGTCTCATTATTTTTAGTAGGTGTTGCATGAGAATTTTGTATTAGTATAGACTCAAAAATATTTAAACCTTCTTCTTGCCTGTGTTCAGTAATTTTTCTTCTGAATGTGCCCAGCTTATTTAGCCAATAACCAAAGCTAAAAATGGGGCAGCCTGATCATAAAAAAATCACATCTGCTTGTTTAGTTAAACCTGTCTAAGTCTGCCTTAAGTCCTTTGTCTTTAATGGCTTCCTAGCCTGAAGTATTTTCCCTTTCTGAATGATTTATTGAAATTCAGAATGTATTCCTCAAAAACAGTTGTAATTTTGGAGCTCCATCTTGAAAGCAGTAAATTACCTTTATCTAAAGTTATCTTTAGCTATAACTGAGTCCTAGTAACACCAAAACTGAGTACACAGTAGCAACAGTCTTCAACAGACTAGTTCCCTTAAACTGAGGCTTGAAGCAGTAGTTCTTTTGGGGTATGCTAAAAAAACTACAGCAATTCCATATTTAAATTCTAATCCAGCCTGCCTTCAGTGTCAAGCCTTCACTGTTAAAAACTTCACCCAACCTCTGGCACTTAAATATATTTGTCCAGAAATCAATTGATCTGTGCTATCATTAGGTGAAAAGAGTGAAGAAAATAATATCAAACTACTTTGAAGTGGTAACACTTCCTTACAAAAAAATACCATATTTGAAATGTGGAAACTTGCTTCAATACTTAGAACTTCTGTTCAAAATAATGGTCAGTTCTCTGTCCACTGTGTTCAGTGGTATCTCCTTTGAAAGACTCTGTACCACAAGCCTGATCTCAGTAAGAGATAGAGAGACCCAAGCTTGCTGAACATCCATGAGTTTCCTGCTACTAAATATTGTGAGCTGAGTAGCAGACTATGAGAAAGTTGTCTTTCCACCAGTGTCTGAACACCTTTAGGAAATTACAGTTTCTCGAGTTTTAAAGTAGAATATGTACCAAATACATACACATTCTGTTTTTTTATTTCCTGCACATTCCAAAATTACTTTGGAAACACTAAAAGTACCAAAAAACCCCTTACATTAAAATCCAATACCAAGAAATGGCATAGTCTTCAAAAATTTTCATTCCAACTGATCTTGCATCCAGGACATTATTGATGCCACTGAGAAAAGAAAAATCAAACAAAAGCTTGCTTCAGGTAGAAAACGAGAATTTATTTAAACAACAAATATGATCAGTGCAAGAATTTGAAATACCTTCAGTAGCAATAAGAGTATACTACAATTTTTTTTACAACTATACTCCTGTTCTGTCACCAAACCAACATCAATCACAGTTACAGCAAAGGAAAATCTGCATAAGAATGTCTCTACAAGTCCTGAAAAAAATTAATTAAAAAGGCTTTATTGTCAGAATTGCTTATTATATCACAGGGCAAGTGTATACTATCAATATCTGCAATGTACCAAGGGACAAACAGCAGTGACTCTAGAACTGCTAACAGCATAGAACCAGATAACAGGACAGTGAAGCAACTTCATGGAACTGTTTTTCTATTCTGCAGAATGCTTGCCCATATAATAGCTTTCTGAAGAATCCTGAAGCCCAATACATTATTTTTTAGCAGAAGCAGGAGCACTGGGATGAGGTGAGATGCCCAAAGTACTAGGCCAGCCCAAGGCAGTGGAGAGGTCGTTACAGAACAGCATAGCCAAGGCCATTCCTGGCTGGCCTGAGTCCTGCAGCACCAGGACTGCATTTTGAACCTCAGGTAACTTTCCTTGCAAAACTTATTTTTGCTAGAAAAAGCAGTAATTATTTCAAAAAAATGACTGAGACCATTTTTTGATCTCAGTCTTAGTCTTTTTGCACTTTTTGCTCCTTCCTGCACACCACAGTGCTGGATTTCCTTAATGGAACTTTGGAAGTGCTCAGGCACAGAGAAACCATTTGCTACCGAGTCTAGCTTGGGTACCCTCAGTCATTTGCTACAACAGATTCTGATTTTTTAAAATTATTAAATTATTGTGCAATCTCAGAATCCAACAAACACTGAAGAAGGGTAAAACCTACTTTGCAGCTTCCCTGAGATCAGTTACATTTCTTGTTTTCCCTCTTCCATCTTTGAATGTAGTCTGATTTGCCACGGTCAACACACCATTCTTCGTGGAGAAGTCTGGGAAGCATCTCTTCAGAACTATTCAAAATATCAAAACAAAGCCTGCATATTACATCTCATGTCAAGCTCTGCTTTTATCATGTGTGTTTTGTAGCATATTTAAATAATTTCAGATTCACAGTCAATTGTTTTTCAATTGATTATATAGCAATATGTTGACTTTGACAAATCTTGGAAGAGCCATTGCATTCAAGATTATGATTTTTATGCTCGGAGGATTTTTGTCTAAGTTCAGGCAGGTCGGATCATAGATTTCAACTGGAGATTCTAGGTCCTACCAAATAACAACAGTATTATACACAGGAGTTTAAGAATTTGTAATAAATGTGGAACTTACTCTCTGTCAGTATCTGGGCAGCTTATAAAAACTGCAGCTTCTCAAATATGCCATTTTATGGTAATAATCAGACCAGCCCCCAAGGACAGATTCAACTTGACAGATCATGAATCATATTTGTCCCAAACCAATATATTAACAGCAAGTGTTGTTTTCCTTATATGCCAGATGAGCTCCATACCAGCCACTATCACTAGATATTCTTGGAGATGAAGCAACGGAAAAAAGACAGAAACAACTGGTTAGAGAGAGGGAAGAGGAGATTATAAAAAAGCAAGAAAAGGAGGTGTTTGCATACTCATTTACTCTGCCCTGTTCTTTGCTGCAAAACATCCTTGATTTCATATCAAAGAGAAGAGCAGGTGAGTCCTCCTTCAGAGGTGTACTTCACATAACCATTCAGTGCTTTCCTTACCAGATTCCAGCAAATACTGATGCCAGGGCTCAATATTCAGTCTGATCTATCTCCCCCAGCAATTATTCTGAACAGATGATTAAGCAACATATCTTAACATATCTTTTCCTCCTGCTGTAATCTTTGTTCATTGATATAGTCTGAAAGAATATAAGAGCTTCTTTGCAACTTATTTTATGTCTTTTGGGTCAGTACTTCGGTTTTCATAAAAATTCAGACTATGTTTAAGAAATTTAATCCATATCTTCTCCTTTTAATGACATGTTCCTGGTTTACATGATCCCTACTTTAAAGCACAGCAAAACTAAACAGCAATTTCTTCTTCTGTCAGATGCTGGGTCAATACTACACTTGTGCAGCTGAGATGAGCTCCAAGATCAGTGGTTATCTACTCAGAAACACTTGCTGACCACAGTGACATTTTTTGCTCCAGAATTCCTCCATATGCCCTGCATAGCCAGCACTGCACTGAGAGGAGAGCTGCATTGTAACTGGGCTGAGGTATCGTTTGAACTTCAACACCTGGCCATATGATCCTTCCAACATTTGTAGCATTTTCTTTATGCCAATGGCATCGCTTGCTCTTGTTTTGGAAGGCACAATTTCAGTTGAAGAGCTTTTGCTATCAGTGATGATTCAAGAGCAAGAAAGAGCTCAGCCTGACCTGATCACATGCTGAATATTCCCAGACGACTGTTAGAAAAAATATTAATAAATATTTGTATTTCAAAGTGGAATTGATTTACGCTTTGAAACTGAATGAATGTGAATGTCAGATAACAAACAGCTCCTAGTGATGTTGCCACAAAACACATTTCAGACTGGAGTTGTGCTTTAATATGAATGCTCACAATCTGCTAAGATGTGTATAATAAGTAGAATCACTCACAAGGCCTGCTTGGAATGATCATCGAAGGACAATCTTCATCACGTAGGACTTGAGCAACAGACTAAAAAGGGGAAAAATAGGAATGCTGAATAACAGTATAATAGTACGTTTGTTTTTTACCCAGTCTGAAGGAATGTTCCAAACTGGGCTTTGTAGCCTCCTCCCCAAATTTCACTGGTGGAGCTGCAAGATACATTTATATCTAAGTGAGAATCCAAACTGTCATTGTGATTTGGGAAAAGACTGTTCTTTTCTTTTCTAGTGACATAAAAGAAAAGACTTTTGGATCAGCATCTAAGCCAGAACTGACTGGACAATTGTTCCTTGCCTACCCTTTATCTTTTCTCTTAAAGAAAAGTAAGATTTTAATCCAATTAATATAGCTGAATTGCAAGACATTTTAAAGATGGGAAAAGTAATGCAATACATTTGAGTACAAAATCAGTTAAATGAAGGATGGATTAATTTTCTTAGCGAAGTTTCCAACTAGCTATAGATGACTTAGAAGCCTTAAGAATTGGTTTGAGACACTCTACTGCTGTGGGATACTTAAGTACTAAAGGATACTGCTTGCCACAGTACTGCAACTGAATGAGTAGCTGCAGGTAGTCTTTTAAGCTAACAGCAATCATTTGAAGAGTGGAGGTTTAATGTGCATTCAAGACCTTCAGCCTGGATTAAACAACTGTCAAATCACATAAATGGGACATCTCCTTACATGTTGAAATCAGAATAATTCAAATCTTTGATGCAGCTCAGTAAAATCATGCATATTTAACACTGCTTGAAGAAAAAATGTACTATATCATCTACAAATACATACACACCTTGCGAGGATTGTTAAAACCAGGTTTGCAGAACTGTCTGAAGTAATTCCACTGATCTGGTCTGTATCTGTAGGAAGCCTGAACATCCATGTAGGTTGCAAACCTGTCTGGGCACTTTGAGACACAAAGCTGCAAGAAAAGAAAAAAATAAGTAAAGACACACTCTGGGTAGAGAAGGGTAAGGAAAGTCGGTGTAATGGAAAAGCAGGAAAAATGCCACTGCCTTCATTAATGTTTACTGCCGGATTTAGAAAAGATATGGTCTCCTTTTTATTCCCTAAATGAATACTTCCAGAATTCTTTGATAGAAAACACTTTCAAAGTGTGCTCTCATATACACTCATCTGGCATATCAAGCCCCTCTCTGTATCTTCTTAGGTTCTACACATTCTGATAGGCAAGAAGAGCTTTCAGTCTGTTGAAAAGAGTATTATTTCTCTGGGCAGCAAGAAAAAACCTCTCAAGTCCTCCTCTATGTCTATCATCAGCAGCATATAAGAGCAAGGGGATGTGACAGCTACTTCCATAGGATACAAACAATTTTTTCCTTTTACACGTATAAGGAGAACTTTATTTAACGGAAGTCTCGCTAAAATCCAAAGTCTCGGGTACTGTTATTTCATCCTTCTACACAACCTCTTTAGTCAATTACATCTATACAAATATTGTCAAGTTAGGTGTAAATCACTCAAAAGTGACTTTTAACTGTAGACTAAGAAAGGACTTACAAAGCCAGGGGATGCCTATGACAAGAATGATGCTCACATGACTCAAGGTATAGCCATTATAAGCTGGATTTATGTGAGAACTCAGATGAGGACTGGGATTTATTGAATGCATCCATTGAGAAGCTGTGATTTATATTTAGGATATGGAGAAGTGGCTGCCCCAACAAACAGACTCTGAAGGTTCTGCTGGTCCCTGGAATCACACTAAGGACAGACATTCTGACTCCTCAGCATTAAGATTGCGAGGTTGTTTGAATTCCATCTTTACAGTAAGTTTCAGCCTTTTCTAGAAGGCAGTTTATTTCCAAAGCTGTGCTATCCAAACACCCTTTGCAAAGCTCTGCTGTCCAAGTACCAGAGAGACATCATGCACCAAAACTGTCTTTCATGTCAAGGGCATTCCGTCCTAAGTAATTCACCAAAAAGAATTTTGGGAAGTGTTCTTGTACTAATCCTTAGAACACAGCAGATACTGCAAGAGGGTCTTTCTATAGGAGTATTTCAGTCCTATGGACTACCCACAGGCCAAGGAACAAAGAAAGAAGAGTTTTGTCCTTGGTGGGACAACAGGTGACTAACAAGTAGACGTTTTACTATAAACTGTTTGCTATCTATGAAACAGGCAGTGAAATGTGCTGTCTATGGATCCAATGGACTGTATTAACTGTTTTCAAATCAAGCCTTATTCAAGAACTGAAGCTGCTCTCATGTTAGTTCTTGGGGGTTCTTCCTCCTGATATTTATATGTATAGGTCAGGAATGAAGGACCCTGTTTGCAGTTCAAAAGAGGAATGATCAAAAAAAATTTCTTCAGCATTTTTCAAAACGACCAGTCTTTTAACCATCTGAAGTAACAAACAGCATTCAAAACCAGCATTCTTAGTTCTGGAGATGTTGTTGTAACTACTCTGCTCCCAAAAACTCTCCTTTAGCAAGTATTTCACCCAATTTGATTCATGGCCATTGCCAACCTGACCACAGCCCCAGTCAAATCCCACATAATGACCTCATATTTCTGAACAGATTGAACTGTTCTAGTAAAAGAGTCTTAAGACTGCAGGGCAACAGTGTCAGTGTCTGCATGTGGACAGATGGGGATTCCAGAAGCAAATCTGCAGCTGATGGAGCAAGTTTTCATTCTGACAGCAACTAGCCAGTGTTAAGGGGGTTCTTGCTCTTTCTTGTTGGAGATTTTCTTGGTTTATGATCAGGAAAATTGTCTTGCAAGAAAGATCAGGAGGTTAACCTTAACCCACACAAATGCAGTGACTAGGTTTGTTTCACAACTTCACAAGGAGCCATAGCACAACAGAGTACAAATTGTGACATAAGGCAAGAATAAGCTTTCAAAATCTTCACTTTTGAAAGAGCCATAGGCTCTAATCACACCCAGATAATCCTGTCAATGGCAATATGCACAGTTTCTTGAACATGTTCAGCTCTGAAAACCTTAGGTATAAATCAATATTTTCTGCATGCACTGAATACTACTGGATAGCTGCTTGCAATGAATTCATAAATAAAAAATTGTTGTGTTCAAGTCAGCTGACTTTTTTTGTCTACTCTTATCCAAAATACACAGTCTTGTGCATTTCCACTTCATTTTTCTGACCATCACACACTACAGAGAGTGTGCTTGCTACAAGTAATTTATAAAACAACCGTGCTGTATTTTGAAGGAAATGAACAATTTTTAAATCCAAACAAGTACATGTCTCATTTTTAAGCACCATGACTAAGATGCAGGGAGAATATTTTATCGCTACATTTTCACTCACCTGTGTTGTAGGGCACTGTAGGTTTATTAACACTACGGGGCTGGCACATTTCAGAATGTTGAAGTAAAACAAAATGGTCTTGTTCCTATGGAAATGGATATAAGATAATAATCATCATAAATACAGGTGCTTATACATCCTACCATTCCAAAACTTGTAGTATACATTGATATTTAAGTTCTATTACTGTGAACATCCATATTGCAAATTCAAGACAAAAAAATCCCAAGCAGACCTTGAATATTTCACATCAAGACATCTGTGAAATCAGAAGTATTTGCTCTAAAGAATGATAATTTTGACACATTTTTATCTGCAGCATGATTTTAAGCTGAAACAATCTGTGTAGCTGTAGTCCTGCCTTGAGAGGGTGAGGTTTGTAGAATAACCCTGCAAAAACATCAGTCTCTGCACCACCAACATCCTGTGTATGAAGTGCATGCAAACTTACCATCAGCAAACGCTCACTGTAAAAGCTGCCTCATTTTTGTTGATCAGAAGGTGGCACCAAAATCAATCAGAAGCTTTTATGGTTGGAAACCAAAAGCAGTTGTCCAGAAAACAGAATATAAAATAATCTACTAATAACACTGACAAGATCCCCCTTGATATAAATAAGGGTCAGTCTGGCAGTCCTGCATATTTGACATCTACTGGAACTTGGAGCCTTGTGGCAGCTGACACTTAAGTCTGGATTTGTTGGAAACTTAGGACCCCAAGATCTCTTGATTTTAAGACTTGGGTTTTGAAGACAGCAAAATGTCATGTTAGACTGCATGACGTCAGAAAATTATCAGACAGCTCTAGTGAAGATAATATGGCAGTACACCTGCCCTTTATAAACAAAATTCAAAGCCAGTTAGTCAGGGTTATGCAGTGCCCCTGCATATGCACCCCAAGAAATGGTGCATATGCTCCCCTATGGACTATGAAGGGCCACCAAGTTGATCAGAGAGATGGAGCACTTCTTCCATGAGGAATGGCTGAGAGAATTGGGATTGTTCAGCCTGGAGAAGAGAAGGCTTCAGAGCTGTCCTAACTGTGGCTTTCCCTGAAGTGAGCCTACAAAAAATATGGAGTTGCTACTTACAAGGGCCTGGAGAGATAGGATAACAGAGGATGCTTTCCACTGACAGAGAGTAGGTTCATATAGAATATTGGGAAGAGATTCTTGGCTGTGAGGGTGGTGAGGCCGTGACACAGGCTGCCCAGAGCAGCTGTGGCTGTCCCATCCCTGGAAGTCTTCAAGGACAGGCTGAACAGGACAACCCGGTCTCGTGGAAGGTGTCCCTGGCCACGGAATGAGGGTTGGAATGAGACGAGCTTTAAAGTCCCTTCCAACTCAGGCTATTCCATGCCTCTGTGATGTGCAAGAGACTCCACAAAGCAGTGTTTGAGCCCCCACTGACCTTCACCGTGGCGTTGCAGCACAGTGGGGGCTCTGTCTTGTGAGCAGGACGGCAGTATTAACAATGAAGGGTGCTCGGGCTAAAAAGGCTGCCCCTCTTCTATCTGTCCTGGTTCAACATCAGTCATGCTTCTACATCTCATTGTGTCCCCAGTCTGGGACATATCCTCTGTTTTCCCACCAGCACGTGACTCCCACCAATTGCTAAATAGGGCTACCCATCAAAGACACTATTTAGCACCACTGCACATTCAAACTCCATTTAAGACTGGGATTAACTCAACTGCCTGACATTTTTGACAAGGTTAACTTGTTTTCACTGAAGTATATTCATTCTGCTATGCACTGTTTAAGAAAAGACACATTCTGGCAAAACTAATTCACCACCACTAGTTGCTCTTTCTTTAAATTAGTAGAATACAATTTTGGACTGAAATGCCATCATTCTTCAATAGTTTCTTGATGGTATTTATGATCTGTGAGCTGCTCAAAACCACTAATGAATTCTTTTTTTTTTTTTCTTAGCCCACTTGCTGGTATTGACAACACAAAGTTTAAATATATACATAACACATGAAAACACACACTGAGAATTAGATCTGTATTCTGTATAATGAAACTGTGTTGTATTCCATTAGTACATTATGCTCTGTAGAATGCAAAACGAGTTCAGAGATTACACATCAACTAATGGATAGATTACAGGAAGACATGAAGAAGTCTAACAGAGACTTTCATGATGATACAAAAATTATTTACTTGACTTCATGGCATTCACTGGAGTTCAAATGGGGTTTTGCACAAGCTGTGAATGTTGGCTTTGTTTCTAACTTGCCTTTTCTACTCCTCAGTGAGATTATTGAAAATACTTGTTACAAGGACAAGATTCAAAACACAAAGATCGTGATTACTTTCCAAGAAAAATGTCTCAGACTGAACCCCTGGAGACTTCAGAATACCACAGCTCTGGGTTAGTCTTTCACACTGCTTACTTTCAGGGGATCTGAAAAACAGTGGTAGTGACAAAAGCCTCACAAGCACATCCTCAGCCCCATTCCGGGGACTAGAGGGACTCTTGCAGAGGAGTATCCTGGCCTACCGCCATAAACACTCCTGCTTTTCTGGTAGGTTGGATTATGTGTCTTCTGATTTATATTTTTATAAGAATCTCCTCAATGTACCAAATAAATGCCAAAATGCAGTCTCAGTAGCTGTATTATTTTCCAGCAATCCTATATAGGAAGGGTCATTTATAAATACAAACTGAAAATCACAGTGTAAGAAATTACTAAAGGGAAGACTCAAGTAAGAAACAGAAAGATGGAATGGGAGTGAATGGTAAGAATCAGAGAGAAACACCTGGCTCCACATCACACAGGACATTGAAGCTGTGTGTCTGAGACTCCCAAAGTCATTTGTCCTCTACTTCCTACCGGCGACAGAGGGGACAAAGACAAATTGGCAGCATGGTAGGGAGGAGAGAAGTGTTGCAGTGAGGGGAACACACACGCCACTACAACATTTTCCTCCTCGCTTTTCCTCTTCAGGAAGTTTGACTCTCCAACAATTGCTATGAAGAATAGTCTTGAGTGTGGAACAGGTTTTCTTTCACTAGCCTGTTTCCCCTGTAAAAAAAACTTGAGAGGATATATAGGCCTAGCTCTGCTTCTGTTCCAGTCTCTATTTCCTGTTCCTCTCCTTCTGAATTGCCCTTTGAACAGTGGTTTCCAAATTTTTTTCCACAGAAAACTAAATGGAGAAAGAAAGAAGCAGCAAAGAATTGTTATGAAAAACTAGCATAACATCCAGCTTCTTGAAAGTGACAAGGGCATAAAGCATGCCTAAAACTTACCTTTTGAAAGGAAGACGGTGGGTGAAGAAGCAAACCTTTTCAAAATTCTGTTTCATAAACCATTTAGATTTTCAAAGAAAACATAGATGCAACATCTTTCTTCCCTGAGCAACTATTTTCATGTGTAATTACTCTGTTGGTATCAACTAACTAATTTAACTCTTACAATTCAAAATCTAAAATGACAAAAACAGAGACAAGTAAATAGAGCCATTTAGCTCTATTTTCCTCCTGTTTTCCAAGGAGGATGTAGTTACGGCTGCTCATCTCCCAGACTACTCAGTCTCTTTTCTACTGGCACAGGAAAAAAACCAAGAGCCTTTCACTACAGACTTTTATGTTATTTGGTGCATATTGACAAAAACTACAGACCGGGCTAAAATGCCTTAAGATTCCTCTTATCCCAAGGTGGATGAAGAATTACACAACAGGTTATGAATTACCCAAACTCTGGCAGTTAGAAGCTGTGCCAGCTAGTCACCTTCTATGCAACTGCTGACACAATCTTTAAGTTATATTGATACCTTATAAAAAATATTCTCTAAATGACACAAACAACTGCCTTACAGTAATAATTTGGATCTGGATTTGCACTGGGAAACGAATAGATTTCTGAGCTTTATTTGGAATAAATACAGAAAGAGTGTCACTGTCTCTTTGACAGAGACTTGAAACCTCACATCTTATTCACAGTACACGACTAATAAAGGTATGTGAATGGATTTAGTACTCACTCATTGAGGGTATCTCTCTGACCACAGAACTGCCCATAGCTGTCAGTTGGATAAATCACTTTCCTGGGGTCCCCGTGCACCCAAGCTGCAAAATACACAATACCTCTTAAGATACTAGTCAACTGCTCATAGTTAATGATTAAAATTAGTTGGCATGAAAATGTATCGCTTCTAAAGTACCATTTTATACTTTGTAGATCAACACTGAAGAGTACTGATTAGCAGATTTCCTAATGAAATATTAAAACGCAAAGCACAGTAAGTTCTACTAAGATGTGGATTAAACTGTAAGAAAGCAATCCAATGCTCCAAGTCACTTCCATCCTGACCTTGAACACTTCCAGAGATGGGGCAGCCACAGCTTCTCTGGGCAACCAGGGCCAGGACCTCAGCACCCTCACAGGGAAAAACTTCCTAATCTCTAACCTAACTCTGCCTTCTGTCAGTTTACAAGCCATTTCTCTGTGCCCTGTCACTCCTGTCCTTGTGTAAAGTCCCTCTGCAGCTCTCTTGGAGACCATTTAGGCACTGGAAGGAGCTCTAAGGTCTCTCAGAGCCTTCCTTTCTCCACACTGAACAACCCCAACTTGTCAGCCTGCCTCCATAGCAGAGGTGCTCCAGTCCTCAGAGCACTCCTCCTCTGAACTCACTCCACTATGCCAACGTCCTTCCTGTGCTGGGGGCCCCAGAGCAGATGCAGGAGGGCAGATGGGGTCTGACAAGAGCGGCAGAATCCCCTCCTTTGACCTGCAGACCACACCTCCTTCAACACAGCCCAGGATACACATGGCTTTCTGGGCTGCAAGTGTACATGGCCGGCTCGTGCCCAAACCTTATCAATCTGCATTGCCAATTCCTTCTCCTCAGGGCTCCTCTCCACCTAAATAGTTTTTCTCTAGCTTCTGCTACCTGAAATTTTCCATCACAGTTACTTTATGATTGCAAACTTTCCAAACCATGTCATTTTTTTTAAACACACCTATTTTTGAGTGGGTTTTTTATCAGTAAACACGTGGCTTTGAACTTCTCCCTAATTACCTGCAGAAAAGCAGCTCTTCAAAGAAAGACCTTGGGGCCTGGGGGACAACAAGCTTTCTCTGAGCCAGCAGTTTAACCTCAAGGCCAAGAGGGTGATGGGATCCTGTGGTGCTTCAGGAAGAGCATCTCCAGCAGGTCAGGGAGGGATCCTGCCTCTCTGCTTAGTCCTGTGAAGCACCTCTGGAGTGCTTGCTCTGGGCTCATCGGGACAAGAGGAACATGGAGCTCCTGGAGCGGGGTCAGCGGAGGCTGCAGAGCAGAGCAAGGGCCTGGAGCATCTCCGTGCCCAGGAAAGGCTGCAGGATCTGGGGCTGCTCAGCCTAGAGAGGAGTCCCAGCTGGGAGGGGCCCTCAGCCCTGTCTGTCAGCATCTGCAGGGAGGGGCAGAGCGTGAAGCAGGCTCTGCTCCGGGGCCCAGCAATGGCACCAGAGAGCGCGCAGGGACTGAGCCCAGGAAGCTCCATCTGAACGTGAGGAAGAACTTCTTCCCTGTGCAGTGATTGTGCATTTGAACAGATTGCCCAAACAGGGTGTGGAGTCTCCTTCACAGGGGATATTCCAGCACCATCTGGACACAATCCTGCGCCATATGCTCTGAGATGACCCTTCTGAGCAAGGATGTTGGACCAGATGAACCACTGTGGTCCCTTACATTCTCACCCAGTCTGTGTTTCTGTGAATTACAGCAGATACTGAATGTTAATTCATTACTTGCTTCTGTGAAAGGCATCACTTATTGACTGGAAAGCTTTGCACTAATATTAGCAAAAGGGACATTTCAATAAAAAATTCCCACATTCATAAAGCTGCTTCCCATCTATATGAAAAGGCATTACTATACCTCTATTTACTTACCCACAACTCCTAAAGCAATGTAACCCAGAATGACAACTATGAAGATCACACAGCAAATAATATCTGTGCAGTGCCTAGGAGCAAGAAACACTTTTTTAAAATAAGGTCTTTAATATGACCCTTCAAAACCACTGATTGTCATGTGGTATTTTAACATCTGAGTAAGATATCTGCACGAGCATTTTGCAGAAATTTTAGTCACAAACTCACATTTGAGGTATAAGGTCCTGTTTTTGCAGCAAGACCAGCAAATATGCTTTTTTTGCTGTAGACAACAGAACATATCGAAGAACAGATTTAAATTCTGTTGAAACAAGTAATACCTTACAACACTGAACCCATGAGATCATTTACCATACAAGTGATGATATAAGTGGCAAGACATACTACAGGACATCTGCCTCAGAATTCGTTTTTAGAATCTGCCATTCTTTCTGTTTTCCAATCCATGTCTCCTCTTACAGAGAAACATTTTTAACATAAAAGAGACAAAGGGAACAGATTTTTTAAACAACTGGAGAACTTGAAATGTGTTTCCAAGTGTGGACACTTCTTTAGAGAGGAATAGCTCTATAATCTCACTGAAATAAACTTTTGGTGAGGTCGAGGTGATAGTCAATATGATAGTAGGTCAATATGATAGTAACCTAAGATAGGACAAATGCTCAAAATTGAAGAAGCAATGCTAAAACAATGTTTCTCATTTCTCCATCCTCCATTCAGAAGCAGTTCTGACACCACTCAAGCTCGGCTTGATACACTGTCAATAACATAAAGATACTTCACAAATTAGGACAAACTCCCTAAACAAGTATTTCTATTTATTTCTAAAATTATTAGTTTTCAGAGAAGAAGAACTACATCCTGCATAGACAAGGATAGCATGTTTGTGTTCAAATGATAGTATGACACATCTGTAGTGTGCTTCTCTGTCATAAAGTTTCTCCTGAGAATGGTAAAACTGAAGTAACTTGTGGTTCTCTAATTTGTTCTTCTCAGTAACAGCACTAAATGCTAGTTTAGAACTCAGCTCTCTACATCTGAAAAAACACTGAAAAATTGCCCATGATTAAAAGTTGGACTTGAGGATCTTGCAAGTATTTTTCAACCTTAATGATTCCGTGATTTCCTTAGATGCTTTCTGAGCAATTTCACTCTGCTTGTAAACTAATGAACCTTCTAAGTGGTAACATGCTTTCAGGTGCATTTCATAAAACTAAGTGAAGTCAAGCCAGATTGCTCTGTTAGGTGGCTCTGTCACAAAGAGGTGTATCAGAACTACTACACGTGTTAGACAGCAGACACCAGCCAGTGCAAGGCACACAGACTTGGCATTCAAACTAAAAGACTTAAGAGCACACAGCTTAGTACTCTCCCTAGTAATCATCCATCCTCAAGGGTAGTAAAGATGGTGGTCTGGATTTAGAAGACTTGCAGAATCAAATTCACAAGTTTTGCTAAAAAAATTTTTAACTCCTGTTCACCAAAAGAATTTACCAGAGTGAGTTATGATATTTACCTGTTATGAATAGGTCCTCTGAACTTTGGGTCAAATTTCCTTGGTTCACCTGCATTTAAAATAAAACAGTATAAAAGCATGTCATTGTTTAAAATAAAATCTGTCCAGAGGGGGATGTTAACACCAGCCTTTGAAGAGCATCTTCCATACATTAATATTTAATAATTTTTCTTAAAATCATTTCATATGGGCAATACCAGTAATTCACCAATAAAATTACCTAGGTTTTGTATATGAGATTAAAGCTTTTTTTCTTCCAACTTAAAAATATTGAGGGCCTCATATCTATCATGTACTAAGTTACCTCTAATGTACATCCTATCACTCTGCCTATGCACAGGCTCACAATATATTTGAGAGACAAGGATTATGCCTCCAGTCACATGCTAAGTGTGTCTGACAGCGAGTAAACGAACCCACCTCTCTGCAGTTACAGGCTAAGAGCTTCTGATTTTTCTCCAGAATCACAGAATGTTAAAGGGTTACAAGAGACCTTAAATATAATCTAGTACCAACACCTCCTGCCATGGGCAGGGACACCTCCTCCCAGACCAGGCAGCTCAGAGCCCCATCCAACCTGCCCTTGAACACTGCAAGGGTTGGGGCATCCACAGGGTCCATGGGCAATCTGTTGTTCATGTGGCTATCCTGGTTAGCACAGTTCCAACTGATTCACTCAACACATAAAAAACCCCTATATTAAAAACCCACCAAATATTAACCCACCAACCGGTGCTTCCCATGGGGACCTGAATAAGAGAAAATAAAGTACAATCTCACTTGGTAAAGAGTAATCAAAAATTACAGTCAAATCAAAATGTTCAGGATTGGGCTACTGTATGAAGAGAAAC
Source organism: Geothlypis trichas (assembly GCA_009764595.1). NCBI lineage: Eukaryota > Metazoa > Chordata > Aves > Passeriformes > Parulidae > Geothlypis > Geothlypis trichas. The sequence continues at coordinate 31,307,451 of CM019909.1, read as the reverse complement.
AAGCAGCTTTTCATTCAGCAGATCAGAAGTTGGACTTTTCCTTTTGAAGCTAGATATTCAGCTTTAGGGGACCTTTTCCTTACAAAGTTCAGTGATTGTGAAGATTTAGTGAACAAAATTCTGTGCAATGAAAAATTACTCCTTCATTCAAATGTCAAAGCTACAACACAAATTACTGCTTCAGAGTGCTTTTTCACTGCTTTCTTAAGGATTTCCTCCTCTGAATATCCCTAGTATTACATGGTGCTACCAGCCTAAATTTCCTCCCCTGGGCCCCAAAGAAAAATACTTATTTTTGTCAATTAGAGAACAAGTCAGCAACTTCTCAAAAGTGGAATTTGCTTATTAACTACATGCCAGACTTTGTTCTTGGTTTGTATCAGAAAAACCTTATCAAAACACACACACACCAGTACAATAAACGCAGCAGTTAATAAAATCCTATTTGCCCTTCATCTGAGGTACTCAGATCCACCTCAGCAAGCTCCTGCAACAAAAATATCTTAATACAGAAGAGACCAAAAAAATTAAAACTTTAGAGAAGTGATGTAGGACAGCAATGCTGGGGAGTGGAATAAGCTATGCTGTGATGCATGGTCAGGAAAGCAAATGTACCATACACAATACCTAATGCTGGGCCATCACCTGTATATTGAATGAACAATTTTGAACAGAAATTCCTGCAAAACAAATATTTCCACTACAAAATAATTCACCACCAGAACAAAACCATATGTAACATCATGCCCCATAGACAAGTTCTGGCTTTAAGGCACACTGAAGCTGAGCTTCTGTTCTTGGCTCTTACAGGACCTGTTGAGCACATAAGAACAGCCACACCAGATCACACAAACAAATCCACCAAATCCACACCCTGAATGTTATAAGGGGCCATATCTGAGGAGGAATGCAACACCAAGGCAAACATTGTACTACTTCCCCAACACTGATATTACAGAGACTTCCAACTGCATTTTTCTTAACTAAAAATACTGACTTTGCATTTAATATCTCTGAGTGAATCTCTTTTTCATTCATTGAGAAATTGAGATTCAAGGAATCTCTATTTACCTTGCATATACTTTAACAATCTGCAATGCTCTACATCACAGAGTACTACAAGTCAATCAAACATTGAAGCACTACCTCCTTTTATCTGTTTTAAGCTTGCAGTCAATCAGTTTATTACTGTACTGCGTAACACAGCAGCATGTTATGCTAACAAAAATGTTACAAATTATTATACTCAAATGTCCTGATCTGCTCAAATGTTTCTTGTACATAAGTCATTTCATAGTTTTGGTTATGCTTATATTCCTTTTCTTACCCTTTACAGCGCTACTACAGATCAGCAGAAAAGGAGGGGCCAGAATGGCACAGGATATTCAGCACGAACATTGGACGTGATTTATGTAACCCCATAATGACTCTTTATTTGACTTCAGTCCTTTCCTAACAATTCTAACAGTCTACTTGCTTTTACGGGCAAACATTTTTATAGAGTCACCCATTAAGACTCCAAGTTCTCACTCTTGAATTTTAGTAGTTAGCTCAATGCCAGTACAGGAGGAGCCTAGTCTCCGAAGTTATTCAATGTTCTCCTTAAAAATTAGAACAATTAAGTAGAATGAACATTTTGAAACTGTGCAGGTGACACGTGTTAAAATACTTCTGGAGACAGAGGTATTTATCAAAAATGATTTTTATAAACAACACTTCAAGGTGAATTTTGTAAAGTAACAAAAGTTGTAAAGACAAACTCTACTCAGGAATCCGTAAGAAACAACTGATTTCAAAAACACTGTTGAGAAGAATCCTAAAGGATTACAGCACACTACAAAGAGAGAATGAGTCAGTCAAGCAATGTCTGCAAAAAAAGCACCACTCTTTCAAGATGTACGAGCATGACTGAAAAAAGTCACTATTCCTTGTGCTTGGGGACTTGTGAGGGCTCAAATGAATAACTATTTCTAGATCATGGCACTAGAATGTCAGAAGATACAAATAAATTAGAGAGAGTAGTGGGACTTATTAGAAAGAAGATACTAGGAGGTTTACAGAAAGCAGTAAATCAATGCCTGTGATTAAGCAAAGGAGAACAAAATAACAGTTCTTCAATCAACACGAAAAATTTACAATGATCAGTAGTTCTGTTTCCTCTACCAGTTAGATAAGCTAACCTCAGTTGCAGCAAGGATGGTTTAGATTAGGCATTAGGAAATCTTTCAGAACACAATCATATACTGAAACACACACTGGAATTTTCATCACACTAAGTTTTTAAGAAAGGATTATACAAATGTCACTTGAGAAGAGAACAGGAAAATATAACATCGCAGCACACAGAGAGCCAAATGGATCTAATAAATAAGAGGATAAAAACAAAGCACTACAGGAAGGGAGATCTAATTCAAATGGAGACTCTCATCTCCAACAAGGCAGAAGACAGATGCTGAGAAATAGAAGTAAGAGCCACTAACAGCTGTAAAATTATTGCAGTACTGCAAGTTCCTTCCAAGAACTGTTCCTCACACCAGCAGTCTGTATGCTTAAAGTGGCACAGTGTAGGGCAACATGGCTCAAACTACCTCCTCTGCAACTGAGCTCTTGGTTTAAATTCACTACAGAATATGGTAAGAAACAGTAACACCATTCTAAGTTCAAAATACATTTGAATTCGCTGTCAGAATTAGTCTGGATCCCTGGAACACTTGTTACAGCTGATCACAACTGTGATCAGTTTCATGGAACAGAAAAAAAAGGAAAAATGCCATTTGTTTAACTTTTCTAGCTTAATTTTAAATTAGATTCAAATTCTCTACTTTATTACTACTATTCTTTAAAAATTCAGAAGATGTTTTTGGGGGAGGGGGCCAAGGTGGGAATTATTTCTGTTTCTAGTATCTACATTGCTCCTGGTAAAGGAAAACCACTTCCCCAGCTATAAAAGCCCAAATATATTTAGAAAGCAAATTCCAAGCTTTAGGAGTTTGGTAGGCATAAGGAAGAAAGCAGTGGTGAGGGGGGACTTACACCCTTTGCTAAGATTAAAAACTGGGATTATATTTTTTCTTTGCAGATGAGACAGATCTATTTTACAGGCTGCCTTATAATACGAAACTCGTGTATATTGAAGTAAAATATCATTACCAGAAATAACTGACAAGGTATCTACAAATTCTGACTCCAAATAGCATATTAAGTTAATTGTTACACTTTATCACCGTAATAATTTTAAAGAGCAACTCCAAATTACTTACCTAAAGTAAAAATCGACAATATACACATGTAAAACTTACCTTTGATGTGCAATTTAAATAAACTAGCAAATGACATGCAGGAAAAAATTACAATATTGCTAATAATTGAAGTTACAGGAAACCATTTGAGTCTGCATTCAAGCCCATTTAAGTCCATTGAAATTACACAGTTGAAATATGTGAGATTTAGATCAGGTATTTTGAATTGTTCTAAGAAAGCAAGTAAATTACCATGTTTTCCATAGTAGTTTTCTTCATCTCTATCCATGTTACTGTACCTGGATCAGTTGAGTAAGCTGTCTGTGTGAGATACCAGCTGTGTACTTCTGTGTTGCTAGCTAGCACACTTACCCCAGCAAGCAGAGATACACAAACATACTATTTAAATAGATTTAAAAATAAAGGTGATTGTCAAGGACTTCTCCAACGAGAACAGAAATTCACAAAGTAGGCAGGCCTTTCTCTGAATAGAGAGTTATCACTCAGTGCCTTGTCCTCCTAGCCAAGCCAGTCTGTACAAAGAGGAATGACTCTTATCAGCTTGTACTAACCTACACTGCACACGCAGAAAGGGAAACACCTGCACCTTCCTGCATCTGGAAGTGAATATAACCCCCAAAAAATCCTGATGATTTGCTAACTGAAGATAAGATAAAACACTCTTGGCTACATTTCTGTAGCCTGTGCTACTGTGACAGTAAATAGTCTTTACATGCAACAGATGGCCACATCTTTCCTTTTCTATACATATGACTAGCGCCCCAAAGTTCAAGTCATATAAGTCTAAAATGTAAACTGTCTGCTGTATACTGCATTTCCAATCTTGTCAAGTGGAAATCTATCTGTAGAAGGAGTCATAATTTACTAAATTATTTCTAACTAGTATGTACTTTTTGTATTTCTGCACAGCACAAAAGCGCAGAACAGAAGAGGTAACGCCAGAAGGTCTCAGCATTGTTACATTGATACCGTAATGTTTTTATAGTGAAACAAAGTACAAGGCATTACACTCAGTACGAGAATCTGAAAGCCTGAGGCAATCTCTCCTTTGAAGCCACAAAGGAACAGAATCTATATGTGGTGATCCTGACCAGAATGAAATTTCCATTCTCTGTGGAATATGATTAAAACATCAATTGTAGAATTTTGCAATGAAAAATGTGTACACTTGCATATGTACTCCTATGATACTGTACAAGACACAGCTGAACTACAAAACGACAAAAACAACACTCTTAAGTCAGCCCTGTCACTGCATAGTACCCAATGACAAAGAATAATCTCATATGATGTTTAACCAATGATGCCTGTGATATGAAGTCAAAGCCCATTTTGTTATTAGAGAACTTAGCAGCAATGTTCTGTTTACCAAATCAGATATTTAGTATAACCAGTATCAGGCAACCAAACATTGAGGATGTAGACTGATCTCCTGCAAAATATTAACTATTGACTGAACCCTGGTACTTAACTGCCTCCCAAGACCTCCTGTCATTCCTAGGCATACAGGAAAAAAAAAGAAATGTGTGAGGCCAAATGATTGATTTTACTGTGCTCCCATTCAAGTTTGCACCTCTGTGAAAGGCTGCTTCACAAAATCTCAATATAGTAAAGGAACAGAAGGCACTGAACACAGTGCTAAGCAAAAATGCACACTAACTAACATGCATCTGGTCAGCAATATATTACTCAACTCCAATAAAATGCTATTTCTGGTTTGATGACTTAATTTCTTCAGGTCTCTTCCCTGGTGTTTGGTCAACAATTACACATGCCAGTGACTAGAACAGGTACAGCTTTTTAAGAAAATAGTGTTTTTATTACCAAGGCGTTGGATCTGCATGCGCAGGCACTGCTCCCCTCTACTGGAGCACATCAGTCAGTTCAAGTAATTCAAAATATTGCTAGAAAAGGCCTCAGCAATAGTAAGGCCTCCGCTCAAGTTGCTAATTGAATGTTCAAAGATGCAAGTAAACAAGACAACAAATTAGGCTGCTAACAAATGCACGTAGCAGTAGGACTGAAAGAGGTTCATCCCAGTTATGTTTCTCTAAAAAAAATCACATTAAGATTTTGATTCTTCTGATCTGTTCTCAGCAGGATAACAAACAAATCCCAACACAAGTTCCTGCAAAACTGATCTATCCCTTTCAGAAGCAGAAACTTCTTGAACATATATAAAAGCCTAAAATTTTCAAAGTTTACAGTCTTAATTTTGCAAAGAATCCACATAAATCTTTGAAATGTACTGCTGTTTAGTGGCAGTCTATTTAATTATATTTAGAAGATTTTTTAAGGCAAACTTAAGGTACATTTTAAGCCCCATGCAATATTCCTTATCCAGACACAGCCTAGTAATCCTAGTAATGTAAAATAATACATTATTACTCTAAGACACACGTGTGTTGAAGCAGTCTAATAAGCCAAAAGGTTGACATTAATACAAAAACATCTCTTTCAGTAAGTCTTGTACCTGGTTTACTGACATACTGGGGCTTTTTTCCTCTTTGAAAGATTCAGGTATAACATTTCTTATAATATCATGTGTTGCGGAAAAAACTTATAAAATAAGGGCCTTGTTACCTTTGTAAAATCATGGCTCAGGCCTGCTACTTTGGCTAAGAAAAAATAGGACTATGGGAAAGTGACTCAGCTGAACTGGAGGTAGAAAAACAATTTATATAACCATTACATGTTCATCATGGTTTATAGTGGTTGGTTGGATTATGTTTGTTACGTTTGAAAACTATGTAACTGATAAAGGGTTAACTGCTTAAAAAGGCCTGCTTCTTGCAATTAAGAGACTCCTTTGCACCTGCCTGGGGACTCTGCATCGCTTTGCTTCATACAATCATGCACACATAAATTGCAATCATAAGAAAAACACACCTACGATTCCTCTCCTGTGTAATAAATCATACTAAATGGTAGCTGCCTTTGAAATATCTCTTATGTGCCAGTATCAGTTTCTGGACTGCCATTATGCTACAGATACTGACTCATGACTTGCAAAAAATGGAAGGGTGTGTTTTGCGGAGAAAAGAAGAGAACCAGACAACTTTTACACAGTTGTATAGAACCGGTATGTGTTTATTGCAGCGCTGGACGCATGCGTACCCCAAAGGTACTAAAATGGCATGCGTACTTCTGAGAACTTCAGGTCTCTTTTTATCTTTCTTGTACATACATATGCATACAGTTTCACAATAGGTTTATACATATTCATTTTTGTGGATTTCAGCGTGGCATTTGCTGCTAGTTCTCTTTATCAAAAGGAATTCCTAGGTCAGGTTGTCTTGGCCTTGCTTCATGTCTCTGATTACTTTATCAGTTTATTCAATATCTCTTGTTTTGCAGTTTTCTTTTCAGCTTTGGCTTACAGACTTTTCACTTTTTTTAGACTTTTAACTTAATTCAGAAGGGATCTTTACTTAGGGGGATTTTTACTCTGTCTTAGGTGAAGAGGGAAGAGGAGTGGTAGATGAGATAAACAAGTCACCTCATCACACTTAGCTGTCCTTTTCTTTACAAAGCTGCAAAAACAGAGATCTCAACGTCCAAACCCGTTTCCACCCACAGTCCAAATTTCAAAAGTGACTGCTGCTGACTTACAGTGAAGCTGAGGGCATTCAGCACTGCTCACAAACCAAGTGCCATTGCTGCAAGCCTTACCAAAGGACAGAATAAAGGAAGAGGGGGTAAAAAGCACAACACAGTCAAAGGCAAGGGTTTACGGTTTCCAGCAGATGAAACTACTATGAACTATTTCGTTTTACCCATCATTCAGACTCCTTTGTTTCCCAAGAAGTCCAGGGCATGTGCACAACATAAAGAGAACTGGCCAGGAATCCTGAGGTCAGTGATTGTTCAGTGGAGAAAGCTGACCGTTTTTCTACTGTGGGTCAAAACCCAAGCACTAATTCAAACTCTAAGGATAAAATTATTATCATTGCAGTCTCCTAATTAGCCAAGCAGCTGAAAAAGTATGATGTCATAGCCACAACACAAAGTGAACGACAACACGTCATACTCCCAGATGATATCAGTCCAAAGATTGTGTAATATTTTTTCCTGAAGGTGACTGTACAATTAACATGCTGTCCATGTTCACTTAACATTAGAAAAAACATGAGCAGCATGATATAATCTCATGTCAAAGGCCCACATGTAACATTCTCCTAATATTAGCGACAGCACAGCTATTAGGCTGGTATTGAAACATACCAGTTGTCAAACATTACCCTCAGAAAGAGGACTGAAAATGTATACTGTTCATGTATTACAAGCAAATTATCAATGAACTGCTATTCTACCATGCAATCAAAACCATCAATAGCTAGTGGAACTTTTACAGTTCTCTGAACAACAAACAAAATATTCTCAGCAGTCTGGGTCACATACAGCACTTCATTACAGTTTCCATTTCAATGTGCTTATTAGCTGTTCCCTCAAATTATTCTTTGGAGCTGAAATTGTCTGCTCTTTTTTTCCCCAGCTTCGATTTCTTATTTTTGCTCTGCGGCTAATGAAGCAACAAGTTTCATGGAATATCCAAGCAAAGACACAGCTACCAAGATACTTCTGAACTGGTGTGATGTGTGGGAAGAGTACTTCTCTGCAAACTCAACTATTATGCAAGACATTTTTTTCCAAGTGAGGTTGGGCCCAGGAGACTGGGTGAACTCTAGAACAAAGCAAGTTCTGTCTGTTAGTTATGTTTGATGCAACTGTTCTGTTAAATATTTCCTTTTCCCCATGCTTTGATGTATTAATCCAGTTAGAAAGGGCTCTTGATCTTGGAACACACTCTCATGCTTTAGAAAAAACAGCACCTAAAATACAGCCTTGACAATGCTTTACCTAGAAAAAGGAGTGTCTTGAAATAATCAGATGCTTTCTACCAAGAATCAGAAAATGCCAGTTTTCTGTTTCTAGTTTGCTTTACTCCAGCTGATCTAGAATGACAGATGGTAGTTAATGATATTTTCTCCTAGCAGAGTCTCTCTGTAACCCCTAAATGGTTTCTACCATAACATATCATTGTAACTTTTTCTAGTTATTCTTATGCAATAAAACGCAGCATGCAGATACCGTACCAAGACCTTTTCAATAAATCATTAAAATAGTACTTTTATAATCTCAGAGGGATGGTGTTCACTTCAGCATCTACCATTTATAATCACAACACAGCACTGTTGCTGCTGGGAAAAGAAGTGCAACTATACATGGTTTTTTTACATATAAAAATGCCAGGTGGATGAAACAAGAGCTGGATTATTCTGGACTTTGTGTACACCATCTACATGCCACTATTTTATTTGTACAAATGCATTAATTACTTTGGAAGCATGAGAACAGTCAGACTCACAACCAGATGAATAAACTAGTGTCTAATTCACAAAAGCAACGTTGAAACTGCAGTAATCAGAGTCTTGACCGCAATGCATAATTTTGAAGATGCATCTTTCTCTGTATACCAAGGCCTTTTCTAATAGCTGCATATTAAACCAAGAATGGTCAATGGTTGTCTGTATTTGTTTAACGAGCTGGCTTTTTTTTGAAAGCTAGATATCAAAATCCTAATGCAACATGTTAGTGAAATGTCCAGTATAAAATGAACATAGCTATCTCATGTCTCATGTTGTTCCATGATTCCAAAATTTGTCAGCCAGTATTACTGACACAATTCTCAGAATGCTAAGATAAGGTTCTATCCTTTCTCTCCCCTCCTTCCGGCACAGCCTTTTTAAACATTTTAAAATGCAGCTTGTGTCTTGAAGACAATGAATTGTCAGAAGTCCAAATTTTAAAGACAATTACCTCGGTTTTATTTCCCCTTATGGTTCTTCATGTCTCGGGGACTCTCTGCCTGGTATGCACTATCCTGTTACTGATGTAGTACGGATGTATGACACTTCTACTTCAGCAGGAAGTGCCTGCTGAGCACATTCAGAAACTGGTAAATTCACTTTTACAATTAGGACCCCACTTTTAAGAGGAACTGTATTCCTGCAGGTAAGCATAGGAATTTGAACATAATTTTTACACAATTACAGAATGTCTTGAGTTGGAAGGGACCCTCAAGGATCATGAAGTCCAACACCCCACACAGCACCATCCCCAAGAGTCATATCACGTGCCCAAGAGTATTGTCCAAATGTTTCTTGAACTCTGTCAGGCTTGGTGCTGTGAACCTTTTCCTAATAGCCACCCTAAACCTCCCCTAAAATGACTTCAGGCCATTCCTTCAGGTCCTGTCCCCAGGTACCAGAGAGAAGAGATCAGCGTCTGCCCCTTCTCCTCCCAGCATGAGGAACTTGTAGACTGCAATGAAATCTCCCCTCACTCTCCTCTTTTCAAGGTTCAGCAGACCAAGTGACCTCAGTGGCCCTTCATGCAGCTTCCCCTCAAGGCCCTTCACCATCTCTGATGCCCTTCTTTGGATGCTCTCTAGGAGCTTAATATCTTTCTCATGTTGTGGTGACCAGAACACACGATACTCGAGCAGAGTGGCGCAATCCTTCCCTTGCTCAGCCGGTGGTGCTGGGCCTGATGCGCCCCAGCACAGTCGGCTCCCCTGGCCCCAGAGCACTGCTGACTCAATACTTCAGCTTTCTGTCAACCAGCATCCCAGGATGCTTTCCACAGCGCTGCTTTCCAGCATCTCATTCCCCAGTCTGTCTCTACATCCAGGGTTGCCCATTCCAAGTGCAGAATCTGGCATTTGCCCTTATCAAACTTTATATGGTCAGCGATTGCCCAGTCCTCTAGCTTGTCTTCTGGTTTTTCATTAAACAACAACAAAACCCCCAACATTACTATTACAAAATTAAATGAGTCTGGTACCAAAATCAAATGGAAGGTGTAAAATAAATAAGATAATCTTTTGCTCCAGAACAAGTTATGACTTATTGTTAAGGGTAAAGCAGACTATTAATAGCCTTTCACAATTCATTTCTGGGACTACCAGAATTTATACCACTAAACCTTTACCACAAGATTTAAATTCCAGAAAAAGTTTACATCTCGTGGACTCTGACCTTTGATAATTATTATCATTTTCTGTAAGATGGACTCTTGGTCCTACACGATTAATTACTCCAAAATGCAAACAATTCATAGATTTCTCACTATTTTCCATTAAGAACTAAAAACAAATAACAATTTTAAATTGTCTTTTACTTCCTACTGATTTTTATACTACGAAGTATTTACTAGAAATCAACTATTACAACATATTTAGAACCTTCCATTTAAAACTTATGCTGCAAATTTAAGATTCCTTTTTGATGCAAATAGAATACTGGAAGTGGCATTACAAATTATGTTTTCCCTTCTATTGAAGTAGAAGCATTTGAATAAGAGCTTTGTAGCTTAGGCCAGTTCAAAACCAGAAAAAGTAAACAAGAGTATTCTGTAAAAGAAGTATATACATAAAGTTCTGCTTTTAAATATAACATTAAGAAATTACAATTTTTTTTTTTAATTGTAAGCCAGACATACTGATACACTCAAGACAAACTGCTGCCTCTCACCCTTTGTTTTTCAATAGAATATACAAATATCCACTCCCACAGTCATTTATTCTGAGGGAAAGGGGCCCACAAATTTCTGAAGTATGGTCTTACAAAGTAGCACAAAGTCTCTGGGCAAATTGTCTCTACAATTAAATGCACAGCTTTCAGGAACTCTTAGCCCTATGGTCTATTAGAATCTGGTCTGGCAAGTGAGCTGCACTCAACTACGATGGCTGATTACTAGAGAAGACAGAAAACCACCCAGAAAATATCCCTATATAGCTTGGAGAATTAGTAAAATTTTAATCAGTTTCTTTAACAAGTCCCTGGATGCCATTATTGTATGACAAGCTGTTGCAACACATTTTCTGTGTGTGTCACCACAATTCTCCTTGCATTCCATCTCTGAAATAAAACCATTCTTTTGCTTAGAGAGATTGAAAAACCGGAAGCAGAGCAAGACATTTTCTGCCTAGTTCAGGTCTGCGCCTCAGGCATGCCCTTTTGGTGCACATCTGAGTGAGAGAAGCGCTAACGCCAAGGCCTGTGAGCTCTCCGCTCTACCCCGGGCCTGTGTTCAGCCCAGCCACGGGACGGCCCCCGTCAGCCGTCTCTGGAGAAGCTCCGGAGCAGCGAGGCCTCGGCCAGGGCTGATGCCCGAGCCGCAGCTCGGCCGTGCCCTCGCCATGCACAGCCCAGGCAGCTTCGCGCTCCTGCCCGACGCCACGGAGCCGTCCGACCCTACTGAGCCCGCGCGGCCTGCCTGCTCTGCCCGCGGCACCGGCCCGGCGTCAGCTCTGCCTGCCGGCCGCAGGCTGGAGCAGCCCCGGCCCGCTCGGACCGGCTGGCCTTGCCGAGCGCCGTACAACAGGCCCAAGGCCGGCACTGGCAGCCCAGCTCCCAAGGCAAACCTTGATCTGGCAGCAGGATGGTTACGTAGAGAGTGACTAATTAATTTTTATTAAAGAACAATGTAACAGAAGTCCAAGCATATTTGACATTAGTAAAAATTTTTCCCTCAAAGAATATTCTCCACAACAGCTGAAAGGTTGTTTAACTCAAACATAACTGAATACCAATAGATCGTGTCTGCAGAGCAGTGTTGGGTAAATTACCCTACATAAAGCTGCACAATTTAACATATGACATGTTGATAGTTCAAGGCATTTCCAAAGCTCGAAAATGTCTTAATTTGCCATTAAAAAGGGCATTCTTTGAAGCAAGCACCCACAGTTTCACTGAAAGTCCCACTGCCCAAATGCGTGACCAACTTTTGCACACGGTTACTAGTACTCAGTATGCTGTTAGAATACAGAAATAAAACTGTTCAGATGGGGATTTGGTGAGTCATTGGTATTTATGTTTATTTAACATTGTACATAAAATGCATTATTATTATTATTATGAATGCCTGCCTTTCTGTACCGTCTCTGTACAGCATACTGTCCGGTATAATGAACAAAGCACCAGCTCCTGGTTGTTTCTGAACCATTAGATATGCAGCGACAATTAAGAGTTTGTAAGGCTATGTTAACTAGATGCAGTATTTTAACAGGCAGGCATATTTTCATTTATTTTGCCTTCATTTCTGAAACTTCTGCCACTTACTGCAGGATGTGCTCTGTAGTCTTAGCAGTGTTAACAGTGGCTCTGTGTCTGGAACAGTGAATATATTCTCTAAATGATAATACAGGCAGATTCAATTTAATAATACATTTGAGCAAATACAGTTGCTTAGAAAGGGTCAGAAGTAACCCTTTATTCCAAGTTTTTTCACTTATTAATAAAAACAGACTTCTACTGTATTCTCTATTTTGTCTTCATAAAAGAAAATACTCTGGAATCAAAAGCTTGACTTTACACAAAGCCTACTTAGACAAAAGAAGAGAACTGTGACTACTGATGTTTTCTGTTTTCTATAGGCTTCTAAAGGAACAACATTCAATGGTCAGTTAGTGTGCATCCTTTGAGCCAGGTTCAATTCCTAGGACTGTTAGCAAATAAATAATCCATTATTAGTTACAGGTTTTTATTCCTCAAAGAACTTCTCGGCATTTCAAACACACACAATTAATGAGAGATTGTTACACACTAATGCAGAAAACAATGTCTCCATACATTTCGTTATTAGGTGTTACAACAACGAAATGATTAATTGAATGATGATCTGAAAACTGAATAACTTTAGATGTAAGACGACTAAGTCTGGAAAATTTCAAATTAGCTAGATATCTGTAAAAACTGATACACAGTGACTCCTAAACCTGTACACAGACTGACTTGTGATGCTACTATACCAAGCACTGTGCATTATGAGGAAAGTCTTTCTAGGAAACGACCCATTTTTGCAGGTCGTTCCTGCAGAAGCAAGTGTCAAGTTAGTGTCTAAAGCACAGAACTGCCTCAGATTCCCCCTCTATTTCAACAGAAAAATACATGATATGCTCATTGCATAAGACTAGGCTTATTATAACTTGTTTGAAGATTTTCCATTTTGTGATGGGTAACCTAAACCTAATTTGGAACTTGTCTTCTATTGCTGTTGGTGTATCAATTTAGAACAAAACAACTGAAAAGTATAATCCTAGATGTAAATCCACATCTAGACCAAAATTATTTTAAGACTAAAGCCCATATATATGAATCATTAGATGTGTATCAGGTATGTGTAGAATTAATGAAGACGTGACCACAAAAGATAAAATCTTCTGGGAATGCTTCTTATTGTTCAAAAGAAAGGGTACTCAATGATAACCCAGCCCAGTATCTGCTTCATTATAGGAATGGGTCATGGGCCTTCCTTGTTTCTTACTAAGTGTTCAGGATCCAAAAACTGGACATTTGGTTAAATACAGATGCTGAATCAGACCCTCACTATTTTGTAAGAGAGAGGAGATATTCTTACAGACTTCGCAGCAGCTCCAGAATACAACACACTCGTTGTACATAAATGACATGAAAAGTGTATTCCAGCTGCAGGAGGGAGGGAGGGAGGCAGGAAGGAAGGCAGGCAGGCAGGCAGGAAGGCAGGCAGGCAGGAAGGCAGGCAGGCAGGAAGGAAGGCAGGAAGGAAGGCAGGAAGGAAGGCAGGCAGGAAGGAAGGAAGGAAGGAAGGCAGGAAGGAAGGCAGGCAGGAAGGAAGGAAGGAAGGAAGGCAGGAAGGAAGGCAGGAAGGAAGGAAGGCAGGAAGGAAGGCAGGAAGGAAGGCAGGAAGGAAGGCAGGAAGGAAGGAAGGCAGGAAGGCAGGAAGGAAGGAAGGCAGGAAGGCAGGAAGGCAGGAAGGAAGGAAGGAAGGAAGGAAGGCAGGAAGGAAGGCAGGAAGGAAGGCAGGCAGGAAGGAAGGAAGGAAGGAAGGCAGGAAGGAAGGCAGGAAGGAAGGCAGGAAGGAAGGAAGGCAGGAAGGCAGGAAGGCAGGAAGGCAGGAAGGCAGGAAGGCAGGAAGGCAGGAAGGCAGGAAGGAAGGCAGGAAGGAAGGAAGGCAGGAAGGAAGGCAGGCAGGAAGGCAGGCAGGAAGGCAGGAAGGAAGGCAGGAAGGAAGGAAGGCAGGAAGGCAGGAAGGAAGGCAGGAAGGAAGGAAGGCAGGAAGGAAGGCAGGAAGGAAGGCAGGAAGGCAGGCAGGCAGGCAGGCAGGCAGGCAGGAAGGAAGGAAGGAAGGAAGGAAGGAAGGAAGGAAGGAAGGAAGGAAGGAAGGAAGGAAGGAAGGAAGGAAGGAAGGAAGGAAGGAAGGAAGGAAGGAAGGAAGGAAGGAAGGAAGGAAGGAAGGAAGGAAGGAAGGAAGGAAGGAAGGGAATCGCAGCCCACTGTAGATACCACCATTTAATGTGAATATTTAACACATGAATATTTAACAGACTGACAAGTAACTTGTGTAGAAGAAACATCTCAGACAAATCAAAACCAGACCAAAATAGGAGGCAAAATAAGATTGGGGGATTTGGGGAGATTCTCAGAATACGTATTAATCTTAGAAACACCAAAAAAGCTTTTAGGAGAGTTGTGAAAAAATATGAGAAGATGGAAGCCGTAGGAATAAGAATTTGGTTTACTCTGATGAAAGATCAGAAAATTCCTTCCCAGTCTCAGAAGTAGAACAAGTCTCACCTCCTTACAAAAAGTCACAAAGTCTTACAAACCCAAGCATTTTACAGTCCTAGACTCAGCTTTATGCACTGCAGATGTACCTTAACATCTTGAGAATAAGTAAGCAATAAAATCATAATTACATAAGAACTTGCTGACTGGAAGTTCTGGTACTATTTTCTGAGCGAAAAATGCTTAATATTAGGCCCAGATGCCTAGAAGTTAATCTCTGGATTAATCTCCCACTCATTCCTAGAAATTGATGTCTTATATTTGGTAAATATTAATAATCATGTAAATAATAAGTGGAAATTAGTTTCTGCTCTTATATGTGAGAAAGTTGTACTATCCCGTGAAAACTGCGAAATCCTAGGAACTGGAAGCAAAATAAATTTTGAAATTTCAGTTTTTAACATTACAGGTTTATTGCTGAATCAACTACAGTGCTTTTTTCTTAGGGTCATCTACCACTGAAAAGAACAGTCATGAAATAATATACTACTAATAAACTAATACATTGTTATTATTGCTGTTGTTGTCACATGTCCCCATTAAAACTGCAATTTTTGAAATATACACATTAACATCTAAGTTACTTACACTCTTCTGTGCAATGTATGAAGCCAGTTGCTAGTACACAGATACCAAGGAGGTGGACTGAAAACAGGTAAGCTTAACATTCAGCTATAAAGGTGCTGCTACCATGCTTTGCAACATGGAATTTATAGCGTAAGGTTTCTGTGGCTAGTAATCCTGCTCTTGGTGCCATGAAGAATTCTACTCTGTCTTTCCCAATGGTATTCTAAGCAAATGCCCTCAGGAGATGTGTACCTTCAGATACTGTGCTTAAACTCTGTAGGTAATGCCTAAGAAGGCATTACCACAGGACACCTAACCTTATCTCTTGAGACCTCGAAGGAATTGTACATTAACAGAAATGTTACAGTCTGCAGTCTGAATTTGCCTTCTCCAGTGAGACACCACACCACAAGATTCATTCTGATGAACCTCTGCTTGATGCAAACAAAAGGTATTCGAAAACCTCAGTGTGTAGAGGGAAGATTTCACAGTGCATGCTTGTACCCTACTTTTTCCTATGTTCCGTTAATCCACCCATCTCTTTAAAAAATGGAAAGTGAGGAGAAAGACATATATATATGTATGTACTGTTCTATATTATGTATAAATGCGAAATATGTGAATTTATTATCAGCACTCATTAAATATTCCAGATCTCTGGAGAAGCTAAAACACCCCAAACTATTAACTAACAATTTTGCAACAATTTTATTTTACCTACTTTTTATTTCTATGTGTGGTCTGTGAGCATACACACACATAGATTTTAAATTTTAATTGGAAGGATTTTTTTCCCTGTGACTCTAAAATGCAAGGTTTTAACACTCAAGGTGACATGTGTCCACATGTTATTGAATAATAACACATTTTGTCACCTATGTTTAGCTAGCAGGCTACATACATTCTTTCCAGTTGAGTGGAAGTGACCGTTCTGCTAAGAGAGCAATCCCTTCGTACTAGGGACATCTTCATGCAATTCTTCTGGCTAAAAAATAAGCAGAACATGTTCAAGGATTCAGAAGTGCTATTTCCATTATCTGTAACCTCCAAGGTCCCAGGTCCTGTAATCTGTTTCCTTCTGTTCTGTCAATGTCCTTCAACCTTCATTTCCTAGTTCACACTCTTAAGTAATTCTCCATCCTGAATCCCAAATTATTCTCCCTTCTTTTCCTAACTACACTTTTATTACCATTCTGCTGCCATTTATGAAACAAGACTGCTCCTGAATGACATTTCCATTCTGCCATTCTGTTCACCCTTAGAGATAAAAATGTTTTATACATTTTTAATGTGAAGAGCTGGTCCAAAATCAAAAGGCCATGTAAGAAGGTACATAAAGACCAATCAAATAAAGGGACTGCTGCATACTAAATCTACTTTCTATACCTGAATACATTACATAGCACTAATTAAATATCTCAGTGAGCAGTAGCATTTGTCTATTCTCCTCTGAAATTGTGTCATTTACACTGCACCATCACCCATTAAAACAAAATCAGCTCTTCATGTCTCCTAAAACATTTTGCCAGCCAAGAATCAATCTGTTTGGAAGCCTGTCACAGAAAATAACTGTGAAGAGTGACATCAACATTCCAACAACATTGTAAATTATAAGGTAACTAGAAACTAATTTGAAAAAAGAGAGATGTTTTGTAGAAACAACTCTGTGTTGACATAGAGATTAATAAAAGGAAATGTCCAAAAAAAGACTTCATGTTACAAGAAGAAAAATACTCAATATACATTCCTTTCCTGTGTATAATTCAGCATTATGAATTTGAAAGTTGAGATTCTAAATCTTGCAAATCTTTTTTAACTTGCTCAATTAAAGACAGTGGCCTGGGTTAAGTCTTTCTTGTAAGTCGAATGAGGCTTGAACTAGTCTGAAATAATGGTTCAGAAACGCCATCTTTCTCTTCTCCTTCTATATTGTATCTTCTCTCTTTTTTTTTTTAAGACAGATGGGGTTCTTTAAGAGCAACCTAAATTTGTGTGGCAATTACTGCAGAATTCCAAGAAAAGCTGCAAACACATGCATTAAAAATGGCAAGCAATTTTGACTTTCTCATGCTTTAAGTAGCAGACCTCATGCCAGAGAAACTGATGCCAAAGTATCAGAAGTTTTTTGACTGCCCTTTAAGTATTTTCTGGAAGGCTTTCTTTACTCTAGTTAACCAGTTTGGGCTTGCCTAAGGTGAAGAGAGTGATCTATGAACTAGGGGCATAAAAAAATGAAAATAAGCAGATATATGGGATCCTGTTACAAGCAAACAACACGGACCGTATTTAAAAGTTAAGATCACTGTCAGTAAGCCAAGAGGAAAACAGGACTGATTGACAGACACACTTGCCTGGTGGGAGAAGCTTGGTTTCCAATCTCGGAGTACTAATTTTATGTTAAAGAGCTCTCAGAAAAAAAAAAAAATCAAAACAAATAAATAAACAAAAAAACCCAGAAAAACCCAAACAACAAAACCAAAAAAACCAAAATCAACTTATTCAGGATCTTCCTTAGCCTCTTAGCCAGAGCATCCTGATACAGGAACCACTCTGTTGAGATTTTTACAGCAGTAGAGCTCTTCTGAATGTTTGCCCATTCAGACTTCCCAATCACCTAAACAAGACATGTTATTGCTAAGAAAATATGTGGTCTGAGCAATAGCAGTGTTTGTTTTTTTTATGAGTGCTACTTCCAGGATGGCAGGATTGTGGGGGTTTTTTGTTTTGTGCTGGCTTTTTGGTGGTTGGGTTTTAAAATAGGGCTGATCAAATGTTTTAGAATGCTAATGATTTTGACATTCCAGACTTCCTTCCCTGTCAATGCAGCAATAGCAATATTTGTTCTTCAGCTTAAAAGGCACAATACCAGATGTCCATCTAAACTGCGATTAACGGGGCTTGATTAATGATTAAGTGGAATAAAAAATCCTCTGGAGGGGAAAAAAGGAAGTAATAAAAAAAATAGAAAATAGAAAGCAAGTGGAAATGGAAACAACCAGGTAGGCAAGGGAAACAGGAACAAGATGATGTAGAAGGGTAAATTGAAGAACAACCTGTAGCATAAGTGCAGAAGAGTTTATAAGACTGATCAGGTATCCAGGAACAGCAACTAATTATCCATATGTCCTTCACTGAAGACAGGTCCACCACAAGTTGTATTTAGTAGGCAATCTAAAAGCATTGAGCTATAAAATGGGACTTTGGTTATCCTGACAGCTGCAAAATTGAATAAACTATTCAAAAAGTCAATTTCTGAATCAAAATTTTGAATCTAAAGCACAGCAATTTTGTAATTAAGAAATGTGAACTGAAAGAAGTTCAAATCCTATCATGTTTTCAAGATACAATTAATATTGTGACATACAAAGAGTTGTTTCTTGAATCTTAACCATCAGCAATAATTTCTTTTAATGCACCTAAACATTTTCTAGTTAACAGTACACTCCCATCCATTGAATCCATTTAAGTCAAATGATAACTGTAAACAATGTAGTAAACTCTGCATAAATGAGAATTTGAGAGTGACAATAAGTTATTACTTGATCTTGATTTCTGGATAATACGCTAATGAAATTATTCCTGAATGCTAACAAAGTCAGAACCCTAAAGATAATGAGTATGTACTGGTAAAATGCAGAGTGAGATGACAATAGATATACATCCTGAATGTTTTAAGAAATGCAATAAGGAACTTGACTGAAAGAAAATTACCTGAAACACAACTATATATTTTCCTATTATTAATAGGCCAAATAAAGGTTAACATATGGTTTTCTTCTTGGAGTACCTTTTGTGAGAGATCTCAATTGCTAAACTTAATCAAAGCTTCTATAAAACCTGAAAGGATTAATATAGATTAAATGGGACAAGTTGGGAATAGCAGGACACAGAAGACTGACTTTCTAGTCTCACATGCCAGAAGGCTGTTCCAAATTGCTATTCTATTCTAAGGATGGAAGCCAATGCTTTTCAATCCCAGGCTTTTTTTGACATACCAATAATTATCCCCAGTCTCTCTTCCTGCTTCACTACAGGCTAGGAAAAGAAGTAAAAAAATGCTTGACTTGTGGATTACTGTCCTAAAAATCTGAAAATTAAATCAGTTTGCCAGTGACTCTATAGTCTTGCAAAACACTTTTAACTAAGTGTTTCCTGATTATTTTATGCCAAGACATAAAATAAGTCCCAGTTTCCCTCACTGTGATTGGATACGTACCCTGCTAAGCCGTACTTTGTTAAGCAACTTGTGCTGGAACACTGAAGCAGCTCTATGTCTACACAGAACATATAAAAGCCATCATTCAGACTTAAGGAGAAAAAAAAAGATGGCAGTGGATTGGCCCCCCACTCTTCAAATACTCTTCAAATACTTCCCACCCACTAGAGAATTCAAACAAAAAACTGTTCCACAGCACACATTCCATCCCACTGGTATTCCCAGAATAGAAGTGTTTCAATTGTTGGGCACAGTGCATCACCAGGAATAAATACATCAAGCCAACCAGAGCTTGCATGAGGTATTAAGACCTATTATTTCTGGGATATTCTGACATTTTGTCACAATATCAATACAGTTACATTTCCAATTCCTTAGAGTGCTACTGGGAAATGGTCCTGAAGCATGAACAACTTCTCACACATTCTGCAAGCCTCCCATCTCCCAACACACAAGTATTAAAACCAAACAAATAAGAGGCTTCCTTTACCAAATAAACATCTCCTCATCTTTTGTAATGTGATAGTATATAGCAACATTCTTCTTACTCAGTAGGTCCCATGAAAGATTTTCTTATGGTCAGAATATTTATTTTATTACAGACTCAGCATGTTAACTCAGCAGAAGATTAGGAAAAGATTTCCAAACAACTTTCAGCTGTATAGAAAATCTGCTGCAAACTACTTTCTACCTAGTTCTATGAAAGCTGCTAAACAAATGAACAAAATCACCTCCAACAACTTCTTGATCAATGTTTACCACTCCTGAGGTGTTGCCAAAGAAAATGGCAGGTTTCCCTCAGGGGTCCGTCGTGCATTACAGAGGACTCTCAGCTGCAAGTCAAATACAAACTCCTCCTGAGAGAAATCTTGTGTTCTAAATAAGATTATAGTTTGGCAATCTGCAATTGCCTTTAAAAAAAAAGTTTCAATGGTGAAATATACTGCAAATATAACACAAAAAGCTTCAGATTCCTTGCTTTTTGCTCATATTTATTTTGATGTAGAATTGAAACCAATAGAGTGAGAATAGGAAAACCACAAAATTCTTCTAAAACAGAGGACAACAATGAAGAAGCATGCGATAAACTAAAACTGCATTTTCTAACAAGAAGACAGATTGATAGAACAGAGAGAAAGACAGACAATAATGAAACACAAAGCAGATATTCCAGATGCCAGATGCATAGATAATGTCAAAATTGATGCCTGTAATGACAACAGCTATAGTACAAAAAATGGACATCCATACTAATAATTTGCAGAAACTTTCTTTACCCTTGGAGGGATGCAACCTCACAATTATTTAGAAGCATCTACATTAGTAACATTAGCAGCATTTGGTTGAGGGATTGTGTCAAATGGTCAGGAGGAAGCTGTGAGTAACCACAACATAACTTACCACAGCTTCTGTAGCACAGCTAAAGCAGCAGAGAAAGACAACATAATACGTAGCTGCCATCAAATAAAAACATAGCCCATAAAAACATAAGCACATAATTTAATCTTCTAATCAAATATTCAGCTTTCATCTATATTTGAAAAAGAAAAGGTAAGAACATGGGTGAAAAGTAAACCAATCCCAGCTTTCTCCACTTCCCTGTAAGTGGAAATCATACAAGACCATAGCAAGGGAAAGCAAACACACATGGCTTTCTCCTTTATTACACTAAGCATGACTGATATCAAAGTTAAAATGCCCTAACATCAGGAAAACATGTTTTAAGATAGTACCCAGCTATCCCAACAGTCTGCAAGTGCTCATCAGGTCTGGGTGAGAGGATGAGCAGACAGGCTCAGACAGTGCAAGCTTGTTTGAAAGGTCAAAAAAAGCACAGCTATACAGACTACAGTCCTACCCTTCCACAAATCTCCAGAAAGGCTCTTGGGGCCACACAGTGAGAACAGAAGCTACTTCCTCTTTCAGTTTCATTTATTATGCAGTCTACAAGCAGAATCTTACCCATAAACAAGAGAATCTTTCCAAATGCAGAGCAGGCTGGATTAAGGATCGCTGTCATTCAGTTGCCCTAGTTTGGTTGCGCAACTACAACTTATTATTTTAAAGGAAAAATTAATACAGGCAAATTCAATACTTTAAAGCAAATTCACTGCAGAATGCCTTTTAAAGATAACCTTTGGTACACACATAAAACTATGATACTTTGCCTTAAAGTATGACAGAAAATGGTTAGAGATAACACATTTTAGCACAAGCCCCTAAGGACTAGTCAAATCCAACAAACTTTAATTCCCACGTTGAATGCAATATTATCATTAACTGATCCCACTAACTGAACTGACCCAACAGCTTAAAACAAGTCAAAAAACAGGTGACCAAATATACATTAATTCACTATCCACATCCCCCAAGAGTCACTCTGCAGGGAAAAAAAGAAACACTTCCCCACACTGTTCCTTTACCATGCCATCCTTTCTTACTATATTTTTCTTATACTTTTGAGGGAGAAGAACATAAATAAACAACATTTTTAGGATTTCTCATATATCTTATTCTGGCAGTCATTGCAGTGTACATAACAGGGAAGAGTGTTGGGAAAAAGCTCTTGGCAGTTGGGGGGTTTATTTTTTTCTGCTTGCAGAGCGACATTTCCAGGTGTACTATACAACTTCATCGACTGTCATTGACTCAGAATTGTAGTGCACTTGTTAATTTGTTTTCCATCTCCACTTACAGATTCACTTGATTTGGGGGCACTTTCACTTTGTTAAGAAACTTTCACTGATTTCTCCTCCTATTCTGCTCGTCAGTATCCTAAACTACTCATTCACTACCCACAGATTTTTTATTCCCCCAGCTGAAAGGAAAACCTTTCATTATAAAAGGATTGGAAGAAAAAGCCTGGTTCCCAGTAGCTGAGCTCTCTTTATGATCCTCTCTACAATTCCAGAATAAGCTTCCAGACAGCTGCCAAGATGGTTGTTTTCCCTCAGACTGGAGCCCAAAATGGTGCCTAACCTCAAGTTTGTGGACTGTTGTTACATGGCTCTTGCCACAACTCTTAGACATTTGTGAAAAGCCTATCAGCATAAATCAGAAAGGATCTGCTCTGCATGAACTGCATAACTGCAAATACAATATAATATAACATTATGTTACTTGCTTTCCAAATGAAATTATGCATTCCTAGTTATAATAAATCTGTTAGCAATATATATGTACATATTATTTACATATTTACTTAAATACACACACACATATATATATGTGTGAAAGAACTGCATTATCTCACAAATCCTAGAAAAACCTTTAAATTACATATGGGGGTAAATATTATAAGAGTTCAAGAGTATTGGTCACAGGGCACATCACTTCCCTGTTTATAACAGTTGCTTAGATGCTAGAACAGATATTGCATTGTACTGAAACCAAGAAAAAGGCGCATTCACAGATACAGCTTATTGCCTTTTGTCTGATAGAATAAAGCAACACAGCATAGGAATTATTTATCATTCTGCTGGGGGGATGGGGGAATCTAAAAATAAATATTGTATTTTGCTACACTTAGCTAGTTTTTAGCAACCTGATCATATCCAGGAAGTTATGACTCTTATAGAAAAATATCAATGATGAAAAAAACCAGTTAATTTTAATGTAATATCCACTAAAATAATCTTATATAATAAATACCAGAGTTATTATTCCACATATTAATTTATTTCAAAGTACACTGAATATAAAGGACACTTACTCAGCTACCAAATTTCAAGCACATCAGCTTGTACAAGTGTAGATGATCTGCATGCAATAGATACTCACTTTCTTCCATATAAAATCAGCCGTACAGAAGAGATAATTATGTGGTATCCCAGCCTACTCATGTTAGAGCTCCTCTTTCTGGTGAAACATACTCCTAAAGTACAAATGGGCTCCCACTCTTACCACATCAGAAGTACACACTAAATCATCTATTTTAACAGATATCTATTGTTTTAAAGGAGGTAGAAGCATGAGACTTCCTGCTGAAGAAGTAACCCACCAAACATCTTTTGAGAGCCTTAATAAGTGGTCCTCTTTATGGAGGGGATCATTCTAGGCAAAACTTCTTTCTCTTGGCAGATGTCAGAGGTCAATCAAAGGCATCATTCCAGGTTTTAGTAAAACAGAAGACCTTTGACTTCAAAGTGACTGCTCAACAGAATACCGTCAAAGAGTACAGTCACTTGTACATCTCTCTTCAGCACAATCTAGGAGGGAAAGGATGATTTCATTTATGTGGCATGAGGCTGGAAAAATGCAAATATCCCTTAGTTAGAAGGAACAGTCAGATGTATCCCATCTCTGCCCATGAAGAGTTGCCTATAATTTGTATTGGCATGTGGACAGCACTGAATTTCTACATCGGCAGTAGACTCTGTGGGATTATCCCACAAGAGAGAAAGATTCCCTCCTGGCTACTCCTATTTCTGGGTGCTTATAGCATCCCAGATGCTGCAAAGTGCTGCAGCAGATTAATGTGATAAAAACTCTTGGTGCTTTATATGGATTGCAGCTCTATTATTTGGAATGGCAGGTATGAAGCTATTTATATCTATACCTGGAGAGAAGTGAATGCCAGAGACTGGAATTCCAGTACCATAAAAGCCTGGTACCAAAATTTAGACTGACAATATGGAAAGGAAAAAGAAAAAGCAAAAGCAAAAGCATAAAGTTTAAGTTGCACAAGTCTTTTATTGAAAATTATACTCAGTCACTGTTGGGATCTGTTGCTTAAGAATACTTAGATATCAAAGACATCCACTTAACTCTAACAGGCAGGCATTCATTTCCTGCCATCCTAGCAAAAATAAAACACAGGTTTATAATAGGGTTATAATAGGGTCTTAAACCCCCCACAGTCACCTATGAGACTTGTCACCACTTTTGCACACTATCTTCATGGACTTTGAGCCCTGTGTATCACACCACCTCCCAAGTAAGTGCTCACAGAAAATAAAGTTGAAAAGAACTTTGAAAGGCTCTTCTGTTAGTCTTCTTCCAGGATTTCTTGGGTATTTCTTCACTGTTTCCTCAACCTCTGACTGAAACACCTTCTTCAAAGTCCCAAATGATTCAATACAAGTTCCATATATGGAAATCTAAACATACAGGTTCACTTATATGTTGTACAGTGCACAGCCATCACATTTTCCTTACCTTCACTGTAACAAAGTAAGGTTGTTAACAAATTTGGGTATTTATCTTCCCTACATTAAACAAATCAGAGC
This sequence comes from Geothlypis trichas, assembly GCA_009764595.1. Classification (NCBI taxonomy): domain Eukaryota; kingdom Metazoa; phylum Chordata; class Aves; order Passeriformes; family Parulidae; genus Geothlypis; species Geothlypis trichas. The sequence continues at coordinate 31,282,571 of CM019909.1, read as the reverse complement.
ATTATTCCATAAAATACACCTTGTTCCTAACCTCACGGAAAGCTCTTACATTTATGTGCTTTAATAGTCCTAAATTAATGAAATTTACACTATTCCTAGATGCTTCTCTATCATTATTTTATTAGAATATTAGACAATAATGTTATGTCAGACGCCCTGACATAATATCCAGATGCTAAGGAATCACATTAGCAGATTTTGTAAATCTGACTGCCTCTGAGTTGGATACTAGCAACAGAAAACTCAAAGAAATACAGTTAAGCAACTGTGAATGTGACGTGCCTTTACACTTCAGGAGTGAATGCAGAACAAACAGATTTTCTCATATCCAAGTGAAGATCAGTTACCAAATTTACTAAATCATCTCCACATTTCTGTGTGTTTAACTCTAACAGCATCTTTTCTTCTGACCAGATGATTATGGCCAATTTACTTTATTTTTGCTTATTACATAACAGTAATAACTACTTAACCTCTGCAGAATGAGATATTTATGACTCTAATATAAGGATACAGTGTAGAGAAATACAGTCCTAGTAGAACAGGAGAGACTTTGAGAAACAGAGATGCAAGATTGGATGATAATACACTTGGGATGGTAGTAGAGAGAATTTTCCCTCAACTATGTATTAGTATCCTGCTTGTTAAAAAATATAACCAAGTTATATAATTAGTCAACAAGAAGCCCAGTTTATTAAACTCTTACTAGATAATGTCCAGTGACTGTTATACATAACCCACTCAATAGAGCATAACTATGCATAACAGTTCCATTAATGTCCTTTATTATAGGTGTTCTGATTGTATCGTCCTTGTTCATGGCTGAGCCAATACCTTACTACCAAGAATGGCTCAGCTTAAGTCAATAAGCTAAAAGATGCATAACACTCAAGTGCTAAAGGATAGCAAATGTAGAACCTGGATACTTTCAGATACTCTAGAATCTTACCTGGACTTGAAAATGCAGTACTTAATTTGGCTCAAGAAATACAAAAAAGTGCTAGACCACTAGGTGAGGAAAAATTGTTTTACCTAAATCCTGCCAGTTTTATTGCCTATTCACTTACTGACTAAACCATCTCTGGTATGGAGTACTTTTCATATTTCCACAGAACCAAAAAATGGTTTGGGTTGGAAGAGACCTTGAAGCTCATCTCATTCCAACCCTATGTCATGGGAATGGACACCTTCCACTCGACTAGGTTACTCAGAGTCCCTTTCAACCTGGCCTTAGAGACTTCCAGTGATGGTGCAGCCACAGCTTCTCTAGGCAACCTGTTTCAGCACCTAATCACCCTTGGAATAAAAAATTTCTTCCTTACATCCAACCAAAATCCTCTTGCAGTTAAAAACCATTGCCCCTTGTCCTGTCAATAGAAATCCTTGGAGAATCGAAAAGAAAAAAAAAAAAAAAGAGGTTAAAAAAATATAATAAAATCTTTCTCCATCTTTCTCACAAACTCCCATTATACATATCAAAAAGCTGAACAATCTCAACTCTTGTGACCTTTCCTCACAGAAGAGATGCTCCAGCCTGTTAACCATCTTTGTGGCCCTCCTATGGACCTGCTCCAAGATTCCTGCCTTGCTGGTGTTGGGAGTGCTGGAGACAGATGCAGTACCCTCAGGGTCTGAAGGTGGGGTCTCACCAGGGTGGAGCAGAGGGGCAGAACTCCCTCCCTCAACCTGGTGTACCAGTTCTTTTCATGCAGCCTGGGACACTGCTGGCTCTCTGGGCTGCAGTGCACACTGACAGTCCACAGCCAATTCTTCATCCGCCAGGATCCCCCAGTCCTTCTTCTGCAGCACTGCTCTCAAATCATTCATCCTCCAGCTTGTGCTGAGAATGGGGATCACCTGACCCAGTGCAGGACCTTGCACTTGGCCTGGCTTGACTTCAAGCAGCTTGCAGATCCTAAAGCTTGCAGATCCATGCCCCCTGCCCCAAATGGCATCCCTTCCTTTTAGTGTATCAGATGAACCACTCACCCTGGTGCCATTTGCAGCCTGTGCTGAGGGTGCATTTCACCTCATTTATTTTGTTGATGTACATACTGAATAGCACTGGTTTCAATACAAACATGACTCATTACTTGTTCTCACATGGATACTGAACTAGTGACTGTAACTCTTGGGACAAGGATGGTGAGAGGACGTTATGACAGAACCAGACAAAAAATGAAGCAGCATGCTGAGAGAGAAAGTTTTCACTCAGAAAGACCTGTCTGCAGTAAAAAACAACAGAAAACATATTACAAAGTGTTTAAAATTCTTAAAAATCTGCCCAGCCTCCCAAGTTTATTCCACAGTGAATTATTTTATGTAAAACTAGGATGCTGGCAAAATCAGGTATGGCTGAAGTTCTGTAACTAGGTTTAGCAGACCTACTCCAAGAGTAAATTATTTATCCTACCTAAAACATGCACAACAAAGCCTAAATGAAGGGAACCAAACTTATGTCAGAGAGGAAATGTATAAGCCATCTGAATCTGCATTTCACTACTTCCAACACTTCTGAGTATATTAAAATATTAATAAAGTGTTAAATTGAGTTTCACTTCTGATATGAACCTACCCCACTGGTATGAAATTTGAACCTCAGAAGGCAAAATTAATTACATACACACGCACAAGGATTTACCAGCAGTAGCTAGGGAAGTTTTATCTGCAGTAGTGTCACAGCCAATAGCTTCCATATAGCACGACACTGCTGTGGCTAAATAGCCCATTTTCTTCAGTTTGAGGATGCCCTCCCTGGGTGGTACACATACATAAATGGAGGAAATTAAGAATAGTAAATGCAGGCCAAGTGACAAAAATGACATCTCGATAGTGTCACAGTTCCTCAAAAGCTGTCCCAAGTGAAACAGAACTTCCCTAGCTTGGAAACATAAAAAATAGAATTCTTCTTAGGAGAAACCTAACATGATCACAGCAGTAACTAGGAAATCACAATTATAAACTCAAGTTTTAGTTGCATCCATTACTGGCAAAAAAAAATCATGGGTAAGTAGTTCTTCCTAGGGAAGATCTAAAAACACAGATATAAAAAAGCTAGATGAATTCGAGTTGTAAATGGGGCCTTCTCAATGTTTCTTAAAATAGTGATAAAAGTTTTTGTTAAAGATGTCATCATCCCTTTGGCCTTCAGTGTCCATCTGTAAGGTAAAACTGAACTGCAGTTCACTGCTACAGGAAATTGTTTATGGCACAATCACTGATTCTACAATGAAGTAAAAAACAATTTCAACATTCATTTCAACAGTCACATGACAGCATTTAATACTGCAGTCACATTAAAGAAAAGTACTGCTTCCCTTAAAAAACAAAACCTCACTCCTAAACCATGCACTTGACTAATCTCTTCTAAAGAATCAGACTGATGACACAAGTTAAAAAACTTTGAGAAGTATTTGCCTTTGTCACTTATAAATGTTGTGAGGAATCCTTGAGATTCTAAGGAAAGAAGTTTAGGACATCTATTCCTCTGAAAAATACACCTGCAGGCTAATAAATAACAAGTTGTAGACAAAGACAACAAAGTCAAGAGAATAACTATTACAGCAATCTAATTTAAAAGGAAAACTATATTACATATGCTCAATTTGAAAATGCTCCACTTTCTGTTTTATAAGTCCTCAACATTATGAAAGCTATTTTTCCCTTTCTGAATACTGTGTTCCTGCTCTTCTTCCAGAGTAATACTTCCACTCTTTCTGCCATCAGTGCTGAGTATCTATGATCTTAGGCCTACACTCTCACTGCAGTAATCTGCAAAGCAATTTGAATTCCATAGGAGTAGAAAAAGATTCTCTCAGAAGTTAAATTATTTCAGACTCACCAATTTTTATTTCACCTTAGCTTTGTAGCTTGTCTTCCCTCCCTAAACGCTTTTTTTTTTTCCTATTCCCCTTTCCGAAGGAAGGCAAGCCATAGATTTTCGTTTAGTCAGATCAAGGCTCACACCATGTCAGTGAATTAAAAACCAGATTTTTCCAAGGTGTAAACCAGCATGCCTATGGTACCGAGGCAAAGGCTGCTTACCAACCCACGTTTACGCTTTTGTGCAATTCGGCTCATTGCTGGAGGCCTTCGGGGCTCCTGGAGCAGCAGACCAGTCCTAAGGGGGTTTGCTCATTCTGCACGTTTGTTTTGCCACGGAAATATCACGCACATTGGAAGAGGAAATCAGCTTTGTAGCAACACCTTCAAACAAGCTAAGCAGCTTTGCAAACCCCGCGCCCCTCATCGCAAATACACGGCCTTCCAAGGAGCAATTAAAGCAGAGCCCAAACACCAGTTCTGCCCCCGGTGACCTTCCCGCGGCGCCGCCCGGGAGGACCAGCGGGAAGCTCCCGCCGCGAACACCGGCAGCCCGCAGGTACAACGGGCTCCGCCCCCGCACAGCGCTCCGGGCACCCCCCGGCCCCGCACGACGCTTCAGGCATCCCACACTCGAGTCGGCTCGGCTCGGCCCGGCCCGGCCCGGCGTGTGCACCTGCCGCCCGGCCCCTCTCTGCCCCAGAACGCGGACAAAGCGGCCACAACGCACCTGCTCCCGCGGCGAGGGCGGCGGCGGAAGCTCCAGGTCTGCCCGCCCCCATCTCTGCGCCCACCGGCTCTTTCCCTGAACCGATCGTCCTGCTTTGCTCCAGGCCGAGCCAGGCGCTCCGGCGTCCCGAGGTCTACCGCCAACACGGGGGACCCTGCGGCCACCGCACCCCCACATTCGCCAAGGGGCACAAACTCCGTCTGCCTCTGGCCGCCGCTGTTCGGCCGGGCGGATCTACGCTGTAAACAGGCCGGAGGGCAGTACAGGCGCCGACCGCCCCCGCCCCAGCACCGGCGCTCGCCCCGCCGTGCCCCGCGCTCACCGTAGAGATGTGCGGAGGCTTCGCCCTTCCTCGCCATCGTCTCTCGATGCCCTCCACGCCGGCACTGCCGGGGCACAGCCAGGGGCCCGGCGCTTTCCCCCGCCGCTCAGCGCGTTCTTTGTTGCCGCGAAGGCATGAGAGGCGGCGGCGGCCGGGCAGCCTCCCGCTCCGCTCAGCCGCGGCCGCCCGCAGCACCGCCCGCACCCCACGCCCACCCTCCCGTCCCGCCGGCTCCGCGGCGACGCCTGCGCCGACCCGCGGGGGCGGTGCCGGTGCCCGGGTCGCGAGGAGGGGGGTGCGGGCGGAGCGGCCGCGCCGAGGGGCGGCGAGGGGTGCCGGGACGCGTCGCGCGTCGCTGACTTCGCGTGGGCCCGGCGGCAACTTCGGCATCTGGGGAGAGCGAGCGAGGCCGGACCCGGCGAGCCGTACCTGGCAGGGCGGTTTCCATCGTCCCGCGCCAACCACTGTTGACCGCAGCCGGGTATCTGTGCCCGTGCCCTGCGCAGAGCTCGGAGGTGTTGCCGCTGGTGGGAAGCGGCCGGCCGGCCCTGGAGCCGCTTGCCGCCCGGCCGGGCCCCGCCGGGAGGCGCCTCCCTTGGCGGAGCTGTCCGTGCGGCCCGTGCTGAGCGCCGGGCCGGCCGGGCCGCCCTCGGGCTGCAGTGTCCTGCCCAGCAGCCGGCACGAGCTCCCGGGGCTGGAGGAGCGTGAAGCGCTCGTTCTTACGTGCTCACCGACAGCCGTCCGTATGTCCCCGACGGGGGAAGTGTGTTGGTCCTGGGTTGGGCATTTTCATGATTCATTCCAGAAACACCCTCAATACTGAGAAATACGCATTTCTGGTCAAAAACTTTCCTTCAATTGCCATCCTCCTCCGTGCGTTTTATCTGAATGGGACAAAGGCCACTTGCGAGCAATTAGTCTAAGTGCTGAGATTCTTTTACAGTCGTGACACCACAAATCATCACCACAGCAAAAGGCCACTATATGCAGATGTCATGATGTTATCTGGTGTCACTAAGTCCAAGACAACAGAGTATTTTATAAAACAAAACATTTTGAAATGACAGAAGTGCACCTATCAGCCATTACTTGTATTTTCAGACATGAGCTTTGGAGGAAAAGTTACTTTCCAAGGCTTGCAAATAAAGGTATCCTTCCTAAAATTGGTTTAAGACCTCAAAAGCACATGGCTCATTTATTGATGAGTAAATTAATGTCCATAGATCATGGAAATTGTTGCTCAGCTTGTATGGAAATGTAAACCAATCGTCTGTGCATTAGTGAGGGTATGTGCCTCTTACATACACGGTGTGTGCATCATCAGGTCTTGTAGGGGCAGCTGCCTTGGCTGGTTTCAAGAAAATTAAATCAGGCATATTTACGACCTTATCCATCCTCCTAGCAGTCTCAGTTCAGGCCAATCACTTCAATAATTATTGGATTTCACATATGTAGTTTTCTCTGATGTAGTTTTGTCTGCTAGTAATGGAAATACTGGGGTGAATCACTCCTCCTCCTCCACCCCCTATATAGAATTGTTAGAATTTATATATTTTTAAGTATTATTTTTTCAAATGAGTACTTGCTTCCTTCCTTTCATCCCACTTTATCAGAGTGGGCAGAGGTTTATGATTCTGATTTATGATCATAAACTTGGGGAGAGGTTCATGATTCTGTGCACTGTTCGTAGTCTACAAATTTATTGAGAGCTCTTTCTTAACCTTGTCTCCCTGACCACTAGGCCACTTACCTATCCTAGCTACCCAAGATGCCTGTTTGTGTTCCAGGAAATGGACCTCAAGTAAATACCTGATGTGGAAAAGGGTTGATGTACTTTGCTAAGAAGAAATTCTTATTTAATCTCAGTGATGTTGACTAGGAAAACAATTCAGACAATCTCACTTGCAGAAGAAAGATCTTCTTGTATCAAAGACTGAGTCGGACATGAGAAATGCGGCGTAGGACAGCTTTGTAAGAAGGAAGGAAGTGTATTAATGTCTTCTGGCTCATTCTGATAAGGCATGGCAACCTAAAGGTAGCAGGGCATGACCGGATTTGATCGTCAGAGCTTCAGCAGCATGCTTGAGGAAGCTTCAGTTATTCTTCAGTGTTCTTCTGTGCCCCTTGTGCAGGGGAATGTATCTAGATATAGCTGTACTGTTTGGCATGGCCTCATGGGTGCCTGGCATCGGGCCAGTGTCAAACAACAACAACAGCCTACCTTCAAGAATGAATATTGGAATCTCAACAATAAAAAAACATAGGTAATACATAGGTAGTATAGGCTGTTCTACAAATAAATATCTAAGATACATAAGTATCAGAGCTTATACAATGTCTATATTGTGTCTATACTATAGAGGTTTTATAATATAATAATTATATCCTCCAGGAGAAGTAACTTTTTACTTGGTTCTGACTACCACTTGCTAAAAAGCATTCAAAATGCTGGAATAGTGCTAAAACCTACAAGACAGCTATTCAGATAGATAGAAGGCTATGTAAGGAGACCACTTTGAGACAGAGCAGATCATCTTTGTATATTCATGTTTCTCTGAAGGGCCTGAGATATGACAGAAGGAAGTCACCAGGACTAGATAGAATGAAAAGGGCAGTAGCTACAAACAAGGAGTAATATACCTATAGTCCTATAACCTACCAAAACAGGGAACAATTGTGTTCAAGTGAGTAAATTATAAAGGATCACAAAATTTGGCATGTTAAGTGTGAAAGAACAGTAAGGCAGGCCAAAAAAGAGTTTGACTATTAATTGCAAAAAAGGATGCCAAAAAGAATCTTTTGTCTAAAGGTCAAGAGGAGGAAAAGAATATGTGGAGTTAATAGGATATTTTCCATAAGTCTTCTATGCACATATAGACTTGAAGGTGATAAGCATTTTCACAATTTTTTGAAAATACTTTCAATGAAAATCCATAAAACTGCCGACCATGCCCCTGAATGTTGCAAATATTGAAAACTACAATAATGCAGATACATTTGATGCAGACAGATTTTTGTGATATATTGGAAAATTATAATTTTTGTAAAGAGAAGTCAAGGCTCAGAGAACTACTGAAGACTTCCCAAGGAGCCAGAAGACACGAAAATGAGGGCATACAGCTGATTTTCAAGTTACTTGGATTTCTGAAAACATTCCACAAGGCTCCTCATAAAAAAAGTTTTAAATAAAATAAGCTACCATAGAGGGAAAAGTTATTTTATGGCGGAAAATTGTTAAAGGGTGTTAGAATGGTCTATCATTCCTCGCAGCACCAGCACCCTTCCTGTCCTGCCCTGCCATTGGAGCCCATGCCGGCGCCTGGGGATGCAGGGTCCCTGCCAGGCAGAGTGACGTGGCTGCTGCTGCCTTCCTGATTGTGGTGCACAGTCTTCAACAGCACCCACACGCAGGACTCACCCTCAGCTCCAGCACAGAGCACAGGCAGCCATGTCCTCTCCTCCTCCTGGGCCAGCAGAGACAAAAGGTCGCTAGTGCAGGCACGCACAAGACTCCCTGGATGCCCAAGCACATGCCCAAGCACATTCCCCCAGTACTCCTGGCCAGATCCCAGCCTCCTCACCTGCCTCAGGAGTGCCTATTTCCAGGCTGGTTCAGCTTGATGCTTGCTGCAAATATATTGCACTCACATATCCCACAGGAACTCCACACTCACAGGTTGCCATGGATGACAGAATGGAGCCCTGCCTGTCTGATGACCTGATGTCTCCTACTCATTGGCAAGTCCAGCTTGAAGTTTGCCAGGAAATGAGAAACGCACACCCACTATGGAGAAGATAATCCAGCACCACACACACAAGGTGTGACATGTGGTCACGCTTCAGCTGCTGGTGCTGAACCCATCACTCACCTCACCCACAGCAGCCCGTCCCAGTAGATTTTCAGGACATACACTCACTGTGCCCACCTCATCAGCTGGCAGCTAAGACCTCCAACCACTCCAGTAGCAGATAATGAGACCTCCCCAACACCAGCAGCACCAGTGGGCACTTTACATTCCCAAATGTAACCTTGGTACCAAATCCACTCATAGAGGACTCTCAGTAGTTGCCACTTTATCCTTATAACACACATACACATGGGAGAGTGAGATTGGCCTCAGTCAGACAAGTGTATCTACTGCCCTTTTTAACATTGACTGGTCCATTTAATGGTCCATTCTTTATTTTCTCCTCTGTTCCTCCAGATGCACTTCCTTCCCCTGCACATTCCTTCATTAGTTTGAATAGCTCCACAGATCCGTTTCCAACATTATGGACCCTCACATTTGCATCTTATCAGGTGCAAAGTCCCAGTTTGCCTGCAGTTTACTGAGAGACAGTTTGTTTCTTGACTTTATCACTGTTATCTTTGACTGTCAAGTGTGTGTCTCCATATTTTGTTTATGGCTTTCCACCTTTTCTTGTTATCTCATTTGACAAGACCTTTGATCAGATAATCGTACTGAAATAAACATTCCTCATCAGTTAGTACGACTGATTTGTGTGTCATCCCTGATTCCCTTACCATTTGTCAGTCAGGTCTTTCATGTTCTTGTTTATGGCTTCCTCCATTTCTGCACTGAAAAGGTTCATGACCAGATATCCTTAAAGAAGCACACATTTTCCTTCCACATAACCTTATGAAAATGTTCTTTAATTGGTGGGGTCACCCATAGATTTTTCAAAGGCTTGTATGTTGGGACTCTCGTTCCAGATACTCATCAAAGATTTTAAAAAGGAGAGGAATACTGAAGTAGGAAGATTTGATGCCAATAGTTATGGGCCTGAAAGAATTTCAGAGAAGCTCAGGACAAATAAAATGTAAAATGGCATGGAAAAGGGGTGCAGAGAAATAAGTACATACAAAGATGAGCTTTGAGTTGACCATTACATCCCACATCCTGTTATCATAGATAATACACAAAAATTTTCACTTTGGTGTTCAGAGGAATTTTAAAAAAGGGTAACAGAAAATCACACAAAAAGACCATAGAAGTTATACTCTTATCTTTTTGCAAGAACGTGAGCGACTTTATGATTCTGATTCTTTGACACAAAGCTAAGATATTGTAGGAAGTACTCAAAGATGATTATTCAGCTTGGAAAAGAAATTGCTATTTGGATATCAACAATTTTTTTTAATCAAATCTTAGACCCAAAGAGGATGATTGCTTCAAAGATGTTATGTTTCAATGTGCCTGTTTGAATTCAACTAGTAGGGACCACAGATGAAATTATCAGACGTCTGATTAAAAAGCAGCAACCTGGAGTGGTTCTTCATACTGTAGAAACTAAGCTGTGGTTCCCAACACATTCAAAAAGCAACCAGCCAAGTTCATGGAAGAGACATTTGTGAAGCATTACTAAACACAAAGGCATCACCTCCAGCTCAGGAAACTTATAAATTGAAAAAATTTTGGAGGGTAGAAAAAATTTAGGAAAAAAAAAAAATTATAAAATCACTACGTTATTGGTAAATGACCTGGAACCATTTCCTCACCATTCTTTGTTGCACTACCATAAACTGGATACTATGTCAAATGACCTTTGGTCTGACCCAGTACGAGTCTTGTTACTTCCATGGAAAAATGAGCTTCAGCTATTCATGTTGTAAAGAGCCTCATTGTTTGTCACATGAATGTCAGATGAAAATCTCAATTGCTATCTTCTTGTGCTCGTATTCTCAAGCCCAGTATTCTTCTTCCAGAATCTCCAACCTGAGATGTCTCCCCTTTTTTGTTTCGCACTGCATGTGCCTCAACAGGGCTATACCTCAGCTAGTGTTTCTAAATTCTACCTTATACAATTCAACAAGCAACAGCTATAATGATTATTGAATTCTGTCTTAATTACGCAGGTGCAAGTTCTGTCAGCTGTTATAGAAACTGAACTCTTGTGATTTAAGGCATGTTTTGCTTAGTGTTTTGTCATTTGCTGCACTTACTCAAAATAAGTATACATGTCTTACTATAAAATTAGTGTCTACATTGTATCAATACACATTTACATGGTTAGGTTCTTGTATACTATTAAATATTAGTATTGGTATAGTCTTGCAGAGCCACAAATGGAGTTTTACAATAGAAATGTTTATTAAAATCCCAGCCACCATAGTGTCACAGTGGTGCTTATGTGGTACCTCACCTTTAGTCAGCTTGGGCTGGCAGAGTTGTAACTTCACTGTTCTGGGTTCTAACCTACAAGTAAGTGTTAAATTCATTTGCAAGATGTATGTTCACTACAACTGGACTTTTATTAATATATGATTCTACAAGGAGAAATGTACCAAACAATGTATCTTAAAGATTTTTAGGCTACTAAAGTGCCAGCTACAGCATGTTTCGTGCGAAAATCTCCTAGTTACTTCCTTTACACACGGCTAGGCCTACCTCTCTTTCTTAATGATCAACTTGTTTTCATATTTCATGCAAGCAAAACCATTCTTGTTTAACTAAGCACTTGTTTCTTAAAGCAGTTAGTCCTGAAAAAGTCTCACCATACTTTAAAAAAAAATTAGGACAGGTGATTTTTACATTAAGGCGTGGTTCAAAAATGATCTTCTCAGGTTTCTACTGACTTTCTTTTTCTTTAGAAAGTCAATAGAGAGCAAAATCATTACAACATGCCACTGATTGTTTTTTATTTTTTCTCAAGCTCTGTACATCTGTCCCTTCTCTTTCCTTATGGTTCATGTTTGATAGTCACGTAAGTGTAACCCAGTGTGGTTTGATGACATTAAGGAAAAATATTTGGTGTGTTTAAAAATAGTAGTTAAATAAAAAACTTTCAAGACTTAGAACAGCTATGACTTTGTGATTAAATGAGATTGAAAATTTGACATTAAGTACTGTTTGTGATACCCAGAAATTAAACAATCTAAAATATACCTCAAAATATTTCAACTCAAGTATCACATTATCTTGATTTTAGATCATTCAGAGTTTTCCACAGAGATGCTTTCCTTTTTTTTATTTTTCCCCAATAAATTTATTGTTTTAAAAACCATGAAAACGCTAGGGAAAAAACCCTAACCACCCACCCTGAGCTCAACTAAATCCCAAGACAACTCAAGACAAACTAAAAAAATCACAAGAGCTTGCAACAGAAATTTAGAAAAAAATGTTTGGTTTTAGATGTTTTAAGTTACTATTGTATCAGGGATCAAAGAAAAGCAAAACCAGGTCATAACTACGAAGAACAAGTTGCCATGCTTGTTGCATTGCACTACATCAAAAATTATTCTACTTTAGAGATCATCAACCTACACACAAAATTTTACTATTTTTGTTTTGTGTAGTAACTTCAGTAACTCTTAATATATAAATCACTGCAGAAAATTTCATTTGCTTTCCATTTCTAAAACAAAAGTTCATTAACAAATGGTAAAATCCTGTTTGTTGTTAACAATTTAAAATATTCCAAACCGGTAAAACACTTAAAATTAGTAATTAGTAATTACTAACATTTAATTATTACTAATTAGTAGTAATTACTAATTAATAAAAAATAACGCTTCAGCCTAGAATACAGTAGCTAACTTTAAGGGATAAGCATCCTGGTTCTGGCCAGGACCAGGTTAATTTGTGCAGTGGCCAGGAGGCACATGGCCAGGACCCAGAGGTTATTCTTTACCACTCACCATTGTTGGGGTGGGAGGAAGGGGCTGCTTCTGGTTGTAATAGTTAGGATTAATGAGAATTTTGCATATGGATCACTCTGTCTCTTTTGCATACTTTTATTATTATTGTTACAGTTACTGGCATTTTTTCTTATCCCGTTGCTGTTTCCAGTAAATTGGTCTTTACTCATGACCATATGTGTCTCCTCCAGGTCTCCTCTCCAGCCTGCCATAGGGGGAGTGAGAGTGATTTGAAGAGTCACAGAGGGAGCTCTAAATCAGGGAGTACCATTCCTAAACGACAACATTACAAAGCAACTCTATATCTAACATTACATAATACAATTTATACTTTTATATGTTTAGTGGAGGAGCATGGAAAAGTATGTAATTTGCAGAAATGGAATTCAGAGATCAGGTTATTAACTGACTGCACAAACTCAGATTATGAATAAGCAGTGTCAAATCTTGTGCACATAATCCATTTAGCTTGCTCCTGTAAGAATGTCTCCCTCCATGTTTCATCATTGGATTTATTGCCCTGAATACCCTTCCAGGAAACAGATGCTATATGGTTCTCTTCAGCCTGCCACAGGAGGAGGGGAAGAAGGAACGAGCGAGAATACTTTGAAGACTCTCAGCATCAGCAATATATTGGGGAATACCATTCCTAAACCATGACAATGAGCAGTAGTTTGTAATGTAATAATCTTACTGTGTTTACTGCAAATGCTGTGTTTACATTTACTTACTGAAATGCTAAGTTATGCATTTCAGCAATAAGCATCATGCATTCTCCTGGTTAATATATAAGAAAGTAATCTAGGTTAATAAAGCAACATACTGGGCAGTATATAATTCTTACTGCAGTAAAAGTTATCAGAGGAATATTAATTAAGAAATATGACACCGTATTAAGTGTTTAAAAAATGAAAGGCAGATGCTGTATTTCCTGCTTCAGAGAGACAGGCAAAAAAATCCAACTACACCTTGTGGAAATTTTTATCCATTCTCACTCCTTATGTAAATAAGTTTGAACCTCAAAGTTCTACTAGTTCAGGCTTTGACAATAACCTTGCCATCCTTCATACCCCTCTAATCTCAAGCACTTAGTAGAAATGGACCATCTGGGTTTTGAATTTTCTCCTCCAGATTGGCCTTGGGAAAACTATGTTGACAACATATTGCCAAAAGAATTCTCATTTGTTTACTCAAGGAGATATGAAGAGAGGTAGCAAAAAAAAAAACAATTTGAAGGAGAGAAGGAAGGTAAGCAAAGGTATAGCTTTATCAGTGAAAGCTGCATAGTGAGCAGCTGATTTTAGAACCTTAACCTTATCATTTAGTGGAAATGTGCTGGAACACCTTTGTCTTGGCTCTATGCACTCTTCCCATCCTTTTTCTGGAACAATTTCTTTCCTTTAACATCTACAACCCTGCAGGAGATCACAGATGGTTAGCAGCTTTTTACTTACGAAGCTTGCTTCCAGGAAGTACAGACATCTGTCTTCAGAAGCAAGTAGCAAATTTCACACGCAAAGATGCTTCTATTGTAAGGCAAACCAGGACAACATCAAATGTTATTGTGTATTCCTGACTCAATTTCTTCAATTTGACAGTTTCAGACAACAACCTTCTCAGTCTCTGTCTACATGAGCAGTTCAGATCAGGTGAGGAGTGTAGTTTTGAATGAAGTTTCCAAATTGTCCCTACTTACGGTGTCTGACTTGATTCACAGAGAGATCTCAAAGCACATGGACTGATTTTCAGATGAAATTTACTCAGACATGGTCTAGGAGTGCACCCAAAGTGTTCCAACCCCTTACTAGGGAACACTCAGTCAAGCTGGAATTAAAACACTCCAAAATGTTCTTGAGGTCTTGAATACAACATTTCACTGCATAAACCAAATAGCAGTGTTTTGCATTACTTCCTGATGTCAAAATTCCCTCAGTGTACCGATGTACTCAATCTCCCTGACTTGGGGATGTCCTCAACCTCATTCAAAGCTGTCTCTTCACCTCAAAAAAGACCTTATTCACTACTGAAGGGCTATGGATCCTAAAGCATCTCAAAAATCTCTAAATCTCAAAAGCATCTAGAAATAATGTTTCATTTCTGATCCCTGTAGGATTTGAAGCACTTCCTGCAGCTAGCAACTATGTTTAGTATATAGCATTCTTACAGGTGTTTAATCACGATCAGTCTGGTGAAGTTGCTTGTTACATAGACAGGATGCATTACATACAACATCAGCTTTTTATACATACTCTGAATCCATCTATGCATCTTTAGATTTTGATGTCTGCCGTTTTAGAATATGCACAGTATAATCCATGCCAAAAATCAAAAATTAAAACTTTAAAGCTTTCAAACGAGATTAGCGTATTTCCTTATGTACGATCACAACATAGTGTTGCTATGAGAAATAAACTGAAGAATACAAAGATATTGTGTACACACAAACTACACAAATAGTTAAATAATATATAGGTGGAAAATGGACTGCTCAGTAATGAAATTCCCTCACTGTATTCAGAACCATGATCTATGGAAGAGAACCCTACATAAAATGGAACACAAAATGCAGACTTTGAGTGCTGGTATTTTAAAGCCCCACTGCAGCTTTCCATTCCAAAGGTATGGTGTACTTGAAACAGGAACATACAGAATCTTCAAAAATACTTAAACAACACAGAGTTTTAAGTTATGCTTATGTCTTTTACTCCATTGCCCTTAAAGTACAGGGGGGAAAAAAATCTCCTGATATTAGAGTGAAAAAGCAGCAGCCTATACACTGAATCAAAGCTGTCCACTTGCCTCCCTTAGGTAATCACCTGAAATCACAACAGTATGAAGTCTATAAAACATTACAATCATCTCCTTTCAGACAACTGATAAATATGTCTGTAAATAACTTTTATATGGCTAGTTTTCTATCAAACTGTTTCTTTTGTATTAACCACAAAATCAATACTGTCAACTGTCAGAAACAAAACGAGCAACTGAGAGCCAAATATAAAAAGGCAATAATGACACAAAAATATTTGTTGCATACTATCTTGTATTATTATGCAAAATAAAATGTTATTTAAAATCCAGCTTCCAGAAAAATACTTTATTTTGTTAATTTTGTTGAAATTTCCCACCAAATAAGGAATTCACAGAGAAATCAATGGCTGCCATTTTTCTTGGTATCCTTGTTTTAATAAACCCCTAAATAACACTGCTGTGAAACAGTGAAACAATACTATTCAAGAAGAGCATATATTTTATACACCACAGATAATTTCCAAAAGCATTGCTTTTCCTTTAAAATACAACTAGAATTAAGAGCATTTAGAAGCACATTTGATGTAACTATCAACACAGTTGATGGTTAAACTCCTGTGCGCTAGGCCCAGTCACTCTCCAGTTCCTGGCACACCTCCGAAACATGAGTTTATGATTCCCTGAGGCACAAATTACAGTAAAACTGCTTACACGGGCTTTTTTGCTAACAGGTGAACGATGTAGGTGATTGGAACCTGCCTAGGACACTCAGCAAACAGGCAGCGAAGCAGCCCAACCCGGGGCACGGACACTGCCCGTGCTCGGGCCAGCGGGCCGCGGCACGCCGCTCACGGGGCACGGCGCTGCTCGCCGAGCGAGAGGCGGAACAGGAACTCGCCAGAGCCTGTCCTCGCAGGAGCAGAGCAAGGCGACGGGGGGCGGTCAAGTCCAGGGCTTCCCCAGCGCCTCGGCCCAGCGGGCGGGCCCGCGTGGCACCGCCCCGGCCGCCCGAGCACCGCCCCGCCGAAGCTGCTGCGGCTGCCGGGCTCTCCCGCCGAGATGGCTGCGCTGAGGGCGACGCGGGTGAGCGGCCAGGGCGGGTGAACGCTCGGTGGACACAAGAGCCAGGGAGAGGCATGGGACGGGACTGACCAGACCGGACCGGACCGAACCGAACCGCTGCCGGGAGCCCGGGCGAGCGGGGAGGGGAGCTCGGGCGGCGGGGAAGGGCGGCGGGATCGCTGAGGGCGAAGGGCGGAAGAGGCAGGGCCAGCCCGCGTTCCGCCCGCCGTGACTGTCGGGACGGCTGCGGGCATAGGGGCTGCCCCGGTGGGGAGAGCTGGCGGGGCTGGAATCCACCCGCTGTGCTGCTTTTCCTGCCTCGCAGTATTACCCGAGTTTATGCCGTAATCTTCACGGTTCGAATGGGTATTGCCATTTGATGTTCTGCAGTGGCGATACTGCACAGCCCTGGGGTTCCTCATATGGCAAAGGCCGCGTCGTGCCAAGTGTGTCTGGCACCTCTCCATGTAACGGTTGAGAGAGCTTCAAAACACCGGGATTAAAGTTCAGAGTATTTTATCCAATGCATTTCCTTTAGCATACGTAGCTGTACTACGTATGTTAATTTTTAAAAATATATGTGAAATATAATAGTTGGTTTTCTAAAGTACCAACTTTCTACTGTATTGAACCACCAATAACCTCACAGCTTCAAACTACAAAATTAAAACTATTCAAAACTCACTTAGCATTGCACATGCCTTTTTCTGGATTCCCCATTTCCAGCGCATTCATGAGTCTGAATTACTTGAAAGGCCCTTCACAGCCTCCTAGTAGCAGTGTTAGTTTGCCCCAAATTGATGCAGCTTGGCTGCAGGTCCTAAGTGTTGCTGTGAGAGTGAGGGAAGTCAGTGAGGGAAGAAGTCTCCATCTGAAGTTGGTATATTGTGGCTCAAAAGTAATGCATTAGGCAAAGGAAGCCCATAGGGAGGAAATTATTATTTCAAGTTCAGCCTCCTGACATGTTACCCCCCGCAACAAACTGCTCTTGATAATTCTTTTCCTTTTTGCCCTGAGATACATGAGGCAGAATCAAGGTTAGCGACCCTTAGCTTATTGTTGTCCCACCATTTTCTGTGACGTGCATCTTTTCAAACAGGTTCTATAGTTCTTTTGTCATCAAGGTAATGAAGAGATTGCATCACTTTTGTGAGTAGCCTTGTCATACCCTTTTCCTGGCAGCACATTCTTCCAGTGTTAGTCTCGCTACACTGATGATCGTATTTGTAATTGCGACAGAATTTATACAGTAGTGCAAGGAAATGCAGTAGGAGTTGTATCTGAACATCACTAGCAGTAGTTAGTCACTGAATCCAACTGTTCCTCAGAGTTAAGCAGACAGATGGTTATCCAAATTTTTACATGTAGCAAACCCTCATCCTTTGTCATCTGATCAGTCATGCAGCTTCCAGGTATGAGTCCCGTCTGTCCATATTTCCTTGTGGGGGTATTGTTGAGTTTTTCCAGAGTAATCTTCAGTGTTACCTTGCATTCTATACCACAATAGACATAATTTCACTGGTTTAAATTTTACAGCTTCTTTCATATGGCGTATCACTTTCAGCATTAGTTTGAATCCACTTTTCCAAGTGTGGGCAAAACCTTTTGGTGGCAAAGCTATGCATTAGTCTATCAAGAGCTGCTACTTAAAAAAAGAAAAGAAAAGAATTTCAATCATCTGACTTTTTTTCAACCTCATCTTGTCTTTTTTCCAGATAAAATAAGGCATAAATAATTCTGAAGAATCAAGGTCTCTCTAGATTTTTGTGGTATTGTTTTGGCTTTTAATATGAGAGGTAGCAGTAACAGAAAACTTAGCAAGATACTCTTTTGCAATGTCTATTGTTTCTAAAAACTTGAAATTAATAATATATTACCTACAGCAAAATGCAATCCTGAATTATTAATAAATTGACATTACCAGCACAGTATGCAAATATGTCATAACCTCTCCCTCTTCCCTGCCTAAAAGTGTTCCTTCTGCATTTCTTCACCTTTGAACTTTATAGATGTTTTCAGTATCCTCTGGAAATACTTTTTTCACTGTGTTGATACCTATTATTGGCAGTATTTGTCATGCTTCTTGTGCTGTGTTATAACCATCTATCATATAGCATTATTATTAAGAGCACAGTTTATCTACTATAACTTTTTTGAAGGTACTTGTTGCCTCCCCAGCTGTGTAACTTTCTGCAATGTCCTTGTCTTCTAGAGTTCCCAGTAAAAGTTCTGTGATATTTTTTGCCTTACTATCAATAATTATTTTTTTTGTGCTAGGAAGCAAGTGACTGCTCTGATCACAATTAAAAAAAAAAAAAAGAAGTCCACATTTTCACAGAAGAAAATCAAGAAGAAGCCTTTCCTTAGTGTTCAAGCAAATTTGGTTTTGCAATATTGATTTGGGTCATCCTAAAAAATTATCCAATTTCATATTTTTTACTAATTTTCAAACATTTCAGAGATTCATAGCTCTTGAAGAGGGTAAACCATCCTCTTAAAACAAATTCAGACATGTTTTTGCACATTATTAAGACATTATGAAAATACCTGTAGCAACAATATTTGGGGCTCTAAAGTTGAAAAAGCAGAGAAAATATTTACAATGAAAAAGAATGAATTTGTGGTAAGTATTAGGAGGAAAAATAAACTTCAGATAGTCAGCTGTCTCTCCTGTTGGAGGACAATAATAATCACCAAGTGTCAGTAGCAGCGGCTTATTAAAAGAAAGCAGAGATTAGTGTAGGATATTATCAAAATATTCTGATATATTGGCTAATAGGTAGGTTGTTTTTAAAATCTTGCTAAATCTGAATGTTGGTAAGTATTGAGTAATAGGATATTCACTAGAGGGCCAGAAAATGTGATGAGTGTGAGTATAAATGAAACAAATGTATATTGTTGTGTCTCTGTGAACATAATTTTAATTATACTTAATAATTTTTAAATACTCAATTGCACAATACTTAAAAGTGCATGCAGCAGTTCCCTCATCCTTCATCCCGTTAAAGCCTGAGATTCTTGTTAGAGGTGTCAGTTCATGTAAGTGCTGCTTGTCACGGGAGGAAAACACAATGTAGCCAGTAATTCTTTTATCACTGTAGTAATTGTATTTTAGTTGATGTGACACAGTTTCTAGAGAGGGAGTCTAAAGTTGGGCTGCAGATAGGTTAGTAGCTTTAGGAGGCTTGAGCTGTAAAGATCTTACACCTCACATTCTTTTCCTCTCTAGCAAATGCTTCAAACCATCACAGGACATGGATGGAGGTCCTATTCTAGTAAACCTGCTCAAAACTTACATGTAGGCAAACCTGGAGCTGGCTTTAGCTTTGGTAAGTAGTACCGGTTTTGAAAGAAATGTAACAATAACGGGCAGAGTTAAAAAGAAATCCTATCCTGTATTGTAGTTCACCATGATTTAAAACGAAGGTGTTTGTTCTAAATATAGTAAAAAAATAGTTTGAAAAACAAAGTAACTTCATCCATAACTGAGGCAAGGCAGATATGTTTGTAGTGTTCTTAAGATTTTCTTCTTTTTTTTACTGTCTATGATAAGTTTTTTTTTTAACTGCCAGAGTGTTTTAGCTTTGAATACTTACCTCATATTGCTGTTTTCAATGTTACACTACCTAAATGTAGTCATAGTTGAAGTTGGTTATCAAGAAATGTAAAAACAGAAATTTATCTTCATCTTGGCATATTATATATAATATATATACAAGCAAATTTAGAGGATCAGAGCTAGATGTTTGAAATTGAAGAGTCGGGATCTTTGGCCAACCTCTGTATTTTTATGCTTTTAATTAGCACAGCATTCTTCTTATTTCTTTTGGTAATACATTTTATGTTACACAGTCCTCTCTCCTTCGTTTTCAATATTTTGTGGATAATTTCATCACACATAAGTAAGTGCATGTAGCAGTTGATCAGAGGACAATAGAAGTTTTCTCCCAGAAGGAAGAGGAACCTGAACATTTTTGCTTCCTAGAGAGCCCCAAATAGTGGTGGCTTGGGTTATCCTGGAAGGATGCTGTTGTTTTCTTTTTTATCATAGTTTTGACAATTGGCAAAATAAAAGACAGCAGAGGATTTATGATCTTTTTTTCTTTTTTGAAATAGAACTTACTGATGAACAGAAAGAGTTTCAAGCTACTGCTCGTAAATTTGCTGTGGAGGAAATTATTCCTGTTGCTGCACAATATGACAAAACTGGAGAGGTAAATTCTACCATAGTGTAAGGGAAAAATTGGGGAAAAACAGACTTTTATCTTAACCTGCATAAAATTGAAAGTTTTGGTTGTGATGAATCAGAAGGTGATTTTACCATGTCTGTTTCAGTATCCTGTTCCACTTATAAAGCGAGCTTGGGAGCTTGGTCTTATGAATTCACACATACCAGAAAGCTGTGGTAAGTAAACATTCTTTTTAATCTGTAAAATGAAACAACAAAAAAACATTAGATGAGATTCCTATGTGTAATTATGGATTCTGTACTGTCGCATTAATAGTTGCATGCTTGAATAATCTAAATTTAATCAGTAGGCAAGTTGACACATACAAGTGTGGTACTAGGTGTGAGTGTAATCAGGAGACAAATTAGGCAGATTATGGTTTAGTAATTTATGACCAGATTTCTCTACCATGATTACAGCTGCTTAATGTTCCCCTGGTGCAGTGTCAGCTGATCAGGCAGAGAAATTAGAAGGTCATGTTTTGTTCTAGTCTCTGACACAGGCTGGAGCAATTTAAGAGTTTATTCCAGAAGGACAGTTTTTCAGTTTAGATTAAGTGCAGTACAGCAGAGTCCTGACTCATAAGCTGTATGAGTGATACAGACAGACATGATATGCTAGAGAAGGGTTTTAGTGAAAGGAACTCATGCCTCATAAAATCATTGAAGTTCTCTGAAGCAGCTAATAAATGTGTGAGCAGGTGATAGAGAATGCCTGAACTTCCAAAGTAAGTTTTAAAGATTATCAAGTTTCATACTGGCAAAATTAGCAGCACAGCCTTGCTAGGTCTTGTGCTATTTGGGATGTCTATAAATAAACGAAGGGCATAAATGCAAAGGTGATAGAGTCTGCTGATAATACTTAGTTATTCGGCGTAGAAAAGATGATCTGGTTCAGACAGCTGCAGGAAAAGGTCACAGAAGAGAATGAGAGTTAAAATGGCAATGTGATTCCAAAAAGAAAAAGTGATGTGCATGTGAAGGGAAAGAATCAATCTGAACTTCACAGAGGAAAGGTATGCTGTGCACTAGATATTGCCTCTCAGAAAAGACATCTTTGGATCCTGTGAACATGAGCATAATGCTCAGAAGTGGTCAAAACTGTAAAATCTAAGGTCAAGAGGGACTCTTAAGGGAATGAATTAAAAAGAAGAAGGCATAATTATGCTGCCTCCTGAATGCAAATTGCACTTGCTTCTTTAACTCATTATATAGTCAGATCCTTCCATCTCAAGAGAGTATTAGGGAAATGGAGAAGGTTTCTAAAAGGATGACAACGAATATAGAAGTTTTATCTTCTGTGTGAGATGTAAACTCTATAGGAGAAATTACTAAAATGTTAGTGTCATGGGAGAGTGTGAAAAGAAGTCCCTTTCAATATAACTAGAAGGCATCAAATTATGTCAGCAGATGCTAGATTCAAAACAAGTAAAAGGAGATGGTTCTGCATGCAGTGTGGAGTTAATTTGCAACTTATTACCCCTGTAGGATATAGGTGCTAAAATCTGACATAGATTCAAAAAGACACTGGATAAATTCATGTAACAGATGTCTGTCAGGGGTTGGCATAACAAAGATACCAAAGAGAATTATTTCTTTGACCGAGGAAGTCACCTGAAAGTTCAGGAAAATATTTTTGAGGTAGTTGTTATTGTACTTGCATGTAGTGTTGGCCCATTTCCCATAGTGTTGGCTTCTGTCAGAAACAGATTACTGCGTTGGTTGTCTGCTAATATGGACACTTTTTTGTTCCCAAATGCTTTTGGCTCAGGGGCCCTTTCTCTGCTTCCTAAAAACTCTTAATTCTTGAATGTACAGTAGTAAAAAAATGTGAGTGGTACATTCTTGCCACTTTGTGCAAGTTATCCCACATTAAGCAATAACTCTGGACACATGACACATAATTTTCAAATCACCTGTTACTCTTCTGATGAAGATTTATTTAATAAACTTGTGTGAGAATGCCTAACCAAACACAGTACATCAATCAAATGTATATGGAATAATACATTTCCATAAGTATGTTGTGTAAATCATTAATATGAACACATTACAATTTAAATCCCCTTGAGTAACTTAAATACTTCAACCATAGGTGGCCTTGGCCTTGGCAGTTTTGAAGCGTGCCTTATTACAGAAGAGTTGGCTTACGGATGTACAGGGGTTCAAACCGCCATTGAAGCCAACTCCCTAGGGGTACGTTCTGCCTTTTCTTACATCCCTTAAACTATCCTCTCTGCCCTTCAAAGAGCCAGATTAACCGTCAAAATATTTTTTTTTCAGCAAATGCCAGTTATCATTGCGGGAAATGAGCATCAGCAGAAAAAATACTTAGGAAGAATGACAGAAGAACCAATGATGTGTGTAAGTTTGTAAGCTATACTGCAGAATGTTTCTAAACCACATTAATTGTATTACTCCTTTTTTTAATTCCTTTTTTTGTGATTTTTTTTCCCCTGAACACTTACATGTACTCACAACTTAGCCCTGTTTGATTTATATGTAAAGAGTGACATTTACTGAAAGGTAGCGAATACCTAATGAGATACATCCAGTAAGTAAACAGAAGATATTAAATTATCCTCATCCTAAGTCACTTACCAAAAATCATAGGGTTTTTTTCCCTTTCAAGAGGGTTGTAGATGTTTAGGAAAAATACAAGGTTTATGTAAGGAGACCCTCAACTTGGATGGCAATGACACTCGATTTGTGATCTCAAATATTACATAAATAGTACTTGTTACGTAGAAATGAGTAAAGATTCGTGTGCAATGTATATCAATTTACAACTAAGCCTTCTAAATTGAACGACTCGGTGCTCCTATTTTCAGACTTTAAAGATCCTCAGCTTTCACATCAGAATTTTTGAATCCTGGAAGTAGTAATAGTAACTTAAGGATTACAGAATGTTTCTGTTTGTTTAAAAGCCAATTTGATGTATTATTATGAATTGATAAAGAAAATTAACCCTTACTCAGCCAGCTGTTTGCGGTGGGGGGCATGTGTAGGGTTGTTTTGGGGTTTTATTGGGGAGTTTTGTTTATTTGGTGTTTGGATATTACCACACAGTTCACTTAAACCTTCGACAGTTAGTTTGATGCACATAATCTGCATGAATTTGTAGTTGACTAAAGACAGAACTTTTATTCCACAAGAATTTGCATCTTAATTTCTTTTAGGCTTACTGTGTAACAGAGCCTGGAGCAGGCTCTGATGTGGCTGGTATAAAAACAAAGGCTGAGAAGAAGGGAGATGAATATGTTATTAACGGTCAGAAGATGTGGATCACAAATGGGGGGAAAGCAAACTGGTATGTTGACTGGTGTCATAGTTCTATGCTGTGTCTTTACCCCACCCCTCCAACCTCAGTTAAATTCTTTAAAGACCAATGCTTTAAAAACCTATCCTTCAGACACAAATCTGAATGTTCTCTGTGTTTCAGCAGACTACATTTTAATCTCTGCCCAGTTTATGAGGATAGCTATCAGGATAGCATATACAAATGCAGTCTTGAGTGCCATGCAAAGCCTAAAAAGAAAAATGAGTGATGACATTATGACTCCACACTCAATAATAGCCTCTTGAATCTTTCGGCTATCAAAATTAAATGCGATTCTACTAGAAACACCTCTGACTCCTAGTGAGGCTAGAAATGCTGTTAGATTGTAGTGTTACTTTTTATTTTCTGAAAAGAAGACATTTTCCATCTGTCAAAGATTGCAGATATGGCTTGTGTTGTCTGGTGTGTGCCTTTACAATGTAAACCTCTTAAATCATGTCTTACATCATGCTGATTCACAACACAGAAATTTCCCTGAATTCAAGTGGAAGAAACTTTATACATTTACCCAAAAATGGAATTTTCTAGTTATTTTCTTGTTGCAGGCAGACCCACCAAACACAATCAGATTTCTTTTGACCTTACTGAATACCAGAGAAGTGATTTACAGCTGTTTAATTTTTAAGAGAAATACTTTTTTACAACTTACACTTAGAAAAATAAAATCAAGATCTTTGAAGTCAGATTATAACTTTTACATCCAAGAAATTATATTCTAAGCATTAACTTTTATGTACCTGCTATGAATAAGTTTCTTTTGTACTATATGGGAAGCTGTTAATATCATAAAGACTTACAATACATGGAAAAGGTAGGGAATATTTGCATGTTGATCTGAGTAACTTTATGAAATATTGAATCTTTAAAACTTCTACTCTCTTGCTCCCTCTTATTTTATTTTCAGGATGGGCAAGAAAGAAAGGCTGTTAATTCACAGACAAAATTTATTATATGGTAGAAATGCACATAAAAATGTTTAAAGTGCTAGATAAATATATCTTGTTGATTGTGAAGATAAACTGCATCCATCTACTTTGTTTTTCACTAGGTATTTTTTGCTAGCACGTACAAATCCAGATCCAAAAGCTCCTGCAAGCAAAGCCTTTACTGGATTCATTGTGGAAGCAGATAGCCCAGGGATACAAATTGGAAGAAAGGTGAAGACTGTATTTCTTGTTTGACAAGCCAGGAACTGCTGTACAGTTCTAAACCAACAATAAAACAAATGTACCACTAAGGAAAAGAGACTGTTACACAACTGAACAGTCTCATATGCTTATGTGGTTATGTATGCTTATCTTTTAATTTTCAAAACATAGAGGAACTATGCATGAAACATAATTTTAAAGCTATTAATTCAGAAAAGGAATTATTCAGAATGGTCTAAAGTAAGATGACTACTTTGAACATCTGCAAAGAATCTTTGAGAATGACTATATTGGCAGGTGCCAATAAATGAGAAGTAGTATGCCTTGAAAAAATAAGCAAGCTGGACAAATTTGACATCAAATACATACCTAGTGAGTTTTAATTTTAGCTAGTGCTGGTCAAAGAAGAGGCCTTAGAGATACTGATGCTACTTCTCTCTGTACAAAAATTACTATTTTTAATAGTAGGTAAAACTGAATGTGGAACAAGAGTCAAGAAATCTGAAAACTTGAAAAACTCATTTATTTATTCACTTGTAGTATACCTGTACTTTCTGCATATTAGATTCTTTCCTTATTCCACTTGCATCTAAAAGATAGTTGAACGAGAACACAAGAACACTGATTACAGTGACAGAACTAATTTCATATTAAGGAGAAAGTAAGCTGCCCAGCTTAGACAAGTTAAGGGCATGCTGGTCTGCAAATACAAAACTGGTATTTGTCTTGGACGTGGTAATTTTTAGATGAGGTGTTTTGGGGAAGAAAAACTATGCTTTGAGTCAACAAAAAAAATGAAAACATAATGTACCTTTGAATAATCCAAATTAGTAGCACATCTCAAAATTTCCCACTTCAGGAAATGAATATGGGTCAACGCTGCTCAGATACAAGAGGCATTGTCTTTGAAGATGTGAGAGTCCCAAAAGAAAATGTATTGATAGCTGAAGGAGCTGGCTTTAAAATCGCAATGGGAGCTTTTGATAAGACCAGACCACCCGTGAGTATCATTAAAAAAATAGGTTATAAAGTAAAGCAGGAATTTCTGATTTTTTATTCTGGCCTGTATTAAATTTAGGTAGCAGCTGGTGCTGTTGGATTAGCAAAAAGAGCCCTTGATGAAGCTACTAGATACGCTTTGGAGAGAAAAACCTTTGGGAAACCAATTGTTGAAGTAAGTGTGGGGGCAGACAATGTATAAAAGCTTATGTTTTCACACTAGATGTACTACTACTGATTTTTCAAGGTTATTCCTTAATATTTATATATTTATATATTTATATTTGTATTTCCTTAGTTTTTATATTATACCTCAGCCATTTTGTGGTTTCCAAGTATATAGGTTACATTAGAATACCAATAGAATACATTACCCATCATGCTGCTTACCAGTTCTAAAAAAATATGAATAAACAACAAGATAAATACCAACAAATAGGAAAAAACAACTTCAACTGTTGTTTCATCAGTATTTATTCCCTATGACTAAATGGATTTGGAAATAGAAAACTTAACATACCTATACGAGAGCGTGATGCATGTTCTGTATAACGTCTCTCATACAACTTATTGAGTTTTTTGAAAAAGATCACTGCATTAAGAAGATTTTATCTTTGCTGCATGTCATAGAATTTTAAGCAGGCAATATTAACCTAGTTTATTTCATCATAGCACCAAGCTGTGTCTTTCTTGCTTGCTGAAATGGCAATGAAAGTTGAACTCGCTAGGATGGCTTACCAGAGAGCTGCATGGGAAGTTGATGCCGGTCGCAGGAATACCTACTATGCTTCCATTGCAAAGGCATTTGCTGGTGACATTGCAAACCAAGTAGCTGCAGATGCAGTACAGATTTTTGGAGGAAATGGATTTAATACTGAATATCCTGTAGAAAAACTAATGAGAGATGCTAAAATCTACCAGGTAAGTAAAAGAGAGACTGATAATGCATAGAATTTATACAGAACAAAGTAATGGCCACTTACTTCAAATCATGATGTGCACGTGTTTAAAAAAAATAATTTGAGAATTAAAGCAGTAATCCTTCCATTTAAAGAAACAATTATTCAAATCAGGAAATTACTTCATACTAAAGTCATTGCACTTGATGAAAACTGAAACCGCTTAAGAGAAATAAATTATATTGTGTGGGTTTTGGGGTTTTTTTCTCCCTTCTGTGGTAACTTGTTGCAATTCTTGGATTGTCAATTTTGAAGTCTTTGAACTCTTAGGGAAAAAATCTTGTTCACAATACCAATGCTTGCTTTGGGATTCTGTTAGTAGACGTGGTTTACATATCATACCATTCTTGAAAATCTCCAGAGATGCAAAACTTTTGACCATCTGTCTGTATCCTGGACTGATGTCTTTTTATAGTTCAGCTGTCTTCTTAGCCTGAACACTAAAGCAGTTTCTTACCCCAACGACTGATGAGGGAAGAGGTGTTTTTTGTTTGGTTAGGGTTTTTGCTTTACTTTTCCATTAAACTTTCCGTTTGAAATTTTGGTATTATAAACTGTGTAGAATGCTGGGGCTGATGTATCAACAGTATTGGGTATCATGGTGTTGTAGTTTAAACCCAGCTGGCAACTAAGTTGCCACACAAGGAAGCTGCACACTCCCTTCTCGTTCCTCCCTGCTCCTGAGGGATGGTGGAGAGAATTTGGAAAAAAAAGGTAAATCTCAAGCACTGGGAATAATTGAAATAAAGTTAATAATAATAAGTTTAATAATTGAAATAAAGTAACTTATAATACTTACAATAAAAGAGAGAGGCAGATAGGAATAGAACCCAGGAAGAACAAGTGATGCGCAATTGTTCACCACCTGGTGACCAGTGCCCACCCCGCCTACCCACAGCAATCAGCACCCTCCTGCTCAACTCCCCCTAAGTTTATGTACAGGGTGTGACTCTCTATGGCATGAAATGCCCCTTTGGCCACTCCAGGTCAGCACTCCTGGCCATGCTCCCTTCCAGCTTTTTGTGCACCTCCTCACTGGCAGATCACAGGAACCTGAAAGTCCTGGATTTGCAGTAAGCACTACCGAGCAAGAACTGAAACACTGGTAACACGTTCATGTTACCAACACTGTTCTCACAAAACACAGCACTGGACCAGCTACTAGAAAAGCTATTAACCCTATCCTAGCTGGTACCATGACATGTAAAATGATTACCTTGCCTACGTTGTATCAACAGAAGTGTGATACAAACTAGAGTGATTATCCACTTTTTTAACAAGACCCTTTTGTACTCATATTTAGCCCATAGTTCGCTGTAATCCCCAGGTTTTTTACTGCAGTGTTACTGTCAAGAAATTATTCCATGTCATGTTGTAACTAGTATATTGGCATATACTATGCTGCAGTTGTTAATTCAGCAAGAATATGTTAATTTCATTCAGCAAAACCAGTAATCTTCATTGACATCTAACACTGACACTAATTGTGACTAGATAAAACATACCAAAGTAGATGATTTCAAGAAATGCACATAGACCATGACCTCTAATGATTGTTAGCTATAACAGCTGTCAGTCCAAGATTCTAGGCAGTTAATATTTGTCTTAGAGCTGACTTCAAAATGCAAACTAATATTGCCACTAGCCAAGAGTTTATTTTTGTCAGTTTAAGGAAAGACAACTGCTATGTTGGTATCTAAAAGTCCCTATAACTAACTTCACTTCTGTGAGTGAGGAAATGAATGACTAACTGAAATTTATGATTGGGATTTTTTTCCTGTCAAATTGCATGCTTTTTTAGAAAATGATGGTGCAAGGGTTGAAACTCTGATTAATTGAGACTGATTTGACAAAATTCCATTATTACGTAGTTTTTTCATTGCAGTGATCCAAATGCATGGCTAAGTAGGTTTGTTTTTGTAATTAATCAGATTTAGTATTAAATCTTTGATAACTGTCAGTTCCATTTCATCCCCAAAAGGATTCAGGAAAGGGTTTTGTCTTGCAATGATTTAGTCCATGTCTCTTGATTATATCTCACACTTCACTGTGCTTTGCTGTGTTACTGCTCAGTTCCAGATGGTATATACTTTTGGCCATACATTGCATGCAGAAAAACTTGATTTTTCAAATTATCTTTTATATATTTGATCTTTTTTGGTAATACACAATCCTTTTATTTTGTTTACTGAAAACATTTTTACATGTCCTTACTGTGCCCTAGTTTTGTCCGGCTAGAAATGTTGGCTACTTTGGTAGAAACTATTAAGTTTGGAAACTCTTAAATTTGGAAAACTTCCTTTCTTTAATTGTCAGAGAGTCAGAAACTATTTCTATCAGCTTACAAACCAAAACCTTTCCTGTAATTACTTAATGAGATTGTGAGTTGTGATATCTTTGATTGATTTCCATGGCTGTGTTCATCAGCAAGTGCGGATTGAGTGGAATGGGAGCAGTTTGGTAGACTGCAGGAACAGCTGCTGAGACTGACAGCCGCACTCTGAGCAGTCTGAGCAGGCCGAGTTCATCGCGAGCCTGTTTCATATGTCCCCGACAGGCAGCCAGCTGTTAGGGTCCAGCTGTAGGCTTGGACCATTGTGGCTTTTCTAGAGATTGGTGAATGTTTAGTATGGAGAGAAAGCAGAGCTTCTATTTCAGTTGGCTTCAGAAGGCACCTAGTACTCACAAAGCACAGTCTGCTCTGTGGACTGGATCAACACAGGGTCAGCAGCAGCAGAGAATTCCCCTTGGGAATCAACAGCTTGTTCTGAACCAGAACACTAATGCGAACACAGGTGATAGGATTCTTATTTTTAAAATGCTCTTTAAGGTTCCTGGAAAGATTAATCCTAGAAGTGAATTTGCATGATTTCCAGCATTTTGCCAAACCAAGTTTTGGCAAAACTGGGAGCTGAAACATTACAATCTCTAGACTATGTTGCCTCAGCCCTTGCATTACATTGCAGTATACCTGTGGAGCCTATGTCCTCCTTTGGCATTAGAACTTCATAGGTGTTTTTTGTCTATTTTTGACTTTGCTGCCAGCAAACAAACAGAAGAGAGGGATGATGCAGGCTGTTTCTAGAAGAAAATGCAAGAATAAAGAAAACCACAAACAAAACTGTGTGGGAAAGAGTACTAGTTAACAAGAAGCAATGGAAATAAATGGATCAAAGACAACAGACCTTGAAAGGCTAGTTAAAGAAAGGACAAGTCATCTCTTCCCTTCTACCCTTGATTTCAGATCCTACTTCGAAAAATCTAATGTATTTTCTTCCTTAAATAAGAGGAATGTTGTCACCTATTTTCATGAGAGCCCTACTGGCTTTAGATAGGAGCACCTGAGAGAACAAGACTTTCTCAGTATCTTGTATGACCTACATTTAATTTAGTCCACTGTAATTACTCCGGCACACTGGAATTTCCTCTGTTTTCTTCTGTCTTCCTGCACATCCTAATCCACGCTGGATTAGTGCCATGGAGGTTTACAAATGTATACTGTTATTACCTTTTTAAAAATCACCAGTAACATTATTGCAATTCTTCTTTTCAGATTTATGAGGGAACTGCTCAGATTCAAAGGATGATCATAGCTCGTGAACATGTTGGCAAATTTAAGGCTTAAAGAAATGTATAAAGTGCGTCTGTGTTCTTATGGAAGAAGATTTTAGGGTGTTTCTCAATAGAATTAAAAAGAGATAAAATTCCTTCATAATATTTTTATTCCGTTCATTATTAAGCACTGATTCTGTTCTCAGTATAAAATAAGATAATCAGATTGTAATTTTTGACAGTCAATGCTGGATTTCAATAAAATATTTTTAAGAGAAGTGTGGCTGGTTTGTATTAATTTTGCTTGTCACTGGACAACTAACCCAAAATACTGTTTATGAAGTACATTAATAGCTGTATTTCAGTTTCTCTATGCTCTTGCCCCAAGCAGCTGAACAGCAATTCCAGCTGAGCAGCAGGAAAGCCTGCATTGCTATTGTCTGCGTGTGTCTGTGCTGGGGATTCATATACTAGTCAGATTCTGGCCTTTACACTCTGAAGCAGGTACATATTAAATGAGGATGAATCACTTCAAGTGAGAATGTGTAGCTTTCCCTTAACAATGGCTTACAATATGTTTTTTATTTAAAATCCAGTATATTTAAACACAGAATCAGAGAGTATGCAGAGTTGGGAGGAACCCACAAGGACCATCAAGTCCAACTCCTGGAGCTGCACAAAAATCCCACTCTGTGCCCAAGAGCATGGTCCAAATGCTGCTTGAGTTCTCACAGCCTTGGAGCTGTGACCACTGCCCTGGTGAGCCTGTTCAGTGCCTGACCATCCTCTGGGGGAAAAAACCTTCCCGTAATACCAAACCTAAACCTCCTGACTCAGCTCCAACCATTCCTTCAGGTTCTGTTACTGAGCACCAGAGAGATGAGATCAGCATCTGTCCTTCTTGCCCTTACAGGGAAGTTGTAGACTGTGATTAGTCTCCCCTCCTACTCCTCAGGTTGAACAGACCAAGTGACCTCTGCTGCTCCTCATGCAGCTTCCCCACAAGGCCCTTCAGCATCTTCACTGCCCTCCTTAGGATGCTGTCTAATAGCTTAATGTCTTTCTTGTATATATAAACCTGTAACTCCTTTCCAGCATATACTTAACTAGGCTTGCAGCAAGAACAGCCAAGAAAAAAAAATTAGATTTATTTTTTTTAATCTTGGCAATGCTGGCAGAATAGACATTCCCTGGAGTTCTTGGACAAATTACTGGATATGTGAGGCTATACTGCATCCAGTTCTAGGCTCCCCTGTGTAAGAAAGATGGGGACTTAAAGGAGGGAGTCTAGCACATGGCCACAAAAATATTAAGGACCTGAAGCACCTGTCATTTGAGAAGAGGCTAACTTTTTAGCCTAGACACGAGAAAGCTCAGGTAATTTTATCTATGTGCATTAATTCTTGATAGGATGTAATGAAGAGGAGGGAGCCAGCCTCATAGTACCCATTAACAAGACAAGAAGCAATGGGGACAAATTAAAATACATGACATTCCACTGGAACACAAGTTAGTTTTTACTGTGAGGGATGTCATATGCTGGCAGAGCTGGTGGAGTCTCCATTTGACACTCAAAACTCAACAGGTAGTGGTCTCGAATAACCTGCTCTAGCTAAGCCTACTTGGTGTAGGTGAGTTGTGCTCCATGATTTCAAGAGGTATCTTCAAACCTCAATTAATATATTAAGTAATTTCAAATTTCACTCCAAAATGTCCTTGCCTGTGTCTGGTATCGTTCATGTCTCATCTGAATTTACTGGATTGGTACTAATACTATCATATATAGTAGGTATAAGCTCTGCAATCCTTATTTCTTTGGTAAGCTAGCTGGAAAATCAGTTCTTTAAAGAAAGCATTTAGTCTCTATAAATTACTGACTTTCCTCCAGGAAGAGTCATAATGCAAGAGCCTTGGTAGGCATTTGACATATGTATGATCTTATTTTTGACTGTCCTATGCAACATTATACATACTACAACTGCTTTGATGTTCCTGCCTGGTATAGTTCAGAGGCAATCAAGAGTTGGTAATCATAAACAGAATCACCCAAGGCAGTTTTAATTAGGAAGCAAGAAAGACGGTTTTGAGCAAAACGACAGTTATCTTTACCCATTTTACCTGCGACTAAATTCTTGGATTTGCTTTTTCATAGAACTGAGGAAGGAAACCGAAGTTATTTCTAAACGCTGTCTTATTTGATGCGATGCAAGAAAGCGCACCGCTGGAGTCAGTGTACTTTAAACTACCTGTTTCAGAGCAGACTTTATCTGCGGCGAGCCATAAGCCCACAGCCGCCGCGGGGCGCCCGCAGGGCACGGCGCAGCGCCGCCCGCTCTGCGCAGCCACCGGCGGGCGGGGCCCGGCCGGCCACCGCCTTCCGCTCTGCCGCTTCCCCTCTTCCTGTGCGTGCGGAGAACATGGTGGGTGCCGGGCTCGGTGTTGCGGCTCGTCTCGCCCGCGGGAACGCTTTGTTTTCTAGCGCGCGGCCGGATCGGCCTTGGACAGACGCGAGTGGCGCCGGGCCCGCTGGGGGGACGGGAGCGGCGCTCGCCCTTGCAGCAGCCCCGGGAGCGCGCGGGCTGGGCCGGGGCCGTGGGGCGCGGGGCGGCGCGGCTGGGCTCGGGGAAGGAGCCTGCGTCCGGCGCTTCAGGTTATTCTTGGCGAGTTGGTGTTATTTCTTACCTTCATTGCAAGGTTCGGTTCGTAGCTTTCCTGGGGAAGGGTTTAGCCCGGCTGAGCAGTGATGGCGTGAGATGCGCAACCTGACCTAGGCTCGAAATAGCTAGAGAGATGTTTTGTCCCAGAGTCACAGTCACCGGTGTTGGCTATTTTATACCAAGTTGCTAAAACGTTTTGACCTGACATTTCAACTGACTTACTGGTGCTTTTTACAGGGGACACCGCAAAAGGATGTTATAATAAAACCCGATGCCCCAAGCACATTACTTTCAGAAAAACATGCGGACTATATAGCTTCATATGGAACAAAGAAAGATGATTATGTAGGTATCAGTTTGTTACAGTACAGCTGTGGTTTTGTTAACAGTAATAATCGTTATTTATTGGCTCAGAGCTAAGGGTTAGATGCATGTTAAAAAGCTAATTGATTTTTACCCTGCAATCCAAAGTATAAAATAAAGGTACACTTGCTAATGTTTCTAGGTCTGTGATGAGTTTTGGCATGTATTATCTGACTATAAATTTGAAGATTATAATTTTAGCTCTGTAATTACTCTGAGACCTGAGAAACAAGCTACTAGCTTCTTCATTCACTAGAATGCACAAGTAGAATTGTATTTGCACGTTACTCTTTTGATGGGACACCTTGCATCAATTTTACAGTCATAAGTGGTTGGATGTAGTCCACAACAATGGGATTCCACTTCCAGCAAGTAAAAATTGTCAGTAACTGCGTACGTGAGGAAAAGTTGCAGTTACCTTTACCGTTCACAAGAGCATGCCAAGCCCTGTTGCTTTCAATTGTAGTGCATGTGAAAAAGTTTTTGTAGTGCAGGTGATGTAATCAGTGTAAGAGAATTCAATATGAAATTTCACTCCCTAGTGTGACGTTAAGTTGTGAGAGTTTTGGCACTTGCAAATAGACTTGTTATTTTTTGAGACTAGTTGGGGTGGTACTTTGAGGGCTTCTTTGAATGTCAAGATAATAAGTGATCTGAAGTGAACTGGTGCGCAACTATTTGTGGCTAATTTGACATTGAGCTTGATGGTTTGAACTAGAAAAATACAGGGAGGGAGGGAACGTAGTACGTGTTGGTATCTACATGTGCATTTTCCCTATGTATGTGTATATACACATGTGCATGATGTACAGAATATCTGTGAGTGGCTGATGTGTAGTTGCTAAATGGTTGGAAAACGGTTGACCAACTAGAAGCTATTTGTGAAAGCTAACTAACATATTTTCATTACCCTCCATTGATGGTGTGCTTATCTGATCAAGAACTAAAATAATGCGCTGTTTAGGAATACTGTATGTCGGAGTACTTGAGGATGAGTGGTGTGTACTGGGGACTGACAGCAATGGATCTCATGGGGCAGCTGCACCGAATGAACAAAGAAGAAATTCTGTCATTCATCAAATCGTGTCAGCATGAGTGTGGTGGAATAAGTGCCAGCATAGGTCATGATCCTCATCTTCTGTATACCCTCAGTGCTGTCCAGGTAAATGTAGGAGGGTAATTTTACAAAAAAAGTGTTTGTGATTAAGATTTTGATGATTGCAGATTTATGAACAAGTTACTGTTGGAGGCCCATGACAAAAATGATTTCAGTATCTTAATAAAAAAATAATCTAGTGGACAAAACTAAAGGATTTAGATGTATTACTTTCTAAAAATTGACATATTTGGGAATGTTTTAATGGTCAATTAATGGTTACTGCATTGTTGCCAGTTTAGTAAGTTATCTTGGAATACTCCTTAGCTACAGGTTTTACTGGAGCATTTTATAGATAATTTTTGATTTTATAAATTCTTCTTAGTGTATGTTGAGGTGACAGTATGACCAGAACAAGAGTAAAATTTTTTATTTTTATATGAGTTTTTTGGGGCTGTGTAATTTAAAAATTGTACTAGTCTGTTGAACATTTAATTTATTTGGTGCATATGCTCCCCCTGATAAGAAGTAACTCTCAATCTTATTTTTTCACTGCAGCTATCTCCATTATAGACTTGTTTTCTCACTATTGCTCATGCCTTTATTTTGTTTTGTTTTTTGTTTTTGTTTGCTCTTCTGATGCAAACCATTTTGTGAAAAAGTACTGAAAAGGCTCAAACACTTCTGAACAATTAGCTTGATTGCTTGCAGGGTGCATCTCTCATTCAGTCGTATGGATGAAGTATTTTAATGGCATTACAAAAAAACCCAAAATGGCATTCTTTTCTAGGCAGAAACTATGCTGGATTTAAGATACTGGGTTTGAACCCCTTAGGTAGGACAGGATGCTCTAAGGTTGATCATTATTACCACTTCAGCACTAGAATTACTCTGAATACACTGTGAGAACCAGGGCACTAAAGTTTTTCCAGTCTGTGATGTCTGAACTTTTCCTCTGTCCAATCCAGCTCCTTTCACAATTTCCAATTCAGTGTAAGGGGGGTACATTTTGTGGTTGTTACCTTACCTATTAGATATGTTAGTTCTTAAATATGTACTTGATGTTACTAGGAGATATTTTCATGTTAACTAAATTTAACTGTAGCTGTCCAAACTGAAAAAGTGTTCACAAATACTGACGTAAAGTTTTTGTGGTAAACCTAACCTGCATATCTTAATGAGTATGCATGGTCTTAATGAACAAACACCATTTAGTGCTGTCTGCATATCCAGGATGTTTAAAGGGTCACATCATATGTTCTTGTGATCCCAGTTAATAGTAATTTGTTCAGGTTTGCATTTAGGGTGCATGTTGTGATTACGTATTTTCTGTTGGAGTTGTAGGTTCTTTTTTTTGGAATTTTCCGTAAGACTTATATTTTATTTGACTTCAGTTTTATCTAACAATTGAAAGATTCCAACTAACTAGATTTAAAGTCATAGTGTCCAGTGTTTTTCAGATTGGTACTATAATATTGCTTCATTTCAGCTGGAGTTTTTTCCATTTTGTGCTGTATAATAAATTCTTATTTACTGTCTTTACTGATTTGCAAGGTATAAGTAAAAACATAAAGTCAGATGGGGCTCAGGAGCACTACTGTTGTTTTCACATGATATTGTGTCATACAGATTTGCTGGTTTAAATCAGCGGTGGAAATTGGAAATTGGTTTGGAAAATTGTATTCCCTACTATAACCTTCATTTTTCTTCCGGAATATATTCACTGTACAGTTGGTGTATAATCATATTGTTCATACTTAAATTATTGCATTTTGGTTCTATTTGTTCAATTTAAAATTTTAATTTAAATAAAAATCTAATAATTTGAAACAAGTTATTGTTGATAAGTTTGCACTGTAAGTGAAGTTAGTAACTTAACATACACATATCCAAGTAGCTGCAGTGCAAAACTACAAATTGGTGCATCTAAGGTGTCATTGTCCCATTACAATATTGACCATAATCAAATAGTTGTTCCACATATGTTATGCTAACATAAAATAAATAAACCTGGTTGTGCTTTTGAAAGGAGACCTCAACACTGGAAAGTAACAAAGCATGATAGATTTCAGTTTGACTTGTTTGTATGTCTCTTTGAGAATGTCCTAAAGGTTTTAGACAAAGATAATCTGCAGTGCTGAGATTAACTACTAAGGTGGGAAAAACATTTAATAAACCTTACCAAATAGTATTCAGAGTTAATTAAATCATGTCTTTTATAAATCCATGATCATTTTTTTGTTAAGAAATAAATTTTTTAAGTTTTTGCTCCTCTTTGATTATTACTGTGTCCTTTTTTTCCTCCACCAGATTCTTATTTTATACGATAGTCTCCATGTAGTTGATGTAAATAAAATTGTTGAATATATACAGAGCTTGCAGAAAGAAGATGGATCATTTGCTGGAGACGAATGGGGTAATTTTTAGATCTTTTAAATGTAGTGTCTAGGTTGACTCGTGTAAGTCTGTACACTTAAGTTTCCTTGGATGGTCTTTTTGCATATGTATTATATGGGAACACTTTTCTGAGTCATGAAAAAGAAGAGTTTGTGAAGGGTAGAATTATGTTTCATTCCTTTCATAAATATTCTCAACTTCAGTTCCATTCTTGTATTAAGAATAAAGTGTCTTGACGAACAAAACTTTTGGGCATTTTTAACTCAACAGTACTTGAAATACTAGATAAGCTCTTTCCTAAAGGAACATTTTATACTTGCTATTTGATGGTAGTTAGTAATGGCTTATATCCATGTCAAATATGAAAGGATTTTTCACTTTGTCAGAGTGAGAAAAACTGTGTTTGTACTCATTAACTTCTCTTAATACTGATTTTGTTTCTGCATATAAATTCTTTATGAACAAATACAACATTTTTAAGCCGTGGCATAAATATTTAGTCACTCTCAAGGTATTTATCACCACGGACGACCTAAATTTTAAGAAAATCTTTTGCGTATCATTCTTGTTCTGGTAAAATTCAGCAACTGAGACCTTAGCAGTATATGTATGCTACTGTAAAGGTAGACAATATGCTAAATTGCTTCATAGTTTGCTGCGCCCTTTTTGTTGAAGTATTCCAAGAGGCGCAGCTGAGGGAGTGTGATCCCTGATGTAGGATGGAGCAGCAGATATTTGGTTTTTGTGTTTCAGCTTGTGGATTTCTTAAGAACAGAAGTCTTGCAAAAGTTTGACCAAGAAACAGAATGTTTGCAGCTCAGTTAAATTTTAAATTGTGACTTCAAGTATTAATTGCCTAGAGTTTGTGCTAAAAGACAAAAGATATTGGACTTGACAAGCAATCCTTCTGTTACAGGTGTAGGAGCTTAGGTTTTTCTTCCAGGTACGAAAATGCAAAAGAAGCCTTGTAACTTTAATTAGATTTCCCCTAAAGCAAGAAATGGCTTCTACTTCTGGCTGGATTTAAAGCAAAGCAAGAGCTGTCCAATTATTTTTGCATTATTTCCATTGCTCTGCAACTGTCTGTAGAGCACTACAGAAAAACTCTAAAATTAAACAGCTGTTTGTAAATTACCACTAGCTGAATTGATTTGGATATATAGCTGTCCAGCTCTAAATGAGTTGTTGACTTTTATGCACAGTAAAACATACAGATCACTGAAATGGTAATGTAAATTTTCTAAATTACTGGGGAAATAATTGGTAAGTTGGAAAATT
Organism: Geothlypis trichas; assembly: GCA_009764595.1. NCBI lineage: Eukaryota > Metazoa > Chordata > Aves > Passeriformes > Parulidae > Geothlypis > Geothlypis trichas. The sequence continues at coordinate 31,244,228 of CM019909.1, read as the reverse complement.
AAATTGTATGGGGGGACTTTATTTTTGCTGATTTTTATTTTTTGATGTAGAACCTAGGATTTTAGCATTTTGTTCTGTATTTTCAGTAGTGATTTAAATGTATGTTGAAAAAATAATTGATTTCATTCCTTATCCCCCACATTATAGGAGAAATAGATACAAGGTTCTCTTTCTGTGCTGCAGCAACTCTTGCACTTCTGGTAAGTCCTAAACCATCACTTGCATAAGTAGAGAATCAATTGGTACTGCTCTTTGGTACTGCTGAAGTCTCTGCAGAAGATCAGCTTGATAGGAGATCAAGTGCATTAATTATTTTCTGACTTGCAGGGAAAGCTGGATGCTATTGATGTGGGAAAAGCAGTTGAATTTGTTTTGTCCTGTATGAACTTCGATGGAGGATTTGGTTGTAGACCAGGTTCCGAATCACATGCAGGACAGGTGAGCTTCTCTTCATATGGAAATACTTTAAATTAGCAAGCATCACATACTGCCTATAAATGTTTCTTTACAACATGTATCAGAGATGACAATGGATGTATCTCTTGTTTCCCAAATGCCTGATTCTAGTGTCTTAGTTAAAATAAATGAACAGATAAGTAACCTAATCTGGGAAGGTGAGTCGAGACTTGAGAGTTTAGGTAGGAACAAAAACAGTAAATACAGCTTTTAGGACTGTATTTTAGTCTTCACATAGTGATTATGAAATTGCTAGCATGAAGATTTTTAGAGAATTTGAAATGGGTGTCAATGGAGGTGGTGAACAAGATTTATCACTTGTTTCTGACAGAAGTCACAATGAGAAATAAACGTTAATTGCATAGTCTGTTTGAGATTTATCAGCCAGTGAACCCAAATAAAAACCAGACATGAATCCTGTCAAGAATTACTTAATTTTTTGAGGAAAGTCAGTTTTTAGATGACATACCTAACTTAGTAATGGGCATATTTCTCAGCTAGAATCACTAGTGTTACACACTGTTACTGGTGACAGTGAATTCTGAAAATAGCTCAATAAAACGTACTTGAGAAGAAAATGCAGTAGTATAATTAGAAAAAATGAAGGGATCTCACGAGGAAGACAATCTAAATAACTTCTTTCAACGGGAAATTTACATAATGGAAATAATTTTAAATTTAAATTTACCTTTCCTATTCTTTTTTTCATGGAAATGTTTAGTGCACTTAACCTGAATATGTGAAAAAAATCAACTTTTAATGCTGTTGCAGTTACCTGTTAATTTTGCATAATTAGGGTGAGTAATGCCATAGCTAGGATTCACCTCATCACATGAAAACATTAAAGGCATTTTGTTGACAAGTGTTGGGTTTCCTGCCCCTTCTTTGTTTAAAATCAGGAAAAAAAGTTAAATGTGTTACATGTAATTACCTTATAGTTTTAATGTACAGTAGCACTGCCCACATAGTCTAAATGGCTGGACCATGTTCCAGTGTTTGAGGAAGTCAGTTCCATAGCTGAAGCCACTCTGTTTGCAGCTGGCATTTTCTGTGAGGATTAGATCTATTGTGCATACTCACATACCCCTTAAAAAGCTCTCTCTTTTACCTCCATGAAAGTTGAGCATTTTCCTGGGATTATTGCCAAACCTGATCTCCTTTTATGAGTGGGTGACCTGCCTAGTAGATGAGAGAAAGGCAGTGGATGTGTCTACCCAGACTTGAGTAAAGCTTTTGACATGCTTTCCCACAGAACTCTCCTGGAGGGGCTGCAGCCCATGGCTTGGTCAGGGTGCAGTCTTGGCTGCATGGCCAGACCCAGGGAGTATGGGGAATGATGTTAAATCCAGTTGGTGAAGGGGTGCAGTCTTGGCTGCATGGCCAGACCCAGGGAGTACGGGGAATGATCTTAAATCCAGTTAGTGAAGGGTCACAAACAGGATTCTCCAGGGCTCAGTTTTGGGGCCAGTCCTTTTTGACATCCTCATCATGTGGTCTGGACAAAGGAATCAAGTGCATCCTCAGTAAGTGACAGGAAGGACCAGTTTGTGTGGGAGTTTTGACTCATGGGCAGAAGGCTCTTCAAAGCCTGGGTCCATGGCCAAGGCCAGCTGTGGGATGGCCACAGGGCCACGTGCCAGGTCCTGCCCTCGTGTCACAACAACCCTGAGGGATGCTCCAGGTTTGGGCAGGAGTGGCTGGAAGGCTGCCCAGCAGGAAAGGACTGAGGGTGCTGGTGTCAGCCCAGGTGTGTGCAGGTGGGCAGGAAGGCCATTGGCACCTGTACCAGCCACAGTGTGGGCACTGGAGCAGGGCAGGGGGTGTCCCTTGTGCTGGCACTGCTGGGGCACCTCCAATCCTGTAGGCAGTTTTGAGCCCATCACTCCCAAAAGGACATTATGGTGCTGGAGCATGTCTAGAGAAGGGTAATATGGCTGGAGAAGGGTCTGGAACATAAGGCCTGTGAGGAGCAGCTGAGGGTACTGGAGTGTTTAGTCCTGAGAAAAGAAGGTTCAGGTGAAACTACCTGAAAGGAGGTTGTGGCAAGATGGGGGTCAGCCTCTTCTCACAGTCATTTAGTTACAGGACAAGGGAAAATGACCTCAAGTTGCACTGCAGGAGATTCAGGTTGCATATTAGGAAGAATTTCTTCACTGAAGGAGTGGTTAAGCATTGGAGCAGACTCCCTAGGAAAGTGGTGGAGTGTCCATCTCTGGAAGTGTTCAAAAAATGAGTAGATGTGGCACTTTCTGATATAGTGTAGTGTTATTTGGTGGTATTCAGTTAAAGGTTTGACTTGATGATTTTAGAGGCTTTTTCCAGCCTTAATGATTCCATGATTCTTGGCTTTCTGCTGCTTTCTTAGTGACTGCATGAAATGTGACCAAAGTATGCTGTTGCATCGTAAATGTATCTCCCAGGAAAAAAATATTAATTTAAAATTATTATTAAAAGGGGATTAAATTAAAATTAATTAATCTTATCAATTAATTCTATTAACTAATTAATTTAGAGGATTAATAAAATTAAAAGGGGATTAATCAATGCAGATATATTACATGGCACTTTGAAAGCAAGCGTGACCGAACACATAGGGAATTGCCAAGATATTAATGATCTGAGTTAGTCTGTTTCTGTTAGGGAGTTCATTTGGTCTTTTGTTTACTGTTTGCAAGCGTTGGGGTAAAAGGCAGGTACAGGAACAAACCACAGACTGGATGCAAAATTTTTATAAAGGCCATATCCAGCCTGCAGAAGTTGGTTTGACTACTCTGGCGTGAGAGTCTGCGTTTTTAAAATAAAATTATATGTCCCTCTCAGGATCTCCTAGGATTACATTCCAAACCTTGCATCACTGTCTTATATTAGTGAAATATTACAAATTGTGCTACTGGTACCTTTTTACAAAAGGAACTATTACAATAACATGGTTTTCTAAAGGAAAAGTCCTTGAAACTGAAAGTTGAAATGTGTGTGAGCTTATTTTGCATTGTTTATATGACTGTATTGTTGCTTTGAGATCTTCCTGCATTTAGTCTGCTAAACTCTATTTAGTTATTAAATACTCAAAAAATTTATGTCTGTAATTTTAGATCTATTGTTGCACAGGATTTCTGGCTATAACAGACCAGTTGCATCAAGTAAACGTTGACTTGCTGGGTTGGTGGCTTTGTGAACGTCAGTTACCTTCTGGAGGTCTCAACGGACGACCAGAGAAGGTATTGTGTGGCTTCTTTTCTTTGTTCAAACCTCAATAGAGATTGCTTTTTCTGAAGCTGAACTACTGCAAAATGTTATGACTTCTATAAAACATTTAGTAAACTTTTCAAAGAAGGCAAGCCTTCATGCTGATTCTTTCTTTTGTTACTAACACCTGTTCTGCAGTCCTTAGCTATGCTTCACTTCAGTCCTCAGTATAGCAAAGTACACATGCTGAAGGATGTCTTGCTGACCACTTGAACCATTATCCTGTTAAACTGGGTCTTGAATCTTTTATGACTTGGGAAATGATCTTTCTACAGGATTTGTATAAAAATTGCTGTTCTACTGGATGTAAATCCTGAGTATCATAGTGTTCCACATGACACTAGAGATTTGTGTAACCTAGAATAGTCTCTGGCAAATAGATAATCAACCAACAGATTCCCCTGCTTCCCCCCTTGCCCCCAAAATACAAATAGTTGATATGAACTTCTCTGTATTTCCTCTTCAAAGAAGTGCTGTGGTTTTTCAGCCTCTCTCACAGAAGGTGAAGTCTTTAAAAATCACATTCTTGTGGTCTTGTTTCTTGAAGAAGTTTGAAAAAGATAGTTTCCTTTCCTGAAAAAAAGAAATCCACTGAAAAGAGACTCTGTCAAGAAATTCTTTTACTCCCAAGACACTCTTAAGTGTTGTGTCTCCACAAGAGTATTATGATAGCACACCTGATAATGTGCAGAATTACCAGTAAAATTTGCAATATTATGTTTAAAACCCAGGCAAATATTTAATCTACCTCTCTGCTTGCCAGTTACCTGATGTATGTTATTCATGGTGGGTGCTAGCTTCTTTGAAGATGATTGGTAGGATACAGTGGATTGACAGAGAGAAGCTGCGCTGCTTTATTTTGGCGTGCCAGGATGAGGAGTCTGGAGGATTTGCTGACAGACCAGGAGATATGGTAAGTGATATTTTTTCTAAATAAAATACACATGAAAATTTCAACTGGAAATATCAACTTTTGTTTGAGCGTAACTCAACTCCTGGTCTAGGTGGGTTTTGCAGAGGCTGCAGTTCACTGTGAAGGAAGAATAGTGTAGAATTGCCATGGAAGGCGTACTTGGGAGCGCATTCTTTGTAACGCACACGTATCCCCCAGTGAAGTCAGTTGCCATTCCTTACAAAATCTGGTTTGGTCCCCCATAACACACTCAACACAAACCATTTCTCACAAGACCATTTGGAAGATGTGTGTAAAAACGCTCTGTTTGGTGGTGGGTTTTCTGCTGCATGTGTGGGTTCTTTGGGTTTATTATTTTGTTTTGTGAAATGGTCTGCAAGCTAAAGTTTGGTGTAGGTTAAATAGTCTTCAACTCTCTTGGTGGTTTTGTGTGATCTAATTAAATCGAGAGTTTTTATTAAGAATCCCTATACACTAACTTTCATTCTTTGTTAGCCCAGCCATTGAATAAAACTTGTAGCTGACATTTGTCTAGCTGAGGGAGGAAGAAGCTTTTGTGATAACATCTTCAAGAGGCTGGTGCTATGGATTTTTTGCTTGTTGAGAAAGCAGTTACAGTTTAGCCAGTCTGTTCTCTTTGGTTTCAAGTGGAAGTAACTGATATTGTCCCAGTGAAATGGCAAATAAAGTTTTTATCTTTCGAGAGTGCTGGACAGATAAAATAAAAAGTATTGTGAGATTTCATTCCTTTTGAACACTTGGCTTATTTGTTAATGGTCTGGAAAGGTATTGGCTGTTTTTATTGCAGCTGCCCATGTCTGCTCCCTTCTCCACAAATGCATTAAAAAATAAGGTAACTTTTTATTTTTTTTGCAAGCAGCTACTTTATTTGCAGCTGGAGGAGAAATCTGTTAACTCCGATCTGTCATTTGGAAAGTGTTTTTGTGTTCTTAAAATAGGAAGAGTTTTGTATTTCTAAGGAGCTTACAGGAAGACCTTTCCTGTTTTCAGAATTCTTGAAGAAAAGCCCAGAACTTGAAGTCTAAATACTTTTCTATCTTTGAGTAATGAAATCTTTGTATCTTCTTGGAAGAGCATCTCTGAAGAGCCTTTTCTGTATAACTGAGAAGAGCACCTTTGTGACAGCTTTTCTATGTTACATTAACAGTCATTTAATATTATTTTTACCTGTCTTCGATTGCTGAAGTGTAGAAATTTCTGCTCCTGTAGAAATGTTAGTTCCCAGGTTTTTGCTTTATTCTTGCAGAAACTCAGTCCTAACAGACCTTGTTGTTTTGGGGTATTTTGTGTTTGGATTGTTTTTTCATTTGTTTGTTTTGTAGGGGGGAGAGGGGGTGGTGGTCGTGTGGTTTAGGAGTAGAGATTTTGGGGGGGGGTTGTTTTTATTTTATTAGTTCTGGGAGGTTTTCTGGCAAAATAGGTTGCTGCTTCCCTCTCAAGGTTTTACACCTCGGCTCTGTACTTGGAGACCAATAAAGAGCTTTATGATGTTTCTGAAGAACAAATGGGGAATTTATGGAAGTGGTACCTGTAGATGATCCAGTTTACTCTTAAAATATTAATTATCTTTGCTTCAACCACCCTGTGATATTGCATGCTAATAGACAAATGTGAGTGCTTTCTGTCTTACTCGGAGTTGAAAATCGTTTTAGCAGCAGATAATTGACAAGCATGCCTGAGTAAATCATAGTATTGTAAATGCCTGCTATGGAAATTTCTTGCCTGTCAACACATGTTAGCACAAATGAAAATTTATTCAGTTGCATTGTCTTCCCCAGAGAAGCCATGGAGATTTTCTGTTCTCTTGCTGGCAAATGAAAATTTCATTCCATACAAGTGAAAAAACAGTTGACTTCTGGAAACAGACACAAGCTTTCTTTTTTCTTCCAGGTGGATCCATTTCACACCTTATTTGGTATTGCTGGACTATCTTTATTAGGAGAAGAACAAATTAAGGCTGTCAATCCTGTCTTTTGTATGCCAGAAGATGTCCTTCGAAGAATAAACGTACAGCCTGAGCTTGTAAGCTAAGCCTTGTAAAAGACAAAAGCTTTGTACGACCAATTGCTTTTTGGTTTTACTGATTTATAATCTCATCTGTGAAACTGTCAGCCTATTCTTCTTTCAGCTGTGTTTACATTATGGAAGTAAAGCAATAGCTTTGCTGTGGACTTTGTCACTTTATAAATTGTTTCAGAGCAGGCTGATTCTCTTAATCAGAGTATAACATGTTATTTTATTGTATTCTAAGATGAGTAGAAACATTTCAGTTCTGTATCTAAATGTATGGGCCTTGGCTTTTTTTTTTATATAATATAATAGTCAAATCAGAGCTTGGCTGTGTGAATGCTTAACTTTTCTATTCCTATAATAACAACCATGCTAGTACTGGTCTTCATACAGGCCTCTTTTGATGGTGGATCATGCAAAGTACTTTAAAAAGACAACAACAACAAAAAAAACCCAGACCAAACAAACCAATAAAATCCTACCTGAGCCTGCACTTAATACCACACTTACATATTTAATTATTCCTGTTCACATTTGCCATCACTTTTCTATACTGAGAAACAGCTGCTTCTTCTCACAGTAATTGATACCAGTAATACCATAATTTTGGTTCTTTTAAATATACAAATGTCTTCATTTATTGATGAGTCCCTTAGACAAAATTCCACTGATACTTGAGATACAGCACACCTTGAGTATGTAGAATGAAACTTGCTAACATTAAACATTCTAGAGAAGGTCCCTGTTGGATGGTGATTTGTAATCGAACATTCTTGCTGAGTTGAAATCCTGATTTTGTAGCTTTTAAGACACTAATTGTCAACACTTGATTTTGTTGTAGCTGGAAATAAAATTAGCTGTGGAAAATACTTGTTCTCTGAAGGGTGAAATCCTCTTTGTCTTCACAGAAGTGCTAAAATTGCCTCTTAACTTACATTCCACACATCCTAGCTGAGGCTGAATGACATTCCACTTGTAATATACAGTAAAAGGTAATTGGGAATGGGAGGAAGTCTTTTGATAATCTCTAAACTTCTGTTTAAATAAGGCCTAAAGTTGTTTCACCTGTACTTCACTCTGCAGAGACAGCCACCCAAGATTTGGCCCAAACTCACTGAATAGAAAATACTGCCTTAGGCTACAATATTGGGAATTAATTTGATAACAGTAAAGACTACTCTAGCCATGACCAGCTTTTGAACCAAGTTCAGACACAGTAACAAAAGTGCCTTTTTGCACTTTTTAGTGCCTTTTTTAGCACTTCAGAAGCAAAGGCTTTATCTTGAGTACAGCAAAGCAGCCCAAAGTCCAGTTTGGCTGGAGAGAGTGCCTTAAGTCACAACAGTCAGGTGAACGGTTGAGCTTTTTCTATTCTTAAGGGTGTCATTATATCATTCTGGTGGTTCTGCAGTAAAAGCGTGCCTCAAGCGGAAGAGGGCTATAAAGGTATACATTTCCTAACACCTCAAAGGATCAAGAACCAGCCTTAAAAACATCTATTCCTTCTCCCAAGTTTTATATATATATATATATATACATATATATATACATATATATATACATATATATATATATATATATATATATATATATATATATATGTATATCCCCCCCTCACACCTCCACTGCCATCCTGAAAAGTGTAGTCTCTTCCTGCGTCTGGCAACTCTGAAATCACACATCGCTGTTGCACCACAACTACAGACCTTGAATCAACTTTCTCCTACCAAAAGGCTGACTCTTAAATTATCAGGAATCTGACAGATCTTGAATCTGACAGGCTATGTATGCTCTGTCTGGAGTAGCCTTGCCAGCATCTCCTGATTCCAAATTCCAGGTCAAGAAAGGCCTCTTTCATTGTCCCAAAACATGTACCCAAATTCCATTCACTGCATCTCAGGCAGAATTTTCAAGGACAAAAATCAAACCCACAGTATAGCCTCCAACTTTTGGGCAAACCTTTTTTCAGAATAACTAGAGTGATCTGGATCCCTTGCAGTGGTAACTTTCTTCAGAAATAGCTCAGCATTTGAATGAAGTGAGAGGAATGGCCCAGCAGGCCATGTGGAGTAGGTGAATGCTTATGGGCGTAGTGGACATCTTGTTTCTTTGTTTTTTTGGGTGCCACAGGAAATGGTGTGCAACAAGTGAGTGGAGTATAGTCACTAGTGAGAACTGAATTTTTGTGGAAGAGGTCCGCGTTGGCTGGCATGACCTCCAGCCCCGTGTTTTTACAAATCATGAAGAAGCACCTACTGCTGATGGCAGCAGCATCCCAGTTAAATCGATGTTCCAGTGTGTCCGACCTCTGCCGGCGGCATCTTTCCAGAGGCAGGGTGGTTTTTTCTGCGTATCCTACGGTCACGCCGTGTTCCGTTGGCCTGTGAGTGCTCGGGGTGGAGCTGCAGAGGCTCAGAGTCCCCCCGCCCCAGCGCGCCCCGTGCCGCTACGGGCCGGCTCCGCCGCCCGCCCGCCGCTGTCGGGCAGGGATCCCGCGGCCGCCCCCCACGCAGCCCTTACTGTTAAACTTTTAAAATTTTAAAAACAAGTGATTGGTGTTTTCACAAGATCAATCCTACCTCCTTTTCACAGAATTGTTGTAATGAGTCATCAGCTTTTAGCCAGCTTCAGTTCAGTTCCTTTTCCACGAATTTTTTGGTTGTTTTCATCCTGAACTTGCCAAACCCTTAAGTTTGCTAAATTAACCCTGAGAAGGTTCTACAAGCCAATGCTGAGGGGATTGGGGATTGGATAGTTAGGATCTTATGGCCCTTCAACGGTTGGGTCCACCCCCTGATTTTGGTGCCAAGGGAAACTCCAAGTTAACGCAGATCAAAATAGGAAACAGTTCCCTCATCAAAGTCAGCTTTCCAAACCTCTGTTCAGGATCCAAAAGAAATGGGAATGCCCTTGGAAAAAAGGTGCTTTTGAGACAAAGCAAGCTTAAAATGCCTGTAAGCAGGAAATCCAGGAGAAATGGCTGCTGGCATCCTGGGCTTGCCAGGCAGGTTTTGTACTTGATTGCAAGGCAGTTTTCCTGCCTCTGCATGGGGTGGCACCTGCATCCCACTGGAAAGGGGAGAGAAATAATTCCCCTCCTTCCCTGGCGCAGCCCTGGAGGGGGAGCAGCTTGCCTTTATCCTGGAGTTATCCTGCTCCTGCCCAGCATCCCTCTGGTACCCTCACGTGCTTCCCAAGCTCCCAGCACTGATGGATCTAAACAAAGAGAACAATCCCTGTTCCTTCTCTTCTCCATCCTTGATGTTCCTGGGCCCTGGATCTCCCTGGCTATTCCCTGTCTGACTCCTTATCTCCATCCCACCTTCTCCTGGTCGCATCTGAGCCTGAGATGTGTTTAGCAGCAAATCCATTCCTTTAAAGGAAGCCCAGTGCAAAGAGCATCCAGCTGCAGGTAAGTCTTCCTGCATTTCATTATTCTCTGTCTGCAGGCTCTGTCTTCCTGCATTTCATTTTTCTCTGTCCAGTTTTGGAGGGTTTCTCTCCATGCTTTCCTGTGACCCAGATGTGTCCCTTCCTTTGTCCAGATCCAATGCCAAAGGATTGAACAACTGATGAGTGGGGTCTGGAATGAGAATGGTTCTGCTAAAATTAGGGAAAGAATGCTAGAAGAAAAATGAGCTTCCTTTGTCTGGAATAAAAACACTGAGAAAGGGCACTTTTTAATTCGATTTGGTGCAACCTCCCCTTTTTCTTTTATGGCTAAAACTCCATGGTGCGCAATCCAAGGCAAAATATGAAATGCAGGAGTCTTTGATTCTGCAGTGAGCTTAACTTCCCTTCTCTCCTCTCTTTCAGGACAGGGAGAACCACTGAACTTGTCCTGGCCTTGCCAAGAGCTTTGGTGTTTGAGCTGCCAAACCCAAACTGGTCCTGATGATGGAGGACTTCAGAAATTACTCAATCCAACTAAATGCTTTAAAAAGGGAGATGGTTTGGTTATAAAATATTTCTGCCTGAGACTGGGAAGAGACTGGGAAGAGTTAAACCCCCCAATTCTACACAACAGCACAAGGATTTTTTAATTCTTTGCCTTTTTTTCCCCTTCCTTTGAATGGGTTTGTTTGTTTCCCCTTGGAGACTGCACACACAATAGGCAGATTTTTTAATGAAGCCATTTTTTTCCCACTTTTAGTCTTCAATGGAGCCCAGGTGCCAGTTGTTTGCTGCTTGGTTTCTGCCTTCCCTTTCCCGCCTACAGCTTAACCCTTTTCTCTCCTTCCTGCTTTTTGGCCATCATTGGTCATGCAGATGATGCTGATGCAGGTGGCTGATAAATAATTATCAAACAGCTTGGGAATGGTCTTTAACAGGTATCAGTAACATTAAAAAATGCAGTATATGGAATTTAGCAACAGTTGGATTAGTAACTAATCATCTTTCCTTTGAGGCTCTCTTCATGGCATATTTACTTATAAAGGGAAAGCATTTGGTTTTTATTTTAAAAAATACTACAAATCACCAACAGCCAGCTTAAGTGAGCATGGAAGACTGACAAAGACATTGTAATGTTTTTTCTTTTAAATCCCTCACAACCCCATCATGTACTGGGGAGGCAGCTCGGCGAGTTTCAGCCCACAGCTGCCGTCCTGTGCTCATGGAGAGCAACCTCTCCAGCTGTCCCAGCCTCAGGAAAGCACAGAAGAGGGCTTTACACAGATCAGGGATTAAGCGAGACCCACAGCAATAGTCTTAGTAAAAGGGTCTTAGCAGCAGTAAGAAAATACAGGGTGAGATCCTTGCCATGAATGGTGTCACAAAGACAATCTTGAAAGACTTTTTGGTCCTTTTGGGAGAAGAGAGTGCAGAGAGTCCAGTGTTACAAAGGTTGTTGTCCATATAGGGACTTTCTGCTCAGTCAGTCTGCCCTGTTATCCTTATTAGAATGAAAATAACATAGTTACCTACTTGATCACAAATTGTCCCCATTTTTATGCCGAATGAAGTCAGCTGTTATAGTGCTAGACAAATCAGATTTTCTGGCAGAGAGGAAAAAAGTTGTTGTCTTCTCCAGTCAGATGTGAGAATGTGAACCCTTTTTGTTTGCAGAATGAAAATACAAGCAAGTTTCTGAGTAGTCTCAGGTTTTCTCCATGTCAGTTGTCATTAGACCCCATTTTGCCTAATGAGAAATGGTATTGCTTTTTATGAAGTACCATATCCTTATATTTTGGGTGGGTTTTTTTTTGATTTTGCTTTTTTGGTTGGTTTTTGTTTACTTTGGTGGTAGTATTATTATTATTTTGCTTAAATGTTATTGATAAATAGTAGAAAATTAAGGATCTGATCTGGGCTACGAGTGCTTTGTAGGTAAACTGACTAGTAGAAGTACATAATTATCTATCATTAGTCACAGTTCTTTAGCTGTACTGATTCTATCCCCTCTTTCAAATAGGATTGAAAATTCACTGCAGTGTCTTTACTTGTGACCTTCTAATTTGTTTGGTTTGTCTTTTTTCCCCAGAGTCTCCAAGAAACCTCGAGAGATGAAAGGCAAAAACAGTAAAAAGATTTCTCCGAAATACACAGCAGCTCGACTTCATGAGAAGGGAGTGCTTTTAGAGATTGAGGACCTGCAAGGTAACCAGTGAGTATCTATTATTTAAAACTCTTTGGAGCTAAATCACCTTTTTGGAGGAAAAGGAAAATAGGTATGCTCATTTCTGTCTTTTTCTTAGAACTAGTCTAGGTGCTGATAGTTGAGGACCAGAAATTTTGAGATCTATTTGAGGCTGTGTGACATCGTCTTGCAATTTTGTTATTTGAATTTTAGTGTCATTGGTAGACTTAGTTATTAAAGCTGGAAAAGTTGCTTTGATGACCTAGGCTGGCATCCCTAGGGCGATGACACCTTGCATAGTGATCACTCTTCAGTTCTCTTTTTCTGGTTGGAGCAAAGCAATTCTTTGATTGAGAAGTGTAATGTGATTTAAACATGACATTGTCTTTCCCCCAACCACTTCTCTGTCACCTCCACAGTTATGGAAGGGTACCTCCTTGGGTGAACTGTTATTATGGCTAACAGCTTCCATTGTTGAAAAGTCAGCTTTATGCTAGCTTGAGTTTTTCCAGCTGTAGTTTGCTAGCCTTGAGAGCTGGCATGTCTTATGTGGAATATAGAGGAGCTGGCTGTTACTAGAATATTTTCAACTCTGAGTCATACTTTGTACTCAGTGCACTAAATGAGGCATAAATGTGTGGCATTAAAGTAGACTGCTTAGATTGTGCAAACTAAATTAAATGACCCTGTTTCCTGTTATGCTTGTGTGAAGATAGGGTTTACCGGACGTAGAATCTGTTAGTCTTCTGTTCATTGTTATATTGAGCCTCTTTGGCTTGTATGGGCTCATTTCAAATGGGGATAATAGAATAAAGAGTTAAGAAGAGAATTCTTAAAAATTTATCTTCAGGTTTCATCTCATATATTCCCTCCCTGTGATTTTTCATTTCTCAATTTCATAGGTTTAAAAACGTGATTTTTGAAATCAGTCCAACAGAAGAAGTAGGAGATTTTGAGGTTAAAGCAAAATTCATGGGTGTACAGATGGAAACGTTTATGTTACATTATCAGGTAAGAACTGTCCTATTTAATAGTGTCATGTAAGTTCCCATGCCAGTCTCTTCATCAAAATAGCAATGACACATTTTTTGCCTAAATGGTCTGAATAATGCTCTCAAAAATATCCCATTTGTTGCAGGTGAAACAGATGCAACACATACAGGGGATGCAAACTGCTTTTTGTTTATTTGCTAATGAAAGCCTCACGTCGGTCTGTGTTCTTAATTATCTGTACACATACGCACACAAAACACAAACTTGCGTTTTCAACAATTTCCTGCTACAGTGGAGAGCTTTGGAGTCTGTGGCAGCAGTCACCTAGGCTTGTATGTGATGGCTTCAGCTAGTCATTGTGTATTGGTATTCTTTCTGCTACCCTACACTTACCCATTTGTTTCCAGTTCTTAAGTGTCCTCCTTAGGTGTCAGCTTTAACTTAGTCCATCAGAACAAGGCTGACTTGACGGTTCCCTGTTCTTTTCTCATGCCAGTATTTTCATACCTGGTGTCTCTGTCCCTTTCTTTCCCCATCCCCTGTCCATCTTGGTCTTCTTTAGGTTTGTTAGTTGTGGAAGCCTCAGGCCTTTCAAAACAGATTGTGTGCAGTAGCACCGTGCATTGCAGTTAGTCCATGCCAGCTTGGCTGCTGGGATGGACACCTGCCTCACACCTTTCGTTTGCTTTGAGGGCTCACCTGGTATGTTCCGGTCCTAATCTGTCCGAGCTGGTCATTAACCTGTTGGTTTGTGGGACTACCCAAGGTCACTCGCTTCTCAGGCACATGGTTTACTATACCACTATGCCTTCGTAGCACTGCCTTGCAGATAAAGCACTTGTTGTCAGAGGACAGCAACAAGGGATACAACATCACACGTGTCCACCCATATGCCCACACCTACCCACCGTGTTACCTGCAGGAGTGGGATTGCAGAAAGAATTTAATCGGTGAGATAAAATCAATGCAGGTGCATTGCTGACAAAGCAAAGTATAACTAGAAATACTGCCTACGTAAACACCTGAGAGATTAAATCAACATCATATGCATACTGATTGAGATGCCATTTCTTTTTGCTCCGTAGACTGAAGTGCTGTAAGCCACTTCCCTGAGATCTGTGGCCACTAAAGCTTTCAGAAAGGGACACTGTGGAATGTTGTAATGTTTCATGGGTACATGATAGAATTAGGCACATAGGAAACCTAAATGTTCTAAATGTTACAGCAACTTTATGGCTACTGTGCAAATGACAAGGCTGGAGATGGCTAGATCTGAAATTTGGGTTACTTAGAATGGTCTTCTATTTCTGTTCTCTTTTGTAATGATTTTTAAACCCACTGCTTAAAATAATTAAGACCTTTAATGCCTTTGAATGACTATTTTTAACACAGTAAAAGTGGCTCTTTAATAAGTGTCTTGCTTTTCTGTCTTATGCTGTGTACTTTTTTTGTTGATATTCCTTAAGATCTACTGTACTACAGGGTCTTTTATATTCTCTGTCAGCTCTTGAGGATTCTTCACTCATTAAGATACTTTCTTTGACAGGATCTCTTGCAGCTGCAGTATGAAGGTGTTGCTGTCATGAAGTTGTTCGACAGAGCAAAAGTGAACGTCAATCTTCTGATCTTTCTTCTGAATAAGAAATTTTATGGGAAGTAACCAACCTCTGCCGGCAAGTCTGTGAAAGGGAAGATGGATAGAAACCTGCACATACAACTTTTAATAATATGATGATGTATCAGTATATTCCCACTGTGTACTAATTGTATCAAATGTATCATGAAGGAGGACTGAGAACCTCTTGGGAATTGACAACCCTGATTGAATCTGCAGGGAGTTGGTTTCTTGTTTATTTATAATCTTCCAACTTTGAAGATCCCCTTTAAAGAGGTTATTTTAGAATGTATTTTTACATGGATTTGGCAATTCAACTAATATTAGAGTATACTTAGGCCATCTGAATGCTTAGTTTGCCTCATCGTGTGCTTAATGAGGCTTGAGTTCTTGTTGCCTATGCAAAGAGAAAGCTGGCACTATATGGAGGTCTGTTAGCCTCTTCCTGAGAGCCATAAAAGGGTTGCAGGTGGTATTTGGACGCCAGTTATTCTCAAGCAAAGATGACCAATAGAAAACATGGTTAAGGTCCAGGTTATCCATTTCTTTGCTAGCTTGCAATGGTAGAGGTGGCAGTGGCCAGTTGCCAAGATTAGAACTACTGCAGTCAGGGTAATCAGTAAGCATCATAAAAAGTTACTGAGCTATTTGTGATTATGTACTACAGCCACATATAGCAGCTTAAGTGTCTCATTTTTCTGCATTTGCTTCTGTTTATCACACTTAGTGATTTACAGGTGCCCCCTTCAATGGAGGGACCATGGAATGTACTTACTAGGGCTTATCGATAAAAAGATTTTTGTGGAAGGGGAGGGTAGCTGAAACAATTTCTTGTGACACGTTAACTTTTAATGTTGCTTGCAAACCATTTGAAATGTAAAATTCACTTTTTTTCCCCAGTTGAGAGCAATGTTCTATATATCTGTGTCTGATGCAATAAATGTTAGTTTTCTTCCTTGGACAAGTCTGTAGGCAGAGCCTATCTCAAATAGATTAGCTTTTAAAAAGTTAATTTTTTCTGGCTACACTCCAATTCCTTTATCTTTTATTATTTCATGGGGGTTTTGTCTGCGCTTTTTCACAGTGGTGGTGGTGCTGGCTGTTCTGTTATATCCAATAAAAATGCAGAGACTCTTACAAAATATAATTGACCTTTAAATTCATTTGCTTCAGCTGTTCCCCCAGTTTTTTCCTTCAGTTTTTTTTAACAGACATATCTCCTGAAAATTTCAAGTTGGCCTGCTTCTTCAGGTTACTGTACAGAGTTTAAATGAACTTTTTGATCTACTCCGAGGCAAGTTCTTTCAGCTTATGTCTTTTTTTCTCGTGAAAGACACTCCTAGTATTTGGAATGTCTGTGCCTCTGAGTATAACTTTTCTGTAGTTCTCTTGGAAGGAAATAAGTAAACTTGCTGGTGTTTAGACTGTATTTAAACATACTCTAGTGTTGGTGTATGTGTAGTCCAACCTGATAACAAAAAGTGCTTACCAAGCCCAAGAAAGATGGAGCACATCAACCATTTAGCTTTCACCTCATGTTTTATCAGAGAGTTTATGGCCCTGCCAAGAGACAGATGATAATTGATGAGTTCCAGGCCGAGCTGTGACAGTAATGGTTTATTGACACATTCATCAGCCACACTCTCTAATAAGTCCTGGGGTTTGTTCCTGGCTTTTTTCAGCCTTATATTCAACTTTCCCTCCCTTCTCTCTGTCCGGTGTGTCTTTAGTGTTCCTTTCTTGTCCTGTGTGCTCCCCCTCCCATTCCCTTTCACTACTTCAATCTCTCTTGTTCTTGTTTTTCTTTCAAGAAACAAATACTCAATAATTATTTAGTAAATATTACTCAATCCCTCTCCTCTACTTTTTGTCTCTCTCCCTCCCTGCCTGCCTCTTTATTTCTCCTCCTTTCTTCATCTCCTTTTTCCTTTGTCCTGGATGTGACTGTATTTCTTTGTCTCTCTCACTGTCCTTTGGCCTGTACCCGTTTGCAGCTGTGACCCAGCCCTTCTCCCTCACTGTACCCTTCTCTTGGTAAGCCTCTGACCTGCTGGCCATGCCTCTCTTTCTCCATTCCTGTGCTGCGCCTTGCCCACCTTCCCCCACCTGCATGTGCCATGGTCATTTCCTCTCTCAGTCCTTGTTTCCCTCTTTGTCTCTGTAACCCTCTGTCCTTGCCGTGTGTGTAGCACTCTGTCTTTTTCTCTGTCCTCCTCCATGCCTCACTTGTGTTCCTTTTTTATTCTCTGCGGCTCTGTGGTGTTCCTTGTGCCATTGTTCCTCACAGAATCCTTGTGTCCCGTTTGCTGTCCCTGTTCCTTTTTAATCCATCTCAGTCATGCTACCCATCCCAGGAGTTTTTTGTTTGGCTTTTTTCTGTTAGGGTATTTGTTTGTTTGTGGGATGTTTTTGTTTTTGTTTGTTGTTTTGGTTTTTTTGAGAGGTTGGTCAATTTCATCCTGCACCCCGTTCTTCCTTTTCTTCCTGCGTCCTCTCTGCTGTCACTCCCTGTTTCTGCCTCTCGCCTGTGACGGCGAGGCTGGGGAGGAACTTCAACCCTTCTGGGGGCTGCCCCCCCTTTCTTGGTGGAGCAGTCCCTTTCTGGGGGGATGTATATGTGGAAAGGGCTCGACTAAAGTGCCACGCTGCTGTCCAGGTCAGTTTGGCTCATTCTGTGCCTTCTTTGGGGGTGAGGAAAAGGAGGTGAAGACTCAGGACTCTGATGTCATTTCGGGCACCCCAAGGTCCCTGGGAGAAAGAAACGTACTGTGGTGGAGGAGCAGGTGGGTGGTGAATGCGGGGGGTCACGCTGGGTGCTGTCCCCCAGAGGGACCCAAAGCTGTCAGAAATTTCACAAGGAGGGGTGGGTGTAGAATACTAAAACCTGTCAAGTTTTTCATTTTTATAGGTATTGGCAAAGAAAAGGAATTTATCTCTAAATTCATTTGGAAAGAAACCCTCTCTCTATCCACTCATTTGTATACAGGAATGTAGGAAACTCTGACTAAAGATGGGTAATAGTTTTGAAAATAAAGACATAACGTTTTTATCTAGGAATGAACCAATCAAGTGCCCTGAAACTATAAGAACAGCTGCAGGGGCTGAAGGGAATAGAAAGGGTTCTCTAGCAACTTTTGCCTCAGTTCTCTGCCTACCCCCAATGTACGTGCAGCCCCGGCCGGAGCTCGGTGGCACTGCTGCCGCCCCCGACCCAGCGCCAGTTTTCCTTCCAGTTGTAAAACTGCAAACCTAGCAGTATTTCTATGACACCAGCGGTTCTGGAAGTAGAGGTGTAGGTGGCCTTCGCCTCCCTTAGGTCCTCATGTCAACTTACTCTGAAACATTAGGGTGGAAGTTATTCTATCTCATTAACAGAGGTACCTTTTCCTTACAGGTGCTTGTGCTGTAGTTTGGATTCTGCTTCCTAACATTTCTAGTGTGACAGGGTTTACCATAGAGACAATCTGCCAGGAGGTAGCACTTTAGGGGGCATGGCAGACCTGGGTGTGTATTCTGAACTCCTTCAGAATGTTAGATTTGAATTATTTCTTATCTCAGGAAAACAGCAGTCTTTTGCATCTGCATATCAGCTGTTGAAATTTTGGGTTCAGTTTCTTGAATCACAAATGTCATAGGATTCCTCTCAGATGGCAGCTGCCAGGAACTATGGCTCTTCTTGGTCTTGGGTTTCAGGGGCTGTTTCCAAAGTGACCTGCAGACATTGGAATGAAATATTTATTTACTGTGTAAAAGAATCACTCTCCAAAGCATCAGCCGGGGTCTAAATGTGCCATTCTGCCTTTTAAAAGTACCAACATCACAGGATTTTTCTCAGATTAAATATTCCATGGAGTTGGATCTCTCAAGCTTGGCCCTTGAGAATTGTGGGCCTCCTGTGAACTGGTCTTGCCAGAAAGGCTTGCTGAGTTTTCCATTGTGTGGAAAAGAGATCCCATTTGGAGCCTGAAGCCTCGTGTTTCCTGTAGGATTTCCACTCCTCGATTTGCACACTTTGAAGGATTTCTTATAGCAGAAGTTTTCTGGGAACTAGGACTCTGGCTGGATTTGGGTCTCGGGACTCTCAAGTGAAGTGACCTTCAGACGATATGGCGTGCGGATTTCCTTGCTGTTCAAAAGAGCAATTGTTCGCACAGTCTGAATGGGGGTGTCACCTCTAAAATTTGGAAATGTCACAGGATTTCTTCTAAATGAATGGTGCTAGGAACACAAGGTCTGGCTGGCTTTGGACTTAGAGGTGCCTCCTCTAAACTGGTCTTCAGATGCTAGGTTGGAAAGTGTTCCTACATATGCCAAATAGCCCTTGCTATGCAGTCAACAAGCTTCAAAGTACCATGGAGTTGCTGCCCCTGCAAAGATTTTGGCAGACCGTGGTTGTGGTGCCCCATTCCACTCCACCCCCTTAGCAGGTGCTTATGGTTGTATGGGGAATCATCGTGGAGCATGCCAACCCAGTTCCATCCTGGAAACAGCACCTGTATTTTACCCTAAAATTTCAGTCCAGTTACAGCTCCTGTTAGGATACAAATGTAACTTCTTGGTTTCCTCTGATTTTACCCCCAGTCATCTTTCCATACAAAAGTTGCTCCACTCTCCAGAGGATTATTGTGAGCAGATGTGAGCTCTGCTGTCCCTTTGGACTGAGAAAGACACAGATTTTTTTCTCAAGTTCCTTTTGAACCTGTCCTGCACCTGTTACAAGTCCTCAGTCTCCTGCAGTTTTGTGGTCTAGCCACATGTAAACAGCACAACTGGCTGGCATGCTCTGCTCATGAGGGGAGACAAGAGAAGAATCCCTCTGCTCACACCAGACCTGCAGCTGCCAAACCTCACCAAAGCACCTGAGGAGCCCCCAGGGATTGATGGTACATAAGGGAGGTGATGGAGGACAGCACAGCAGGCAGCCTGCCCTCCATCTGGCTGCGAAGAAGGAACTGTCAGCATCATCCCAGCAGGTCAGGCTCATGGTGCCACCCTGAGGGCTTCCCCTGCCTTTGGGCAGTCCCAGCTGCTGCAGCTCACTTGACAGTGACTCACTGTCTACACTGTGCTTGGCTGCACTGGAGAGGATGAAGCTGAGGACAGCAATGGTTGCCTTCACATCCCCTGACTGCAGACGGGAGGGAGGGCGTGCTCTGTCACCTTGGGAAGGCATTGGCAGATTCACTGCTGCCCATCTGAAGCATGGCTCTATCGGGGGATCATGGTAAGGAGAGCAGTGCTCACCAAACTTTGCACCTGAGGTCAGCTTCAGGATCTTGTCATACTGTGGGAGAGCAGAGCTTCACAGTAAACACCAGCTAACATACTCACTACCAGTGTTAACACTAACAATTCTTACCTAGATATTAATACTAATAACACTATGCATATTATTAATGCTAGTAGAGGCCGGTAGCGTTCTTAATGCTGAGGCTTGCATGAGGAACACAAAATTAATTAATGATGCTGATTATGCTATTGTGGCATTGAACTACTTGGCCTCCAGTGCGGTAGCCCCACACTTACCCCGATGGCCTCCCCCAACAGGTCCTGCAGCATCTGTATGCAGACCAGCTTCAGCTTCACTGTTGTGATAAACAGAGTTCACTCTTTAAAATTTTTAAAAGTTTAATAAAGCATAAAAGGACAAAATAATCCAGCACTGGGATACTTTTGGTGCACAGCCAAAGAGCACAAAGGTAGCTTAAAATCATGTTCACTGTGTACTGTTACATTGCTGAGGTTACATGCTTATTCATTAGCTTACACATTCTTTCAAACATTCCTTTGAGTTTTTGATGTTCCAAGAACTCTCTTGTTTGGTTTTAACCTCTGACTTGGTCTGCAGAACATTCTGTAAATTAGGTCTACATATTTTATTTCTTCCTGGAGTTTTATCCTGTTGCTTCACACTCCCTAATAACGCCGATGAGAGTCGATAAATCCTTCCTGGATACTTAAGCTCTTTTGTCACTGTTATCTTATCACTTGGTAGGGCAGTCTGCAGTTATAAGAAACAGAATAATTGCTTTACACCATTTTTTGAGTTAGTTACATAGAAGTATTTTAGTTTCTATTTTAACATTTTGCTAAAGCCTACGATATATTATCACACTGCTATTCATATGAAATATACTGTGCATACATAAACTGGCATATTACACTATACAAAGCAGTTAAAAGTAAGTATAAGTTGTACCATATCAAAATACTTGTGATGCAAAAAGCTAATCTATGAATGGGAAAGCCAATATTTATCATCTATAACATCCGACCACTGTGGGGGAGAAGGAGGGTGAGCAGCGGGCCCGCAGCAGGCGGAGGGCGGGCAGGGGGACGCGGGCACTTAACTTTGGCCAGGTTGCTGATTTCGGCCAGTCGGGGCAGGCCAAGTGCCCGCAGAAGCACTCTTCACGCCCTCCCCACTCCCCGTTGCCGAGCCCCCTCCTCACCACTCCCTCACACCAGGGAGCCGCCGCTCCCTAGTCCTAGCTGCTGTTGCAGAGTCCACCTTGGCGAACCGGAACCACTCCCGGGCTACACTGCTCTCCGCCCCCTGTCCCGAGTGCCGATGGGGCGCTCCGGTAGAGACTCTGCGGGGGTCTTTTCCCCGGGACCTGGGCACGAGAGAGGGCCGGAGAAAGGGACGGAGGGGC
>CM019909.1:31175363-31222540 GCA_009764595.1 Geothlypis trichas | reverse complement strand
AGTTCCTCCCTAAACCCAGCCTGACTCTGCCTCAGTTTCCATCAGGCTCTGAGCTCCAGATGTGCTACCTGGCCCCAGATGTGCTCGTTCTCCCCCAGATGTGCCATCTGGCCCCAGATGTGCACGCTGGCCGTGCAGCCCCAACTGTGTGCCCCGGGCATTGAGCACTCCCAGGACATCCCAAAGCTGAAATTCCAACTAAAACTGAACAACTGAACCCCCCAGTGCTGCTCGGGGTGTGTGTAACCACCCAAACCCAGCCGTTCCTGCCCCACGCAGGCACATGGCACACATTATATACATTATACACATTATACACATTATATACATTATACACATTGTATACATTATATAACCACACCGCCCAGCGAGATGCCGGCTCCCCCTTCCACAAACAATCCCCCTGGATCAGGCAAAGCCCGGAGCAGCCGGGGTTTGCTGGCAGGGGAACTTCTGCCTTCCCCGGAGGGTGAATTCTGTTCCCCGACATTTCCTCCGCGAGGCAGAGGCGGGAGCAGTGCGGGGTTTCCTGTGGTTGCAGTTAGTTAATGAGGTTAACACTGTTTTTGAGGTTTAACTCTTGAAGAGGCGAGGGAAGGAAGCGCCGGGCTGGGCCGGGCCGGGCTGTGGGAGCGGCGGAGGGAGCCGGGGGTGGAGAGCGCCGGAGCATCCCAGGACCATCCCTGGATCTTCCCCTGATCATCCCCGGAGCATCCCTGGAGCATCCCCGGATCACCCCCGGAGCATCCCCTGATCATCCCTGGAGCACCCCCGGAGCATCCCCGGATCACCCCTGGATCATCCCTGGAGCACCCCCGGATCATCCCTGGATCATCCCCGGAGCACCCCCGGAGCATCCCCGGAACATCCCTGGAGCATCCCCTGATCAACCCTGGAGCATCCCCGGATCATCCCCTGATCATCCCTGGAGCATCCCTGGATCATCCCTGGAGCATCCCTGGATCATCCCTGGAGCATCCCCGGACCATCCTCGGACCATCCCCGGAGCATCCCCGGATCATCCCCGGATCATCCCTGGAGCATCCCTGGAACATCCCCGGAGCATCCCTGGAGCATCCCTGGAACATCCCCTGATCATCCCTGGAGCACCCCCGGAGCATCCCCGGACCATCCCTGGATCACCCCTGGAGCACCCCCGGAGCATCCCCGGATCATCCCCGGAGCATCCCCGGATCATCCCCGGAGCATCCCCTGATCATCCCCGGAGCATCCCCGGAGCATCCCTGGAGCATCCCCTGATCATCCCCTGGTCATCCCTGGAGCATCCCCGGATCATCCCCGGAGCATCCCCGGAGCATCCCCCGAGCATCCCTGGGACCACCCAGCGCCGAGGGGGTGGCAGGGGGTGTGACCGAGGGGTGGCAGGGGGTGTCACCGAGGGGTGGCAGGGGTGTCACCGAGGGGTGGCACTCAGTGCTGGTGAGATCACCCCCGTTCTTTAAGCAGTTTTCATTCTCTGGGATCGGCAGGAGCAATTCTTCCCCTGACAGCACCCAGGGCTCTGCCGCGCTCCCGAGGAGACCAGAACAGCCCAGCTCCACCGGGCTGAGCCCAAAATCGCTGCCGGGACTCCGAGGAGCCCCTTCCCTCGAGGGGACCCTGGGTTTCCCCGAGGGCTGACTCAGAGCGGGAGGGGAACTCGGCTGCCCTGCGTGCCCCGCACGGCTGCTGCAGCTCGTCCTGAGCGCTGCCAAGGTAAGCGTTCCCTGCCCTGCCCAGCTCCCAGCCCCTGCGTTTAACCCAGAATGTCCCAGCTGCTGCTCCTCACCCGCTGCTCCTGCGTTTGTCCCTCCTGGCACAGCCCCTGGGTTGGCACCGTGGAGGGATTTGGGTTGGCACCGTGGAGCAGCCTCTCCCTTCCTGCTGAATTCCCATTTCCTCAGCCCTAATGCACCAGGAGGCTCCACCAGAGAGCAGCTCAAAGCCCAGAGTCTCCAAATGGCCCCGTTCCTTTGGCTCTGGGGTCTGCAAACGCCTCTAAACTGGAATAAAAACACAAAGCTGATTCCAGAGGAGGCAGAGCTGGGCAGATTTAGAGTTCCCAGCTCTTCTCACCGGACCCCAATGCCCTGGTTTTTTCATTTTTCCACTTGCCCTGGTTTGCAGAAGGTTTGTGGGTACTGGGAGCCGACAGCCTCTCTTTGTAGGTCAGGTAATAGGGAGGCACTTGAGGTTTGACTCACCCACGGCGAATGCTTGATCAGCCCCAAAACCAAACCAGGTCACCTCACTCCGCACGAGGAGCACCAGAGCACTCACTGCTGCTGCTGCTGGCCTGGTTTGGGCTGAAAAGCAGCATTTGGAAGCATTTTCTGAGGACTCTGGCCTCCCTCCAGGGAAAGTTGCCATTGCTGACAGCAGGTATTGCATGGGGAAGGGAAATGAGGGAGCGTGGGCTTGGCTGGGTGCTCAGCCCAGGCATGGCAGGGCTGGTTTGGGGTCTGCTCTGTGACCCCAGAGGGGCCTGGGGGATGCTGGAGCCACCCCAGCTCCAGGGGATGCTTCCAGGGGGATGTTTCTCTTGGAAAGGAGCAATTTCCCCCGGAGTTGCATCTCCCTGCTCCTCACCAGTCTGTGCTGTGGGTGCTGCAGAGCCCTTCCAGCCCCACGAGGCTGGTGAGGCTGGGGTTGCTTTTCCTGGGAATTCTCCCAAAGAGGCTTTGGAGAGAGGCAAAGGGAGCAGGGGGAAATTTGAGTGGCTGTGGGATGCAGGCACAAGGGTGGGAAGGCCTGGCCTGGGATTTTGAGGCTGTCTCAAGGGGTTCAGTGCTGGGATGAGCCTGGCTCAGCCTGGGCAGGACCTGTGGGAAGGGTGTTGTGGAAAGAGGGAGTTTTTATCCCATAAAAACCTGTCTGAGCAGCCCCAGGGATGGAGTCTGCAGCACAAGCCCTCAGGGCAGCACCCCCACTCTGACATTTAAAGAGCATTTTTAATGTTAAATTGGAATTTCCTGATTTCCTGACCCCGTTGCCTCCTGTCCTGCCCCTGGGCCACGCCGGGAGGGGTTTGCCTCGCTCCCCTTTACTCCCCCCAGACATCCATCCCCAAGGATCCCCTTGGAGCCCCTCCTCTCCAGGCTGAGCAGCTCCCCCAGCCCTTCCACACATCCCAGGGGCTCCTTCCAGAGCATCCCCAGCCCTTCCCATACATCCCAGGGGCTCATTCCAGAGCATCCCCAGCCCTTCCCAAATATCCCAGCTGCTCCCGACCTTCGGGGGGCTCTTTCCAGAGCATCCCCAGCCCTTCCACACATCCCAGGTGCTTCTGACCCTCGAGGGGCTCATTCCAGAGCATCCCCAGCCCTTCCACACATCCCAGGGGCTCATTCCAGATCTCCCCCAGCCCTTCCACACATCTCAGCTGTTCCTGACCTTCAGGGGGCTCCTTCTAGAGCACCCCTAGGCCTTCCACACTTCCCAGGGGTTCCCGACCTTCAGGGGACTCATTCCAGAGCATCCCCAGCCCTTCCACACATCCCGGGTGCTCCTGACCCTCGGGGGGCTCCTTCCAGAGCATCCCCAGCCCTTCCACATATCCCAGGGGCTCCTTCCAGAGCATCCCCAGCCCTTCCCACACATCCTGGGTGCTCCTGACCCTCGGGGGGTTCCTTCCAGAGCTCCCCCATCTCCGCTGTGCCCGTGGCACCCCAGCCCCGCAGGGAGCACCGGGGGGCTCAGGGCAGAGGGCAGCCCCCCTGTCCCCGGTCCCACCTTCCCCGAGGCTGGGGCTGCTCAGCTCTCCCTGCCCCGATCCCGCAGGATTCTCTCCGTGGTTTTTCACCCCCAGGCGATGCCGCAGCCCAGCCCATGGCAGGGCCCGGCCAGGCTTTGGTGCTGCCCGTCCTGCTCTGCTGCCTGTGCCCAGGTGAGTGGCGGTGACAGCGCCACCAGGATGGACCCGAGCAACGCCCTGGGCCCGAGGGGGAGTTGGGGTGGGAACGGGACAATTCCAGCGTTGTGGGGTTTGAGGGGAGCATTGCAGGGGGGGTCCCGTGCCCTGAGCTGCTTCTCCTTCCCCTTCCCCTCCTTGGAGCGGGGACATTCGCCAGCTCCCAGGGCCATTCCCAGGGCCCTGCAGCCCCCGTGCCGAGCTCTGCCCCTGCCCCTGCAGCTCCGGGGCTCAGCCCTGCCCTTTCCAGGAAGGGCAGATGGAGCCGATAGCGCTGAGAGCCGGCGCTGCAGCTGAGCTTCATCTGATAGGGAAGGGCAGCGCCCCCGCCGCGCTAATCTTGGGGATCAGAGCTCTCGGAGCGCGGGTTATTTCCCTGCACTCATTTACCATTAGAGCAGCCCTGAAATGGGTGAAACTGGCGGAACGGGGCCGTTTCTGAGCCGCCGGGATGAGTCAGCGGGGCCGGGGCGCTGCTGCGGGGGCGGGGGGCTCATCCCAGCCCCGGCCTGGTTTGGGTGGGAGGGACCTGGAGCAGGGACAGAGCGCTCCCAACCCTGCCCAGCCTGGCCTTGGGCACTGCCAGGGGTCCAGGGGCAGCCACAGCTCCTCTGGACACCCTGCCCATCCTCAGGGGGACAATTTCTCCCTGGCATCACTCGTGCCTCGGTTTACCTGCATCCCATGGGGTTGAAGATGAGCAGGGTGGGTTGCAATCCCCTGGCTGCGGGCTCCAGCCGTGCTGCGGCTGCATCCCAGGGAGGGGATCCGCTCCCTGCCGAGCCCTGCAGCCCCGGGGTAGCCCTGGGACAGCCCTGGGACAGCCCCGGGACAGCCCTGGGATAGCCCCGGGATACCCCGGGACAGCCCACCCGCTTTGGCGCAGGTGCTGCGAACTTGGAGTGCAATGGGCGCGTCTGGATCGAGCCCGGGCCCGTGGTGCTGCTGGGCTCCGACATCTCCATCGGCTGCGAGTCCTGGCTGGGCTGTCCCTCGCCGCAGCAGCTCCTCATCGTCCTCAACTACAGCTCCACGCAGGCCCTGCCCGGCGGCGCCGTGCGGCTCCACCTGCCCCGTTTCCAGCTGCCCTTCGCCACCGTCACCTGCTTCTCCCACTGCGCCCAGAGACACCGCCTGGTGTGCGGCACCGAGCTCCGCGCGGGCTGTGAGTGCCCCGTGTCCCCCCCGAGTTCTCCTGGGCCGGGCTGTGAGTGCCCCGTGTCCCCCCCGAGCCCCCGAGCCGGGCTGTGAGTGCCCCGTGTCCCCCCCGAGCCCCCGAGCCGGGCTGTGAGTGCCCCGTGTCCCCCCCGTGTCCATCCCGTGTCCCCCCGAGCCCCGGGGCCGGGCTGTGAGTGCCCCGTGTCCCCCCGAGGCCCCCGAGCCGGGCTGGCTCTGCCCCGTGTCCCCCCGAGCCGGGCTGTGAGTGCCCCGTGTCCCCCTCGGAGCCGGGCTGGCTCTGCCCCCTGTCACCCCTGAGCCCCGGGACCGGGCTGTGAGTGCCCCGTGTCCCCCCCGTGTCCCCCCCCAGCCGGGCTGTGAGTGCCCCGTGTCCCCCCGTGTCCCCCCCGGGGCCGGGCTGGCTCTGCCCCGTGTCCCCCCGTGTCCCCCCGGGGCCGGGCTGTGAGTGCCCCGTGTCCCCCCGTGTCCCCCCCGTGTCCCCCCGTGTCCCCGTGTCCCCCCGTGTCCCCCCCAGCCGGGCTGGCTCTGCCCCGTGTCCCCCCGTGTCCCCCCCGAGCCCCGGGGCCGGGCTGGCTCTGCCGGGGGGGCCGCGCCTCACCCGGGCTCGCCCCGCAGACCCCCCGGAGCCGCCGGGGAACCTGAGCTGCGCCATCGCCGAGGGCTCGGAGCGCCTGCGGTGCGGCTGGGAGAGGGGCCGGACCACGCACCTGCCCACCCGGCACAGCCTGCACCTGCGCAGGTGAGACCGCGGGGGTGACAGCCCCGGTTACAGCCCCGGTAACTGCCCCGGTCACAGCCCCGGTCACAGCCCCGGTTACAGCCCCGGTTACTGCCCCGGTTACAGCCCCGGTCACAGCCCCGGTCACAGTCCCTGGTGACAGCCCTGGTGACAGTCCCGGTTACAGCCCCGGTCACAGTCCCGGTCACAGCCCCGGTCACAGCCCCCGGTTACAGCCCCAGTGACAGCCCCGGTGACAGCCCCTGGTGACAGCCCTGGAGACAGCCCCGGTGACAGCCCCGGTCACAGTCCCCGGTGACAGCCCCGGTGACAGTCTCAGTGACAGCCCCGGTCACAGTCCCCGGTGACAACCCCTGGTGACAGCCCCGGTCACAGTCCCCGGTGACAGTCTCAGTGACAGCCCCGGTGACCGCGGCGCTGCCATGCCCCAGTTCCACTTCCTTCAGCTCACGTTTTGTCACCTCCTGCCCGAAAGCCACACGCTCCACCGCAGTGCCCTGGCTCGCATCCCACCAAGCCCTGCCACGGGAAGCTGCAGCTGCTGGGGCTCCCTCCGGGATAAAGAGAGGGTGATCCCACGCTGCCCAGAGCCCAAAGCCCAGCCTGAAGCTGAAGCAGAGGCGCTGGCTGCTGCATGGTGTGCCACAGTCCCACCCTGGGATGCTCCCTGTCACCAAGGTCCCCACATGGCATGTCACACCCGCCCCAGGATGCCATGGCCGGTCCCCACGGCCCCAGCCTGGCATGTCACACCCATCCCAGGATGTCATGGGTGGTCCCCATGGTACCGCCTGGCATGTCACACCCATCCCAGGATGCCATGGCTGGTCCCCACAGCACCACCTGGCATGTCACACCCATCCCAGGATACCACGGCCGGTCCCCATGGCACACCGGGCACCCCAGGATGCCATGGCTGGTTCCCCTGGCACCACCTGGCATGTCACACCTACCCCACAATGCCATGGCTGGTTCCCCTGGCACCACCTGGCATGTCACACCCATCCCACGATGCCCTGGCTGGTCCCCATGGCACACCTGGCATGTCACACCCACCCCAGGATGCCGTGGCTGGTCCCCACATGGACACCCACGGCACACCTGGCATGTCACACCCATCCCACGATGCCATGGCTGGTCCCCATGGCACACCTGGCATGTCACACCCATCCCACGATGCCATGGCTGGTCCCCATGGCACCAGCCCTGCAGGCTGTCAGTTCTCCTGACTCAATTTTAAGGACATTAAATCCCATCACATGGAAGCTTTGTGAGGAGAAGGGACAAAGCTCCTGCCGAAATTTGGGATCAAACTGAAGCGTGCAGCCAGAAATGGAGGAAGGAGTTCCCTGCCCACTGTGGAAATACAAATCCTCAGTAGCAGTGTCAGGGAAGGGAATTAATTCCCAGCTGGTTTTAGGGGTGACAGACTCTGGGTTTGAGGGTGGCCATGCCCTGATCACAAGTTGTCACACCCCAGGACCCAGGGTGGCCGTGCCAGCAGGGGGGTGGTGCTGGAATGGGCACTGACGGGGCTGCCTTCTGCTTCCAGGGTGGTGGCACAGGATGAGGAGGAGGAGGATGATGAGGAAGAAAAGACCTTCCCTGCAGACTCACCCGTGCTGCTGAGGGAGCTGCACAACGCCAGCCAGTACTGGGTGTGGGCGCAGGCCAGCAACGCGCTGGGCACTGCCCGCTCGGCCCCGCGGCGCCTCAGCCTGCAGGAGCTGGGTACGGACACCTGTCCATCTGTCCATCCATCTGTCCGTCCATCTGTCCATCCATCTGTCCATCTGTGTCTCCATCTATCATCAATCCGTCCATCTGGCCATCCATCTGTCCATCTATCAGCCATCCGTCCTTCCTTCCTTCCATCCATCCATCCATCCATCCATCCATCCATCCATCCATCCATCCATTGATCCTTCCATCCCTCCATTATCCCTCCACCATCCGTCCCTCTCTCCATCTGTCCATTGATGTCTCCATCTATCATCCATCCATCCTTCCCTCCATCCATCATCCATCCATCCCTCCACTGATCCTTTCATCTCTCCATTATCCCTCCACATCCATCCATCCATCCATCCATCCATCCATCCATCCATCCATCCATCCATCCATCATCCATCATCCATCCATCATCCTTCCATCATCCATCCATCCATCCATCCATCCATCCATCCATCCATCCATCCATCCATCCATCCATCCATCCATCCATCCATCCATCCATCATCCATCATCCATCCATCATCCTTCCATCATCCATCCATCCATCCATCCATCCATCCATCCATCCATCCATCCATCCATCCATCCATCATCCATCCATCCATCATCCATCTATCCATCCATCCATCCATCCATCCATCCATCCATCCATCCATCCATCATCCATCCATCATCCATCCATCCATCATCCATCCATCATCATCCATCCATCCATCTGTCCCTCATCCCTCCATTTCTCCCTCCATCCCTCCCTCTGTCCCCCCACGAGCAGCACACCATGCTGTGGCCATCCCTGGCCACCCTGCCCTGCAGTGTCACTCTGGGGACACCCCTGAGCCCAGGGACAGTCCCCACCGTGCCGTTCCCTGCTGTGCCCGCAGTGGTGCCCGCCCTGCCCGTGCCCATGGGCGCCGAGACCACGGACACGAGCCCTGCCAGCACCACCACGCGCTGGAGGAGCCGCACACGGTTGAGGGACGTGCACTGCCAGGAGAGGCACAGGGCCAGGGGGACCCCGGCGTGGCACGTGAGACCCCAAACCCCCTCACCTACCCGGGGAGGAGATGCCAGCCCCGCTCCTGCTGGAGACCCCGCGGGCAATGGGAATATTTGGGAATATTCCAGACTCACCCCTGTGCTCTGGTGTGGTCAAACGGGCACCCCTGGCCACAGGCAGGGGCACAGCAGAGCTGATGCCACCCGGGAAGGACCTCGTGGGCAGGGCTAGCTCAGCTTTCTGAGCAAAAAGATGGAATTCCAAATATTCAAAATATTCCAAATATTTCCAAAGGTTCCGCTCTGCCAGCACAAGGCACAAAATCCTGGGGGATGCTCAGAGCACGCCCCAGACAAAAAACCCCAAACCCACACAGGGGCAGGGATGGAAACTCCCTGAGTGCTGCCAAGGCTGGGCCTGGACCCTCTCTGCCACCGGAGCCCCAAAATATCCGTGCTGGCACTCCCGGCGTGGCTGGGGGCTCTGGCTGTGCCCCGCAGGTGGCACCGGAGGGGACAGGGCGGGTCCTGCCCATCCCGCGGGGGTGGCAGCTGGGACCCGCTGTGTCCTGCCACCCCTGTGAAACGTGTCACCCCCAGCGCCCCCCTTCCCTGGCAGGTGGAGCCGTGTGACAAGGTGCCACCGGAGGGTCCCCGCTGGCAGCACGAGCTGCAGAGCGACACCGAGTTCGAGTTCCAGGCCAGGTGCCGGCTCGGCAGTGCCCGCAGCCCCTGGAGCGCCTGGAGCCCCCCGTTCCTGTACCGCACCCCCGAGGCAGGTGGGCTCAGCGCCGGTGACTCCCCCCTGTGGTATTTGCCAGCCCTGGCACCGCTGTCCCCACCTGGGGGTGGTTCAAAGCCCTGTGGAGGTGGCACTTGGGGACACGGGGCAGTGGTGGCCTTGGCCGCGCTGGGGATGGCAGGGCTGGATGTTCTTGGGGAGCTTTCCCGACCGAGCAGATCCCACGGTCCTCAGTGCCTTGCTTGCTGCCCTGGCTGGAAAAACCACATCGGCCGCGGTTGTCGCGACAAATCGCGGTCACCCTGAGCCAGCTCCGCCCATCCGTGCCAGCTGCTGGCTTTGGCACGAGCCTGGCACGGCCGGCTGGGTCATCCCGGGCAGCGCTGCCCTCCCGGGCCGGTGCCAGCGGGGAACGGGGGGGACTCACCCCAAACAGCCGCGCCCGCCGCTGCTCCGGCCGTGCCCGCTCCTCTGCCAGCCGGCCGAGAGGGGCTGCGGGCGGGTGGGGGCCCGAGTATCCTCCGGTGTGTCACGGTGTCATTCCCGGTGTCCCCTCCGGTGTACCACAGTGTCACTCCCCAGGTGCCCTCCGGTGTGTCACGGTGTCAT
Organism: Geothlypis trichas; assembly: GCA_009764595.1. Taxonomy (NCBI): domain Eukaryota; kingdom Metazoa; phylum Chordata; class Aves; order Passeriformes; family Parulidae; genus Geothlypis; species Geothlypis trichas. The sequence continues at coordinate 31,212,631 of CM019909.1, read as the reverse complement.
TCCCAGGGTGTCACAGTGTTTGGTGCCCTCCGGTGTGTCACGGTGTCACTCCCAGGTGCCCTCCGGTCTGTCACGGTGTCATTCCCGATGTCCCCTCCGGTGTGCCACAGTGTCACTCGCGGGGTGACCTCCGGTGTGTCACCGTGTCATTCCCGGTGTACCCTCCAGTCTGTCACGGTGTTCCCCCAGTGTGTCATGGTGTCACTCGCAGGGTGCCCTCCGCTGTGTCACGGTGTCATTCCCGGGGTGTCACAGTGTTTGGTGCCCTCCGGTGTGTCACAGTGTCACTCCCGAGGTGCCATCCGGTGTCCCTTCGGTGTCTCTCCCGGTGTGTCACGGTGTCACCTCCGAGGTGCTCTCCGGTGTGTCACGGTGTCACTCCCGGTGTCACACTCGGTGTCCCCGTTCCTCCCGCAGCCCCCGCCGCCGCTCCGGCCGTGTGGCGGCGCCTGGGCCGGGCCCTGCCGAACGGCAGCCACGAGGTGACGGTGTTGATCAAGGTGAGGGCTCGGGGCGGCCTCCGGGCGGCTTTGGCTCCTCCGCTCCTCCCCGAGCGGCGCCGGTGCCGCCCTCGCTGCGGGGCCCTGCGGGGACGGCAGGAAAGGCCCAGCCCGGCTCGGAGCCACATCCCCATCCCTGTAAAGGTGTCCCCGGCCGGGTGTGGGGGTCAGACCCCCCGATCCCGGCCGCTGTTCCCCCCCGCAGCCGCTGTCAGCGCGGGATGCCCGCGGGAGGATCCTGGGCTACGCCGTGAGCGCCGAGAGCTCCGCGGGGGCGCTTTGGCCGCTGTGCCTCACCCCGGGCACCGAGTGCGCGGTGCTGGTGCCGCCCGGTGCCCGCAGCCTCCTCGTCACCGCCCGCAACGCCAAAGGCGTCTCCAGCCCCGCCAGCATCCCCCTGAACTGGGCGGCAGCTCCGGAAGGTACGGGGGCGCCGGATCCTGCCCGGATTGCGGGGAAATGCTGGGCTGGGCACGGGGAGAGCCCTGGCACAGCTCTGCCCGCTCCACCGGGGGCACAGAGCCCTCCAGACAGGTCCCCTGGAGGTGCTCCCCAGCTGGATGTGGAATCATGGAATTCTGGAGTGGTTTGGGGTGAGAGACACCTTAAAGCCCAGCTCATTTCATTGTCCCATGGCAGGGACACCTCCCACTGTCCCAGGGTGTCCCAGTGTCCAGCCTGGCCTTGGGCACTGCCAGGGATCCAGGGGCAGCCACAGCAAATCTGGGAATTCTATCCTAGCCCCTCTCATCCCCACCCTCTCAGGAACAATTCCCAATTCCCAATCTCCCACCCATCCCTGCCCTCTGGCACTGGGAGCCATTCCCTGTGTCCTGTCCCTTCATCCCTTGTCCCCAGTCCCTCTCCAGCTCTCCTGGAGCTCCTTCAGGTTCTGGAATCTTCTTCACCTCCTAAGGCTGCAGCAACAAACTCATTTTTAAGTTTGCTGGCAAAGCAAAGGGTGCCAGGCTGCTGCTCTGCTCCAGAACAGCTCCTGCAGCCTCTGCCGGCCCCCACTGGGAGCTGGGTCCTTGCAAACTGAAAAAGAAGGGGGAGAAAAAAATCCTTTTAAATGCTTTCAGGGCCACCTTATGGTCCCTGTGCCCTGGGCTGTGGTTTCCCCCACAACCACGTTTTGCTCGTTCTGAAAAACGTCTCTGAATGAGCAATGGGAGGGGAAAGTCCCATTCAGGCTGAGGACAAACGCATGACTAAAAGGAAACTGAAGAGAAATAAGGTGGAAAAACCTCTCTCAGCTCTGATGCTTATCAGAACCCTGCATGTTTCTGGTAAGCAGGGACAGCTGAAGCATTGCAGAGCTGAGGGTGTGGGGTTTGCAAGCACAGAGCTCCACATCTGGCTGGGGAGGAGCACAGCTGGAGTGCCATGGGCACCTGGGCTGTGCCAGGCACAGGGCAGGGACTGTCCCCATGAAGGACAGAGAGGGGCTGGAGAGTGTCCAGGGCAGGGAAGGGGCTGGAGAATCCCTGAGGAGCTGGGAAGGGAATGGAGAATCCCTGAGGGAGCTGGGCAGGGGCTGGAGAATCCCTGAGGAGCTGGGCAGGGGCTGGAGAATCCCTGAGGAGCTGGGCAGGGGCTGGAGAATCCCTGAGGAGCTGGGAAGGGGCTCAGGCTGGAGCAAAGGAGGCTCAGGGGGCCCTTGTGGCTCTGCACAGCTCCTGCCAGGAGGGCACAGCCAGGGGGAACAGGGACAGGAGCAGAGGGAATATTTGGAATATTTTCCCAAATATCCACCCTGGGTGGATATTTGGGAAAATTCCTTCCTGGAAAGGTTCTCCAGCACTGGCACAGCTGCCCAGTGGAGTCCCCATCCCTTCAGGGATTCAAAAGCCACATGGATGTGGCACTTGGGGACACCGGGCAGTGCTCGCCTTGATCTTTAAGATCTTTTCCAACCTGAATAATTCCATGAAATACAGATCAATACATAATGACAGATTTATATACATATATACATAGAGGGAGAGGGAGAGAGAATGAGAGACTTTATATACAAACCTGTATATATATATTTTATTCTGATGCTTTCCCCTCCCATTGCTCATTCAGAGACGTTTTTCAGAACGAGCAAAGCGTGGTTGTGGGGGAAACCACAGCCCAGGGCACAGGGACCATAAGGTGGCCCTGAAAGCATTTAAAAGCATTTTTCCCCCCCTTCTTTTTCAGTTTGCAATATATACAGAACATATATATATTCTGTAATTCCCTGCTCACCCTTCAGCTTTCCAACCCTTCCATGAAAGCCACATTTGCCCGGGCTGGGCTGACCCTTGCCGTTCTCCGAGGCCGGCTTTGGGCTGACAGCCGTGTCCGTGTTTCCCGCAGAGTTCCCGGCCCCGGGGGCGCTGGAGGCGCAGCCGGAGCCGCAGGGCCGGGTCCTGGTGCGGTGGCGGCGCCCCCGGCCCGGGCACAGCCCCCTGCTCTGGTTCGTCCTGGAGTGGGGCTCCGGCCCCCAGCACGGCCCGCGGGAGCAGCGCGGCTGGGACAGGATCCCGCCCCACCAAACGCACACCTACATCCCAGGTAGGACTGCCCGGGAGCCTCCTCCTGCCGGGCACAGCTCCCCGGGACACTGTCCGTGCAGATCAGACTGAAATTCTGCATTAGATTGTAAATCTGGATTAGATTATAAACCCAAAACAGACTGTAAATCCGGATTAGATTATAAACCCAGATCAGACTGCAAATCTGAATTAGATTATAAATCCAAATCAGACTATAAATCCAGATTGGATTATAAACCCAAATCACACTGTAAATCTGGATTGGATTATAAACCCAGATCAGACTGCAAATCTGGATTGGATTATAAACCCAAATCACACTGTAAATCTGGATTGGATTATAAACCCAAATCACACTGTAAATCTGGATTGGATTATAAACCCAAATCACACTGTAAATCTGGATTGGATTATAAACCCAAATCCCACTGCAAATCTGGATTGGATTATAAACCCAGATCAGACTGTCAATCTGAATTAGATTATAAATCCAGATCAGACTGTAAATCAGGATTAGATTATAAATCCAAATCAGACTATCAATCCGAATTAGATTATAAATCCAAATCAGACTACTTATCAATCCAAATCAGACTATAAATCCGAATTAATTAGATTATAAATCCAAATCAGACTGTAAATCCGAATTAGATTAAAACTCAAATCAGACTATAAATCTGAATTAGATTATAAATCCAAATCAGACTATCAATCTGAATTAGATTATAAACCCAGATCAGACTGTAAATCTGAATTAGATTATAAACCCCATTCAGACTGTAAATCTGAATTAGATTATAAATCCAGATTGGATTATAAACCCAGGTCAGACTATAAATCTCAATTACATTATAAACCCAAATCAGACTATAAATCTGAATTAGATTAAAACTCCAAATCAGACTATAAATCCAAATTAGATTATAAACCCAAATCAGACTATAAATCTGAATTACATTATAAATCCAAATCAGACTACCTATCAATCCAAATCAGACTATAAATTCGAATTAATTAGATTATAAATCCAAGTCAGACTATGAATCCGAATTAGATTATAAATCCAAATCACACTATAAATCCAGATCAGATTTCAAATCCAAATCAGACTATCAATCCGAATTAGATTATAAATCCAAATCAGACTATAAATCTGGATTAGATTATAAATCTGAATTAGATTAAAACTCCAAATCAGATTATAAATCTGAATTACATTATAAATCCAAATCAGACTACATATTAATCCAAAGCAGACTATAAATCCGAATTAATTAGATTATAAATCCAAATCAGACTGTAAATATGAATTAGATTAAAACTCCAAATCAGACTATAAATCTGAATTACATTATAAATCCAAATCTCACTATAAATCCAGATCAGATTATAAATCCAAATCAGACTGTAAATCTGAATTACATTATAAATCCGAATTAGATTATAAACCCAGTTCAGACTATAAATCTGAATTAGATTATAAATCTGAATTAGATTAAAACTCCAAATCAGACTATAAATCTGAATTAGGTTATAAATCCAAATCACACTATAAATCCAGATCAGATTACAAATCCAAATCAGACTATCAATCTGAATTAGATTATAAATCCAAATCAGACTATCAATCTGAATTACATTATAAATCCAAATCAGATTGTAAATCCGAATTAAATTAAAACTCCAAATCCAAATTAGGTTATAAATCCAAATCACACTATAAATCCAGATCAGATTACAAATCCAAATCAGACTATCAATCTGAATTAGATTCTAAATCCAAATCAGACTATGAATCTGAATTAGATTATAAATCCAAATCAGACTATGAATCTGAATTAGATTATAAATCCAAATCACACTATAAATCCAAATCAGATTACAAATCCAAATCAGACTATCAATCTGAATTAGATTATAAATCCAAATCAGACTATCAATCTGAATTAGATTATAAATCCAAATCAGACTATCAAGGAGGCTTCATTTGATTTTGAGCCCTGCCCTCTTGTTTTTGGGGCCATGAAGAGCCCTTGGGGAAGGCGGGGAGGGAAGCAGGTGGAGATTTGAGGGCAGACAGTGGGATTTGGGTCCCTGGGTGAAGATCCCAGGGGATGGGGAGGGAAAGAAAACAAATCCAATTTATTAATTATTTAATGAATTAAAAACCGATCTGGTGAGCCAGGAACGACCCCAGACCCCCATGGGGTTCACACCCCAGCGCACAAAATCCCGTTGTGAAGGTGGATCTGTGCTCTGCCCGCAGGGCCAGCGGCTGCCCCGCGCCTGTGGCTGTACGCGGGGTATCCCGGCGGGATCAGCGCCCCCTGCTCCAGCCCAGGTGAGCCTGGTGGGAGGGAAAAACTGCTGCTGCTTCCTTGGGCATCCCTGGCGTTGGGAACAGGGGAAACCTTCCCACCGAGCAGGGCAGGAAAGGAGAAAATGCATTTAATTGATATATTGGTGTCAAACCCATCTCCAGCCAGTGCTTGCTCCCACTGAGCAGGGCAAGAAAGGATAAAATACATTGATTAAATGTGTCAGACCCATCTCCTGCTGGTGTTTGCTCCCACCAAACTGGGCAGGAAATGATAAAATACATTTAATCAATGTATTGGGATCAAACTCATCTTCAGCCAGTGCTTGCTCCCACTGAGCTGGGTAGGAAAGGAGAAAATGCATTTAATCGATGTATTGGTGTCAAACCAATTTCCAGCCCGTGTTTGCTCCCACTGAGCTGGGCAGGAAAGGATAAAATATATTGATTAAATGTATTGGAATCAAACCCACCTCCAGCCCATGTTTGCTCCCACCAAGCTGGGCAGGAAATTATAAAATACATCTAATCGATGTATTGGGATCAAACCAATTCTCAGCCCGTGTTTGCTCCCATCGAGCATGGCAGGAAAGGATAAAACACATTTAATCAATGTATTGGTGTCACACCCATCTCCAGCCCGTGTTTGCTCCCATTGAGCAGGGCAGGAAATTATAAAATATATTTAATCAATGTATTGGGATCAAACCAATTTCCAGCCCGTGTTTGCTCCCATGAGGAGGGCAGGAAAGGATAAAATACATTGATTAAAGGTATTGGTGTCAGACCCATCTCCAGCCTGTGTTTGCTCCCACTGAGCAGGGCAGGAAAGGATAAAATACATTTAATCAATGTATTGGTGTCAGACCCATCTCCACTTGGTGTTTGCTCCCACCAAGTCGGGCAGGAAAGGATAAAATACATTTAATCGATGTATTGGGATCAAACCAATTCCCAGCTGGTGTTTGCTCCCACTGAGCATGGCAGGAAGGGATAAAATACATTGATTAAATGTATTGGTGTCACACCCATCTCCAGCCAGTGTTTGCTCCCACTGAGCTGGGCAGGAAATTATAAAATACATTTAATCAATGTATAGGAATCAAACCAATCTCCAGCTGGTGTTTGCTCCCACTGAGCCAGGCAGAAAAGGATAAAATACATTTAATCAATGTATTGGTGTCAGACCCATCTCCACTTGGTGTTTGCTCCCACCAAGCAGGGCAGGAAAGGATAAAATACATTTAATCAATGTATTGGTATCAAACCCATCTCCAGCCCCTGTTTGCTCCCTGCACAGACCCAGAACCTCATTGTCCTTCAGCAGAGGCACCTTTGGGGTCGTTGTCCCTTTCCAGAGCACAAAAGTGAGGTTGCACCTGCAGAACTCACAATAAAACGTCACAGATCAACCAAAATGCAGCCAGGAGCTTTTCCAGGGAGCAGCTGGGCAGAGCCAGCCTGCCCTTCCCACCTGCAGTGGGAACCTCAGAGCTTTGGGAGGGACATCTGCAGCTGGCCCAGTGCTGGGGAAGGGTTTGGGGAAGGAAAACCTCATTTTTATCACTGGGGTGGCTTTGGGTGCCCTCAGAGCTGCGCTTGGGTGAGGCCAAGCTGTGACACCAGAGCAGGGTCTGAGCCCCAGAGCTGCTCCAGCCCTGAGCTGGGCTTAAATAGAGCCTGACCTGGGCTGGGCTTAAATAGAGCCCGTCCTGGGCTGGGGTTAAATAGAGCCCACCCTGGGCAAGGTGGGGTGGAGAGGCCAAGTGGGGCTGGGCAGGGCCATCAGGGACTGTCAGAGCCCAAAGTACCTGCAGGTGACACCTGAGGGGACACCCGAGGATGTCCCTGGCTCTGATGCCACCTCAGATGGGTCCTCTGCAGCTGCTCAGGGGCTTCTCCTGGGCCAGAGCAGCCCCTGGAGTGCTCCTGGGAGGAATGGATCCTGGAATTCTGGAATGCTCTGGGGAAAAAAGGGTGGGAATGGATCCTGGAATTCTGGAATGCTCTGGGGGAAAAAGGGTGGGAATGGATCCTGGAATTCTGGAATGCTTTGGAGAAAAAAGGGTGGGAATGGATCCTGGAATTCTGGAATGCTTTGGGGGAAAAAAGGGTGGGAATGGATCCTGGAATTCTGGAATGGTTTGGGGGAAAAAAGGGTGGGAATGGATCCTGGAATTCTGGAATGCTCTGGGGAAAAAGGGTGGGAATGGATCCTGGAATTCTGGAATGCTTTGGGGGAAAAGTGGGGAAAAAAGGGTGGGAATGGATCCTGGAATTCTGGAATGCTTTGGGGGAAAAAAGGGTGGGAATGGATCCTGGAATTCTGGAATGCTTTGGGGGAAAAAGGGTGGGAATGGATCCTGGAATTCTGGAATGCTCTGGGGAAAAAGGGTGGGAATGGATCCTGGAATTCTGGAATGCTTTGGGGGAAAAAGGGTGGGAATGGATCCTGGAATTCTGGAATACTTTGGGGGAAAAGTGGGGAAAAAAGGGTGGGAATGGATCCTGGAATTCTGGAATGTTTTGGGGGACAGATGTCCCCAGGAAGTGCCAGCAGACATTCCTGGCTGGGTGTCCCAAGCTGGCCCTGGGTGCTGGGTGCTGTCCTCAGGGCTGGGTCCTCCTCTGTGGCACCAAAATCAGGGACAAGGGATCCCGAGGGCATTGCTGGACTGGGCAGGGTCAAAGGGCATTGCTGCTGAACTGACAAGGGTCAAAGGGAATTGCTGGACTGGCCAGGGTCACAGGGCATTGCTGAACTGGCCAGGGTCAAAGGGCATTGCTGGACTGGGCAGGGACAAAGGGCATTGCTGGACTGGGCAGGGACAAAGGGCATTGCTGCTGAACTGGGCAGGGTCAAAGGGCATTGTTGAACTGATCAGGGTCAAAGGGCATTGCTGAACTGGCCAGGGTCAAAGGGAATTGCTGAACTGGGCAGGGTCAAAGGGCATTGCTGGACTGGCCAGGGTCAAAGGGCATTTCTGGACTGGCCAGGGTCAAAGGGCACTGTTGCTGAACTGGGCAGGGTCAAAGGGCATTGCTGGACTGGGCAGGGTCAAAGGGCATTGCTGAACTGGCCAGGGTCAAAGGGCATTGCTGAACTGACCAGGGTCAAAGGGCATTGATGCTGGACTGGGCAGGGTCAAAGGGAATTGCTGGACTGGCCAGGGTCAAAGGGCATTGTTGCTGAACTGGCCAGGGTCAAAGGGCATTGCTGGACTGGGCAGGGACAAAGGGCATTGCTGCTGAACTGGGCAGGGTCAAAGGGCATTGTTGAACTGATCAGGGTCAAAGGGCATTGCTGAACTGGCCAGGGTCAAAGGGAATTGCTGAACTGGGCAGGGTCAAAGGGCATTGCTGGACTGGCCAGGGTCAAAGGGCATTTCTGGACTGGCCAGGGTCAAAGGGCACTGTTGCTGAACTGGGCAGGGTCAAAGGGCATTGCTGGACTGGGCAGGGTCAAAGGGAATGGCTGAACTGACCAGGGTCAAAGGGCATTGCTGAACTGGGCAGGGTCAAAGGGCATTGCTGGACTGGCCAGGGTCAAAGGGAATTGCTGAACTGACCAGGGTCAAAGGGCATTGCTGGACTGGTCAGGGTCAAAGGGCATTGCTGCTGAACTGGGCAGGGTCAAAGGGCATTGCTGAACTGGGCAGGGTCACAGGGCATTGCTGGACTGGGCAGGGTCAAAGGGCATTGCTGGACTGGCCAGGGTCACAGGGAATTGCTGAACTGGGCAGGATCAAAGGGCATTGTTGAATTTACCAGGGTCAAAGGGCATTGCTGAACTGACCAGGGTCAAAAGGCACTGCTGCTGGACTGGCCAGGGTCAAAGGGCATTGCTGAACTGGGCAGGGTCACAGGGCATTGCTGGACTGGCCAGGGTCAAAGGGCATTGCTGAACTGGGCAGGGTCAAAGGGCATTGTTGAACTGATCAGGGTCAAAGGGCATTGCTGGACTGACCAGGGTCAAAGGGCATTGCTGGACTGGCCAGGGTCACAGGGCATTGCTGGACTGACCAGGGTCACAGGGAATTGCTGACCTGGCCAGGGTCACAGGGAATTGCTGAACTGGGCAGGGTCACAGGGAATTGCTGAACTGGCCAGGGTCAAATGGAATTGTTGCTGAACTGACCAGGGTCAAAGGGCATTGCTGGACTGACCAGGGTCAAAGGGCATTGTTGAACTGACCAGGGTCAAAGGGAATTGCTGAACTGGGCAGGGTCACAGGGCATTGCTGAACTGGCCAGGGTCAAAGGGCATTGCTGAACTGGCCGGGGTCAAAGCTGGCTGCTTATTTCAGCCAAAAGAGGCTTCTTGCCATGGCAGGGTCTGCAGCTGCAGATCTTCCCTCACTGCATGGAAATAATCAGGAAATTCATTCCCAAGGGCTGCAGGCGCTTTGGGAATCACAGAATCCCACAGTGGGCTGGGCTGGGAGGGTCTCAAAGCCCCCCCAGCGCCACCCCTGCCATGGCAGGGACACCTCTCCCCATTCCAGAGTGCTCCAAGCCCTGCCCAGCCTGGCCTGGGGCTCTCCAGGGATCCACAATTTCTCTGGAAAAGCTGTTAAACAGCCTGGGAGTGCTTGTGGAAAACGATGGAGCTCCCCAGGGGGAATAAATCCTTGTTTAGGGTGCTGAGGGGAGGGAGGGATGTGCAGGGAAGAGGTTCTGTAGGTGGGGACAGGATTGATTAACATCTCATTTAATTGTGGGGAGAGAGCCCAGCAGGGCTGCAGTCACTCATTACTTCAGGGAGCTTAATTATCCTCGTTACACCATTGATTATTTTTATTAAAAGATAAAACCAAGGCAGGTTTTGTGTCACCCAGAGCCCTCTGAAGGAACCACAGACATTTTTCTCCTCTCTCTCTGTTCCAGCCCCTGCAGAGGAGCCACTCCTGGGCAGCACCCACAGCGAGATGTCCCAGGGTAAGGAGGGCAGCTCTGCCTTGCTAGGCCAGGCTTTGTCCTGTGGCAGATTCAACCCAGGCACAGGGAATTCAGAGCTCCCAGATGCTCTGGTGGGGTCAGAGCCTTTTGGGATCTCTGTGCTCACAGTGACACCGAGATGTGTCACAAATTCTCTTTTCCCAGCCCGGCGCTCAAAGGAGGAGACAGAACTCTCAATTTCTCATTCCCAGGGTTGTTTATTGCTCCTTATCTATAAAATTCTTTCTCCTGTCCAGCCGAGGTCGCTCAGTGGGACAGACAGAGGCACTCTGACCTTATTTTTTTATACTAAAAACTACCTGTACAATATTTACAATTACTTCCCAACACCCATCACCTGTGTTAGGCACTGAGCTTCTACTCTAAACCAATCTGTGAGTGCCAACATCACAGCAGAAGGTGGAGGCCAAGAAGAAGAAGGAGAAAGTCTGGAAATTCCCAGATTCCTCCATCTTTCCCCCTGAACTCCCATTCTAAAAACCCCAAAAATCTATTTTTCACTCCGTGACAAACTAACTATTATTGAAACCTAAACTCCTTTAATTTGTAATTCTTCATATAAGGTTGGTAATTGTTTTTTCCAAGCAGGGAATCAAAGGCACAGGGTCCTTGGGCTCTGTGCCCCATGGGCAGAGGGATTTCCTGGGTTCCAACAAGAACCAATAAAGGAGATTTTCCCCACGTGCAGGGAAGGATGAGCAGCACCCACAGAACGCAATCTTTGAGTCCTGCTCTCTAATAAGGCTAAAACACAATGCCTGGTCCAAGGGGGAGGTGCCAAACCCAGGAAAATATCAATTTCAGGAGGCTGATTCCACCCTGCAGCTGGGACCAGGGTAAAATACATTTAATCGATGTATTGGTGTCAAACCCATCTCCTGCTGGTGTTTGCTCCCACTGAGCAGGGCAGAAAAGGATAAAATAAATTGATTAAATGTATTGGTGTCAAACCCATCTCCACTTGGTGTTTGCTCCCACAGAGCTGGGCAGGAAAGGAGAAAATACATTTAATTGATGTATTGGGATCAAACCCATCTCCAGCTGGTGTTTGCTCCCACTGATCAGGGCAGGAAAGGATAAAATATATTGATTAAAGGTATTGGGATCAAACCAATTTCCAGCTGGTGTTTGCTCCCACTGAGCTGGGCAGAAAAGGATAAAATAAATTGATTAAATGTATTAGGATCAAACCCATTTCCAGTCAGTGTTTGCTCCCGCTGAACTGGGCAGGAAACTATAAAATACATTTAATCAATGTATTGGTGTCAGACCCATCTCCAGCCCGTGTTTGCTCCCACCAAGCTGGGCAGGAAATTATAAAATATATTTAATCAATGTATTGGGATCAAACCCATCTCCAGCCCGTATTTGCTCCCTGCACAGACCCAGAACCTCATTTCCCTTCAGCAGAGGCACCTTTGGGGTCGTTGTCCCTTTCCAGGGCAGAAAAGTGAGGTTGCACCTGCAGAACTCACAATAAAACGTCACAGATCAACCAAAATGCAGCCAGGAGCTTTTCCAGGGAGCAGCTGGGCAGAGCCAGCCTGTCCTTCCCACCTGCAGTGGGAACCACAGAACTTTCCAGCATTTCCCACCCTTTGGGGATGCTCTGCTTGCAGCTCCTCTGGTCAAGCTCACGATCTTCCTCAGCTCCTAAACCAAAACCAGCTGAGGAATTCACATCAGCATTTCTGCAGCTGGGGCAGGAAATGGTGAATGGGGGATGAGAGCAGTGCCAGGCCATGACCTGCTCATCTCCATCCCCTGCAGACGATGACATCCGAGTTTTCCTGGCACTGAGCCTCAGCGTGGTCGGATTATCCGTTCTTTCTGCAGCTGTGATGTTTAAAAAGTCAGTCAGGAAAAGGTATTCCTTCCTCCTCCATGTCTTCTTTCTTTATTCCCAATTCAGAGTTTTTTTACCCTTTTTTTGGGGAGGGTGTTTGGGGTTTTTAGGGGGTTTTGTGGATTTTTGTGGGTTTTTTTCTTATTTTTCTCTTTTTTTTTCTTATTTTTCTCTTTTTTTTTCTTTTTTTTTCTTTTTTTCTTTTTTTCTTTTTTTCTTTTTTTTCTTTTTTTTCTTTTTTTTCTTTTTTTTCTTTTTTTTCTTTTTTTTCTTTTTTTTCTTTTTTTTTTCTTTTTTTTTTTTTTTTTTTTTTTTTTCTTTTTTTTTTCTCTTTTTTTTGTATATAGAAGAAATATAAAATAATTTCTTCTGGGATGTTTTAAAATCAGCCACAGAGTCCCTTTCACCTCAGCCTGAAGGCAGTATCACACATTTATCATGCTGTTGTATGAAAGGACTTTTGGTGCTCTACAGTAAGGCAGAAACCAACAAAAAAAAGTCAAATAAACACAAAATTGGTGAAATTTAAGAATGGAGAACCCAGAGTTTCCAAGGCTGGGTGTTCTTCATGTGTCCTCCCCACCCAGAGAGTTTCATCCTGCATGAGGAATATCTGAACACCACACTGGGGTAACATTTGGGGTTTGTTTTTCCTTTTGTGAAGGGTTAAGGCCACCCTGGTGTCCCTCTTGCCAAGGTGGATGCTCGAGGACTTTCCCCACATGGAGAACAGCACCGTGGTGAAGTCACTCCAGGTGAGGGCACAGCTGTCCCCTGGCTGTGCTTCCCCTCACATTAAAGCTGGGCTTTGCAGAATTATCCAGGATGGAGGAGCAGAGATGGGATGGAGGAGCAGGGTTGGGATGGAGGAGCAGGGATGGGATAAAAGAGCAGGGATGGGATGAAGGAGCAGGGATGGGATGGGATGGGATGGGATGGGATGGGATGGGATGGGATGGGATGGGATGGGATGGGATGGGATGGGATGAGGGATCAGGGATGGGATGGGATGGAGGAGCAGGGATGGATGGAGGAGCAGGGATGGATGGAGGAGAAGGGATGGGATGGGATGGGATGGGATGGGATGGGATGGGATGGGATGGGATGGGATGGGATGGGATGGGATGGGATGGGATGGGATGAAGGAGCAGGGATGGGATGGAGGAGAAGGGATGGATGGACAGGAGGGGATGGGATGGGATGAAGGAGCCGGGATGGGATGGATGGAGGAACAGGGATGAGATGGAGGAGCAGGGATGGGATGCAGGAGCAGGGTTGGGATGAAGGAGCAGGGATGGGATGGAGGAGCAGGGATGGATGGAGGAGCAGGGATGGGATAAAAGAGCAGGGATGGGATGAAAAGCAGGGATGGGATGGAGGAGCAGGGATGGATGGAGGAGCAGGGATGGGATAAAAGAGCAGGGATGGGATGGAGCGCAGGGATGGGATGGAGGAGCAGGATGGGATGAAGGGGCAGGGATGGATGGAAGCACAAGGATGGGATGGAGGAGCAGGGATGGGATGGGATGGAGGAGCAGGGATGGATGGAGGAGCAGGGATGGATGGAGGAGCAGGGATGGGATGGAGGAGCAGGGATGGATGGAGGAGCAGGGATGGATGGAGGAGCAGGGATGGGATGGAGGAGCAGGGATGGGATGGAGGAGCAGGGATGGGATGGAGGAGCAGGGATGGGATGGAGGAGCAGGGATGGATGGAGGAGCAGGGATGGGATGGGATGGAGGAGAAGGATGGATGGAGGAGCAGGAGTGGGATGAAGGGGCAGGGATGGATGGAGGATCAGAGATGGGATGGGGGAGCAGGGATGGGATTGAGGAGCAGGGATGGGATGGAGCTCAGGGATGGAGAAAGGAGCAGGGATGGGATGAAGGATCAGGCACAGGATGAAGGTGGCACAGCTATCCTCGTTTCCCCAGGACAAGGCTGATTTCCCCAGTGCCAGCCTCCAGGAGCCCTTCCTGGACCCTGCACTCAGCGATGTCCAGGAGGTGCCAGCACAGGAGCGGCCCCAGCGCCGGGACCCCGAGGCCAGGACAGGGATGGCCGAGCCCAGGGAGCTGCCAAGCACCATGGAGGCCCCCAGGAGCCCGGCCCCAGGACAGCTGGGTGCCTACAAACCCCAGCTCTGCGACGGGAACACTTTGGGGTACGTGTCTGCCGGAACCTGCCCGGCACAGCCGCCCGCGCCCATCCCGCAGCCAGAGCTGGGAATGTTCTGCCAGGATTACACCAGCCCCGTCCCCCAGCTGTGGGACACGCCGGGAGGGACCCCCCAGCTGTGCCTGCTGGACAAGATCAACCTGGTGCTCAACAGCAGCCTGGAGTTCCCGGGGCAGGCAGGACACGGACACGGATCCATCCCGGAGCAGCGCTGGGAGCCCGGCCCCGAGCAGATGCTGGTGCCCGAGGAGCTGCTGTGCTGCCTGCGAGCCACCAACGGGGACCCTGCATCACACACGGCATGGCACGGCTGCTCTGGGGGCAGCTGGGACTGGGGATAAACCTGGAGCAGTGCCAGCACCGGGATTGCCAATGGCAGAGCCGGGATTGCCAATGGCAGAGCCGGGGCGGAGATCCCCGCTGGAATTTTGCCTTCTCGCCCCACTGCAGGGTCTTGGGGCTGCCTGGGAATCCTGGGCCAGCAAATCCCAGTTTTAACCTTACCTCGCACTGGCAGAAGCAAAAAAACCCATAAAGCTTGGATTGACAAGCAGGAGATTTCTGCAGGGTGAAATATCTTCAATTACTGCTCTGCATCGTCCTCCTGCTAAGGGTTTGGAGCATTTCATCCCAAAGGTTTGGAGCATTTCATCCCAAAGGTTTGGAGCACTTCATTCCCAAAGTTTGGAGCATTTCATTCCCCAATGCTTGGAGCATTTCACTCCCAAAGGTTTGGAGCATTTCATCCCAAAAGTTTGGAGCATTTCATTCCCAAAGTTTGGAGCACTTAATTCCCAAATGTTTGGAGCATTTCATTCCCCAATGCTTGGAGCATTTCATCCCAAAGGTTTGGAGCATTTCATCCCAAAGGTTTGGAGCATTTCATTCCCAAAGGTTTGGAGCACTTCATTCCCAAATATTTGGAGCATTTCATTCCCAAAGTTTGGAGCACTTCATTCCCAAAGATTTGGAGCATTTCATTCCCAAAGTTTGGAGCATTTCATCCCAAAAGTTTGGAGCACTTCATTTCCAAAGGTTTGGGGCATTTCATTCCCAAAGGTTTGGAATCCTTCCTTCCCGAATGTTTGGAGCATTTCATTCTCAAATTTTTGGAGCATTTCATCCCAAATGTTTGGAGCATTTCATTCTCAAATATTTGGAACATTTCATCCCAAAGTTTTGGAGCATTTCATTCCCAAGGTTTGGAGCATTTAATCCTCAAATGTTTGGAGCATTTCATCCCAAAGGTTTGGAGCATTTCATCCCAAAGGTTTGGAGCATTTAATCCTCAAATGTTTGGAGCATTTCATCCCAAAGGTTTGGAGCACTTCATTCCCAAATATTTGGAGCATTTCCTTCTCAAATGTTTGGAGCATTTTCTTCCCAATTGTTTGGAGCATTTCATTCCCAAAGTTTTGGAACACTTCCTTCCCGAATGTTTGGAGCACTTCATTCCCAAATGTTTGGAGCACTTCATTCCTGGAGCTAATTGCAGCTAAAATGGATAAAAAAATCCCTCAGACATCCTGGCAGAGATGTGGAAAATATTTTGGGATTGCTCCTGATGAACAGACACCACTCCAAGGAGGATTTATGTGTCACAGTGGTACCAAGAACATGGAATATTTTCTATATTTGATTTTCCTCCTATTCCTAATAAAAACCCACTCAGGTGAGAACACACCTCCACCTCCTGCCAGGCTGATTTAAAACCCCTCTGAAGGGTCACTGGCCAAGCCCTTCCCTTTGTGTGAGGGATTTATCATCTCAGCACCTCAGCACCCTCAGCCTGGCTGTGGGAAGGGCAGTGTGGCACAGGAAAATGGGATTATCCAGCACATGAGCATGGATTTGGATCTTTGATAAAACACAGCAGCCTCCTTCCTTCAGCAGCCCTGAAACCATCTCCAGGTGTTCTGGGACTTAGAAAATATTCCCAATTTTTATTTTCTCCAGTTTTTCCTATGCACTGTGAGCATTTCTCCATCAGCTGCTGCACAAGTGGATTAATTTTCCATTAATGGATTAATTTTCCATTAAATGGATTAATTTTCCATTAATGGATTAATTTTCCATTGTTGTTTGTCCTCAACACCCTCAAACCTCCTGGTGTTTGCTGTGCTGGTTCCTTTCTGCCCCAGGAATCTGTCACAGTGAACTGAGGATAAAGGAGGGGAGGATTCCTCCTCAGAAGCAGCAAACCAAGACAGAAATTTGAGTGTGGCAGGGCAGGGAGCCCAAAATTGAGAGTCAAGACAGAAATGGGAGTGTGGCAAAGCAGGGAGCCCAAAATTGAATTAGAGAATCAAGACAGAAATGGGAGTGTGGCCCAAAATTGAATTAGAGAGTCAACCCAGAAATGGGAGTGTGGCAAAGCAGGGAGCCCAAAATTGAGAGTCAAGACAGAAATGGGAGTGTGGCAAAGCAGGGAGCCCAAAATTGAAGTGGAGAATCAAGACAGAAATGGGAGTGTGGCAGAGCAGGGAGCCCAAAATTGAGTTAGAGAGTCAAGACAGAAATGGGAGTGTGGCCCAAAATTGAATTAGAGAGTCAACCCAGAAATGGGAGTGTGGCAGAGCAGAGAGCCCAAAACTGAATTAGAAAATCAAGACAGAAATGGGAGTGTGGCAGGGCAGGGAGCCCAAAATTGAGTTAGAGAGTCAAGACAGAAATGGGAGTGTGGCAGGGAGCCCAAAATTGAGAATCAAGACAGAAATGGGAGTGTGGCAGGGCAGGGAACCCAAAATTGAATTGGAGAGTCAACCCAGAAATGGGAGTGTGGCAGGGCAGGGAGCCCAAAATTGAATTGGAGAGTCAAGACAGAAATGGGAGTGTGGCAGAGCAGGGAGCCCAAAACTGAATTAGAAAATCAAGACAGAAATGGGAGTGTGGCAGGGGAAGGGAGCCCAAAATTGAGAGTCAAGACAGAAATGGGAGTGTGGCAGGGCAGGGAACTCAAAATTGAATTAGAGAATCAAGACAGAAATGGGAGAGCAGGGAGCCCAAAATTGAGTTAGAGAGTCAAGACAGAAATGGGAGTGTGGCAGGGGAAGGGAGCCCAAAATTGAATTAGATAGTCAACCCAGAAATGGGAGTGTGGCAGGGCAGGGAGCCCAAAACTGAATTAGAAAACCAAGACAGAAATGGGAGTGTGGCAGAGCAGGGAGCCCAAAATTGAGAATCAAGACAAAAATGGGAGTGTGGCAAAGCAGGGAGCCCAAAATTGAATTAGAGAGTCAACCCAGAAATGGGAGTGTGGCAGGGCAGGGAGCCCAAAACTGAATTACAGAGTGCTGCTCGAGCAGGAAGGAAGCTGTACAAGAACACCACAGGACTCTGAGCAGCCCAAGCCTGAGCTGGGATGGGTTTTTTGCAGAGTCCACATCCTGACACTTGTGCTGCTCTTTCACTTTTCTGCCAAACCTTGGGGAGGGGAATGCTCCCCAGCCAGCACACAGGGCTGGTCCTGCCCTCCAGGTGCTGATAAATTGAATATTTCTGCTACAGGAAATATTTCACAGGTGCCCAGAGCAGCTGTGGCTGCCCCTGCATCCCTGGCAGTGCCCAAAGCCACTGGGGCTGGAGCACCTGGGACAGTGGGAGGTGACCCTGCCATGGCAGGGGTGGCACTGGGTGGGATTTTAGGATTTCCAAGCCATTCTGGGACTCTGTGATCCCAAACACCATCCCAGGCTGCTCCAAGCCCCATCCAAGCTGGCCTGGAACAGCTCCAGGGATGGGGCATCCCATGAATCCCCTCAGAGTCACTCCCAGCTGATTTAACTTCTCAGGATTCCCTCCTTCCCTCGAATATTCCAAATATTCCCCTCATTTTTGGAATCAGGATTTTCTATCTCCTGTTTTAAGCTTGGTTTTACCGTTGGCAGTCAGATCCAGTGGCAAATTCCCATTTGTTGTTTATCAGCTCAGGAATGAATTCCATGATTTTCAGGACCCACAGAGATGCACCACGGTGCTGTCTCATCACCACCAAAGTTCTAAAAAAAAGAATATTTTTTTTATAAAGGATATTTGTTTTAAAAAGATTTTTTAATATATAAAGGGAAGGAGGGAACAAGTTAAAAGAAATAAGGAATTGGGTGCAGGCAGCTCAGGGGGGTTGGAGTGCAGAGAGAGGCACCCACTCCTGCTCTGAACTCTTGATGAGTTTTTAAGATTAAAATATTAAAAAGATAAAAAATATAAAATCAGTGGGATTTGAGAGTGGGATGTGCCTCTGCACGAGCTCCTTGCTCTGAGCAAAAATTCAGTTTTTTATCTCTGGTGTCTGTGTCTACAAGAGGGAGCTCAAGGTGCAGGGAGATCCCAGCACGCCCAGGGATCAGCCAGAGGCTCCCCTGTGGGATTTGTTCACCTGCCCAAAAAGTCAGCCTGGAAATGATTTAACCTGAGATAGACTAAAGAAACAATAAATAAATTTAAAGAATATAAATAAAGAAACAATAAATAAATTTAGCGCATAATGAATGGTGTATTCATGTGCATCTGAGCTGCAGTTTTCACCCCTTCGTGCCACTGCCATGCAGGAGGACGTGGAATTCATTCTGGTTTGGGGTTGGCAGCACTGAGAGCTGCGCTTAGGCTCAGCTCTGGGGTTGGCAGCACAGAGAGCTGGGCTTAGGCTCAGCTCTGGGGTTGGCAGCACAGAGAGCTGGGCTTAGGCTCAGCTCTGAGGTTGGCAGCACAGAGAGCTGGGCTTAGGCTCAGCTTTGTTTGGGGTTGTCAGCACAGAGAGCTGGGCTTAGGCTCAGCTTAGTCACCAACTGATGGCGTGACCTTCGTTTGCTCCTTCTCTACAGAGCCTGGGTTACTGCAGCTGGCACAGCCCCAGCACCAAAGGCCAAAAAGCCCTTGAAGCCCTTGGGAAGAGCAGCAGGAGGTGACAGAAACCTGCTCTGAGTCACCTGGAGCTGCTGGCTTTGCTCTGCACCTGCCCACCCTGGCAGGGCTGGGCTGACACTGAATTGTGGAGAGATCGGGTGGCTGATAAAGGCTAAAATCGGATTTCAGGCAGGGAGGTTTCTCAGAGCTCAGTAACACCCAGGCCTCGGGGGATTTCTGAGCACACCGAGCGCAGATCAAAGCCCAGATTGTGACCAAGGCTTTGCAAAGCTGCAGAGAAGTGCCTGGCTCAGCAGAACCCGGCTGAAAACCTGCCAGGGCAAAGCCAGCAGCAGCTGGGGCGGCCTCGCAGCAAAACTGGGGATAATCCTTAAAAATGATGGGATTTGGGGGAGCCTCTCCCATCCCTGAGCCTTTGTGGGGTTTGGGGAGGAGGGTGAGCAGCCCTGCCCAGGGCTGAGCTCAGACTGAAACCAGGCTGGTGATTCAGAGCTGGGGATGGGAGAGAAGAGGATGTGGGTGGGTCTCACCGGGGTCCCCATCAGTGCCAGCCCCCAGTGCCACCTCCCAGGGCAAATCCCATGAGAATGGCACTGGGAGAGCCCTGGGAGCAGGGATGGGATGGATGGAGGAGCAGGGATGGGATGGAGGAGCAGGGATGGGATGGGATGGGATGGGATGGGATGGGATGGGATGGGATGGGATGGGATGGGATGGGATGGGATGGGATGGGATGGGATGGGATGGGATGGGATGGGATGGGATGGGATGGGATGGATGGGGGAGCAGGGATGGGATGGAGGAGCAGGGATGGGATGGAGGAGCAGGGATGGGATGGAGGAGCAGGGATGGGATGGGATGGGATGAAGGAACAGGGATGGGATGAAGGAACAGGAATGAGATGGAGGATCAGGGATGGGATGGAGGAGCAGGGATGGATGGAGGAGCAGGGATGGGATGGAGGAGCAGGGCTGGGATGGATGGAGGAGAAGGGATGGATGAAGGAGCAGGGATGGGATGGAGGAGCAGGGATGGGATGGATGAAGGAACAGGGATGGGATGAAGGAACAGCGATGGGATGGAGGATCAGGGATGGGATGGAGGAGCAGAGCTGCACACAGTGAATACAAACTGAATTACAGAGGGGAATGAATTAACAGGGCAGACTCTGTGATTTCTGCTCCCCAAACCAGCCCAGCCTTCCCCCAGCAGAGGGGAGTGAATCCTGCCCCAAGCACAGAGGAGGCCCTGGGTCCCTGGAGGATGCAGCTGTGGGTGTGTTTTGTTCACCATCTGATCTCCGTGGGCACTGCTGGACCCAAACCCTCCCTGGCTGGGCTGGCAGCCCGGGGGAAGCACAATGGGATTTTCCAGGCTGGGTGACTCATTCCATCCTGCCGGGGACAGCAGAGTCACAAAGGGGTGGCAAACTCCGAGCCCTGCAGGGGGGACCCCAGAGCAGCCACCTGCAGGGAGGGACGGCTCCTCCTCTGCCCGGCCACGGATCCGTGCCAGGCTCCGAGGAAGGACAGATGGACACCAGGAGGGACCCGTGGAGCTGCTGCAGGGCTGGAGCCCCTCTGGAGCCAGGCTGGGACACCTGGGGGTGCTCACCTGGACAGGAGAAGGATCCAGGGAGAGCTCAGAGCCCCTGGCAGGGCCTGGAGGGGCTCCAGGAGAGCTGCAGAGGGACTGGGGACAAGGGATGGAGGGACAGGACACAGGGAATGGCTGCCAGTGCCAGAGGGCAGGGATGGGTGGGAGACTGGGAATTGGGAATTGTTCCCTGGAGGGCTGGGATGGAATTCCCAGATTTGCTGTGGCTGCCCCTGGATCCCTGGCAGTGCCCAAGGCCAGGCTGGAACACCCTGGGACAGCGGGAGGTGTCCCTGCCATGGCAGGGGTGGCACTGGGTGATCTTTAAGGTCCTTTCCATCCCAAACCATTCCAGAATTCGGGATTCTGTCCTTCCCTCCCCTCCCCTGCTCTCCCGCACACCCCGGGCTGCTCTTGCTGCCCCCGGCGCCGCTGCGTCCCCCGAGCGCCCGCAGGTGACACGGGAGCCCCTGGCGGTTTGTCCCCAGCCCCTGGCGGTGTCCCCACCCTCGTGTCCCAGCCCCTGGCGGTGTCCCCACCCTCGGTGTCCTCAGCGCCAGACCCGACACGTTGGAGCTGCCGGGGCTTTCCCAGCGCCACCCCCCGGGGGACAGCGGGGACTCTGGGACCTGCCCTGGCACCGGCACCGGGGCTGGCACCGGGACTGGCACCGGACTGGCACCGGCACGGGAACTGGCACCGGGACTGACACCGGCACCGGGGATGGCAACCGGCACCCGGGATGGCACCGGGGATGGCACAGGCACCGGGGATGACACCGGGACTGGCACCGGCACCAGGGATGGCACGGAACTGGCACCGGCACCGGCTCCGCCTCTGGTCCCGCCCCGGGAGCCCCGGGTTTGCCCGGGCTGTGTCCCTGGCACCGGCACCGGGGTTGGCACCGGAACTGGCACCGGGACTGGTGTCCCTGGCACCGGCTCCTCCCGGCTCTGCGGTCAGCGGGAGTCGGTGGAGGAGGAAGCGCAGGGAAAAGCGGAGCTCGGGGCTACAACTGTGGGAGAGGGGAAAGCAGGAAAGGAAAATGGAGGAAAAAAAAGGGAAAAGATGGAAAAAGAGAAAAAAGATAAGAAAGATAAAAAAGATAAAGAGAGATTAAAAAGATGATAAAAAAGATTTAAAAGATAAAAATATAAAGATAGATAAAAAAGATGATAAAAAAGATAGAAAAGATAAAAAGATAAAAAAGATGATAAAAAAGATAAAAAAGATAAAGATAGATAAAAAATATTATAAAAAAGATAAAAAGATAAAGATAGCTAAAAAGATGATAAAAGGATAAAAAATATAAAGATATAAAGAAGATAGAAAAGAAAGGGAAATATATTTTAAAATAATAAAAAATAAAGGGGAAAAGATAAAAAAGATGATAAAGAAATGAGATGATAAAAAGATAAGTTAAAAAGGATAAAAAAGATAAAAAAAGAAAGATAAAAAGATAAAAGATAAAAAGATTTAAAAGATTAAAAAGAAAAAAAGATTTAAAAGATAAAAAAATAAAAAAGATAAAAAATAAAGGGCAAAAGATGAAAAAGATGATGATAAAAAGATAAGATAAAAAGGATAAAAAGATAAAAAAGAAAGATAAAAAGATAGATGAAAAGACAGAAAATAAAAATATTTAAAGCATTAAAAAGATAAAAAAGATAAAAAAGATCTAAAAATATAGAAATATAAAAAAGAAAGGGAAAAAGATGAAAAATATGATAAAGAAAACAGATGATAAAAAGATAAGATAAAAAGGATAAAAAAGATAAAAAAGATAAAAATATTTTAAAATATAAAAAGTATTAAAATACAAAAAATAATAAAAATGTAAAAAGGGAAAAAAGGAAAGGGAAAAAAAAGAAAACCTGTAAAAAAAGGAAAAGAAAAAGGACAAAGAAAAAGGACAAAGAAAAAGAGAAAAAAAAAGAAGAAAGAAAACGTAATCGAAAAAGAAAGAAGAAAAATGAAAGTAAGACAAAGGCAAAAAATATGAAAGAAGAAAAGGGGGGGAAAAAAAAGAAAAGTGGAAAACAAATATATAAAGGAAAGAAAACCTACCAAGAAAAACCAAAACTTTTTTAAAAAAGAGAATAAAAAGGAAATAAGAAAAAAACCAGAAGCAGAAAGGAAACAACTGGTGGACGGGTGATTTCCTCCCGCTGTCACAGCACACAAAACCGATCACCTGAACCTTCCCTCGGCATCGTCCCCCCGGTGCGCCCGCGGAACCTGCGCGGCCCCGTCCCCGAGCAGCGCCGGGCGCGCATGGAGCGGCGGCGGGGACCGGGGCCGTGTCCCACGGAACCCCCCGAGCTCCGGAGCACCGGAACGGCCGCGGGAACTGATGAGCACAGCGGGGAAACAAGAGGTAAAAAGGAGCTCTTGATATTCGGGATTTTGTGGGGTATCCACTCCCCCAGCACTTCTTCTCCTCCAGGAAATTATTGATAATTATTGGCAGATCGGGAAAGGATCCAGATCCTTTTCCTCCCCCTAAAACCCAGTAACAACATTTAGGGGGAGGAAAAGGAGCTGGAGGTTTAAAGGTAGAATTTGGGATTGCTGGAGGTTGCACATGGTGTGTCCCGTCATTTCTAGGGGAAACAAGAGGTAAAAAGGAGCTCTTGATATTCGGGATTTTGTGGGGTATGGACTCCCCCAGCACCCCCTCTTCCCCAGCAAATTATTGGTAATTATTGGCAGATCGGGAAAGGAGCTCAAATGTTGTTACTGGGTTTTGGGGGGAGGAAAAGGAGCTGGAGGTTCAAAGACAGAATTTGGGATTTTTGGAGGTTGCACATGGTGTGTCCCCTGACATAGAGGGGAAACAAGAGGTAAAAAGGAGCTCTTGATATTCGGGATTTTGTGGGGTGTTAAATCCCCCAGCGCCCCCTCTCCCCCAAGAAATTATTGATAATTATTGGCAGATCGGGAAAGGAGCTCAAATGTTGTTACTGGGTTGTGGGGGAGGAAAAGGAGCTGGGGGTTCAAAGGTAGAATTTGGGATTTTTGGAGGTTGCACATGGTGTGTCCCGTCATTTCTAGGGGAAATAAGAGGTAAAAAGGAGCTCTTGATAATCGGGATTTTGTGGGGTATCGACTCTCCCAGCCTGCCCCCTGCTCAGCAAATTATTGATAATTATTGGCAGATCGGGAAAGGATCCTGCTCCTTTCCCTCCCCCCAAAACCCAGTAACAACATTTGGGGGGAGGAAAAGGAGCTGGAGGTTCAAAGGTAGAATCTGGGATTTTTGGAGGCTGCACATGGTGTGTCCCCTGACATAGAGGGGAAACAAGAGGTAAAAAGGAGTTCTTGATATTCGGGATTTTGTGGGGTGTTAACTCCTCCAGCCTGTCCCTCGCCCAGCAAATTATTGATAATTATTGGCAGATCGGGAAAGGATCCAGCTCCTTTTCCTCCCCCCAAATGTTGTTATTGGATTTTGGGGGTAGGAAAAGGAGCTGGGGTTCAAAGACAGAATTTGGGATTGCTGGAGGTTGCACATGGTGTGTCCCCTCATTTCTAGGGCTGCCCTGACATAGAGGGGAAACAAGAGGTAAAAGGAGCTCTTGATATTCGGGATTTTGTGGGGTATCAACTCCCCCAGCACCTCCTCTCCCCCGGCAGATTATTGATAATTATTGGCAGATCGAGAAAGGATCCAGCTCCTTTTCCTCCCTCCAAAACCCAGTAACAACATTTGGGGGGAGGAAAAGGAGCTGGAGGTTCAAAGGTGGAATTTGGGATTGCTGGAGACTGCACATGGTGTGTCCCCTCATTTCTAGGGCTGCCCTGACATAGGCAGGGCAAAAGGAGCTCTTGATATTCGGGATTTTGTGGGGTATCGACTCCCCCAGCACTCCCGCCCCCAGGAAATTATTGATAATTATTGGCAGATCAGGAAAGGATCCTGCTCCTTTTCCTCCCCCCAAATGTTGTTATTGGGTTTTGGGGGGGAGGAAAAGGAGCTGGAGGTTCAAAGGTAGAATTTGGGATTGCTGGAGATTCCACATGGTGTGTCCCCTGACATAGAGGGGAAACAAGAGGTAAAAAGGAGCTCTTGATATTCGGGATTTTGTGGGGTTAAATCCCCCAGCACCCCCTCTTCCCCAGCAAATTATTGGTAATTATTGGCAGATCGGGAAAGGAGCTCAAATGTTGTTACTGGGTTTTGGGGGGAGGAAAAGGAGCTGGAGGTTCAAAGGTAGAATTTGGGATTTTTGGAGGCTGCACATGGTGTGTCCCCTGACATGGAGGGGAAACAAGAGGTAAAAAGGAGCTCTTGATATTCGGGATTTTGTGGGGTATCCACTCCCCCAGCCTCCCCCCCGTCCAGGAAATTATTGATAATTATTGGCAGATCGGGAAAGGATCCAGCTCCTTTTCCTCCCCCCAAATGTTGTTATTGGATTTTGGGGGGAGGAAAAGGAGCTGGAGTTTCAAAGGTAGAATTTGGGATTTTTGGAGGCTGAACATGGTGTGTCCCGTCATTTCTAGGGCTGCCCCGACATACCCGTGCTGAGCTGTCCGAGGTAAGAAAAGCTGATCACAATCAGGCAGAAAAGCTGAGTTTAGTCATTGATGGCCTGAAAAGAGAAGGAACAACAATAGCAAGATATTAATTCATTTAAAACTCTGTTAAATGAAGCAGTGGGTTGTGGGAGTGCTGAAAAACGGAGAAAAAGCAAAAATCATCTTATAGAGAAGGTAAAATGAGAGTGGATGTGCCTCTGGACGAGCCCCTCGCTCTGAGCAAAAATTCTATTTCTTATTTCCTCCCCTCTTCCTCTCCTCTCCCGCCCCTTCCCTTTTCCCCTTTCCCCTTTCTTTTTCTTCTCTTTTCTCTTCCTTTCCCGTCCCGAGCATCCCCTGGGGCACAGGCGGAGCTCGGAGCGGCCGCGGGGCTCGGGTGAGTGACCCCGGCCAGGACACCGGGGGACACCGGGGAGCCCCGAGGGGCTCGGGTGAGTGACCCCGGCCAGGACACCGGGGGACACCGGGGGAGCCCCGAGGGGCTCGGGGTGAGAGATCCCGGCCGGGCACCGGGGGACACCGGGGAGACCCCGAGCCCCCCAAGTCTGGGCATCCCCCGGTGCCGAGGGGAGAGTTCCGGCCGCGGGGAAAGGCGGCATCCCGCGGGATGCTGCTGATCTGGGATTTCATTGCTTTGGGATTCTCCTGCTTCGGGATTTTCATTGCCCTGGGATTCTCCTGTCCCGGGATTTTCATTGCCCTGGGATGCTCCTGCTCTGGGATTCTCCTGCCTGCCCCGAGATTTTCATTGCCCTGGGATGCTGCTGATCTGGGATTTTCATTGCCCTGGGATTCTCCTGCCCCGGGATTTTCATTGCTTGGGATTCTCCTGCTCCGGGATTTTCATTGCCCAGGGATTCTCCTGCTCTGGGATTTTCATTGCCCTGGCATTCTCCTGTCCCGGGATTTTCATTGCTTTGGGATTCTCTTGATCCGGGATTTTCATTGCTTTGGGATTCTCCTGCTCTGGGATTTTCATTGCTTTGGGATTCTCTTGATCCGGGATTTTCATTGCTTTGGGATTCTGCTGCCCTGGAATTTTCATTGCCCTGGGATTCTCCTAACCCGAGATTTTCATTGCTTTGGGATGCTGCTGATCTGGGATTTTCATTGCCCTGGGATTCTCCTGCTCCGGGGTTTTCATTGCCCCGGGATGCTGCTGACCCGGGATTTTCATTGCTTTGGGATTCTCCTGCCCTGGGATATTCCTGCTCCAGGATGTTCCTGCACTGGGATTTTCTTTGCCCCGGGGTTTTCTTTGCCCTGGGATTCTCCTGCTCTGGGATTTCATTGCCCTGGGATTCTCCTGCCCCGGGATTTTCATTGCTTTGTGATTCTCCTGCCCTGGGATGCTTCTAACCCGGGATTTTCTCTGCTGTGAGATGCTCTTGTCCTGGGATTTTCCTTGTCCTGGGATTTTCCTTGTCCTGGGATGCTCCTTACCTGGGCTCTGACTCCATCCCTCACTCCTCCAGCTCTGGGAACAGCCCCGGGTGGGACAGTCCCGAGGTCTGGGGTGACCCGAGGTGCCACTGTCCTCACAGAACTTCCCCAAAACCTCAGCCAGGAACCGGGGGTGTGTGAGATTCGGGCACAAATTTGGGGTTATTCTGCCTGAAATGACTGAGATGTTCCTCTTTCCTCTGCTGCCCAGGCTGCTGTTCCTGCCGGTTCTTGGAAAGCACAGCAGAGGTTTTTTGGGGACAAGCGGGGTTGGAAGGCAGCTCTGAGCTCTGGTGCTTCACAGCTGCTGTCACTGCAGAGCTGCAGGGACAGCCCGAGCCCTGGGGACATCCACGGGTGCCAGGGAGGATGGCACAGCCAGAGCCCTGGGTGCCAGGGAGGGTGGCACAGCCAGAGCCCTGGGACACATCCACGGGTGCCAGAGGGGGTGGCACAGCCAGAGCCCTGGGTGCCAGGGAGGGTGGCACAGCCGGAGCCCCTGGGGACATCCACGGGTGCCAGAGAGGGTGGCACAGCCAGAGCCCTGGGTGCCGGGGAGGGTGACACAGCCAGAGCCCCTGGGGACACCCACGGGTGCCAGGGAGGGTGGCACAGCCAGAGCCCTGGGTGCCAAGGAGGGTGGCACAGCCAGAGCCCTGGGACATCCACGGGTGCCAGGGAGGGTGGCCTGGGGCTCTCAGATGAGATTTTGGGGGTAGGAGCACAAGCAGGCCCAGGCTGGTACCCACAGACACCCCCTGAGGGTATTTCAGTGCCCTCCAACCAGCAAGGCTGATTTCCCTCCTTGTTCTGTCACCTGGGAGGGGGGTTCCCATTAATTTCCTCCTATTAATTCCCCTGAATTTCCCATTCATTTCTCCCTATTGATTCCTCTGAATTTCCCATTAATTTCCACCTATTGATTCCCCTGAATTTCCTATTAATTTCCCCCTATTGATTCCTGAATTTCCCATTCCCCCTATTAATTCCCTTTTAATTTCCCCCTATTAATTCCCCTTTAATTTTCCCCTATTAATTCCCCTGAATTTCCCCCTATTAATGTCCCCCTGTTAATTCCCTTTAATTTCCCATTAATGTCCCCCTATTAATTCCTCTGAATTTCCCATTAATTTCCCCCTATTAATCCCCCTTAATTTCTCCCTATTAATTCCCCTGAATTTCCCCCTATTAATTCCCCCTATTAATTCCCCTTTAATTTCCCCCTATTAATCCCCCTGAATTTCCCCCTATTAATTCCCCCTATTAATCCCCCTGAATTTCTCCCTATTAATTCCTCTGAATTTCCCCCTATTAATTTCCCCCTGTTAATTCCCTTTAATTTCCCATTAATGTCCCCCTATTAATTCCCCTGAATTTCCCCCTATTGATTCCCCTGAATTTCCCATTCATTTCCCCCAATTGATTCCCCTTTAATTTCCCCCTATGAATCCCCCTGAATTTCCCCCTATTAATTCCCCCTATTAATCCCCTTGAATTTCCCCCTATTAATTCCCCTTTAATTTCCCCCCATTAATTCCCCTGAATTGCCCATTAATTTCTCCCTATTAATTCCCTTTAATTTCCCATTAATGTCCCCCCATTAATTCCCCTGAATTTCCCTTTTTCTCAGCTCTGAGCTGGAGCTGCTCCTCAGCAGTTTCCCATCCTTTACTCCCATCAGAGCTCAAATCCTCTGACCAAAGCCTTTGAAGCAGGGCTGGATTTAGGCTGGATTTTTAGGCTGGATTCTTAGGCTGGACTTTAGGCTGGATTTCAGGCTGGATTTTAAGGCTGGATTTCAGGCTGGATTTTAGGCTGGATTTCAGGCTGGATTTCAGGCTAGTTTATTTAGGTTGGATTTTAGGCTGCATTTTGAGGCTGAATTTCAGGCTGGATTTCAGGCTGGATTTTAGGCTGGATTTTTAGGCTGGATTTCAGGCTGGATTTTGAGGTTAGATTTTGAGGCTGGTTTTTATGCTGGATTTGAGGTTGGATTTTTAGGCTGGATTTCAGGCTGGATTTTAAGGTTTGATTTCAGGCTGGATTTCAGGCTGGACTTTAGGCTGGATTCCAGGCTGGATTTTCAGGTTGATTTTTAGGCTGGATTTTAGGCTGGATTTTAAGGCTGGATTTGAGGCTGGTTTTTAGGCTGGGTTTCAGGCTGGATTTGAGGCTGGATTTGAGGCTGGGTTTCAGACTGGATTTTGAAGCTGGATTTCAGGCTGGTATTTTTAGGCTGGATTTTGAGGCTGGATTTCAGAATGGTTTTTAGGGTGGTTTTGAGGTTGGATTTCAGGCTGGATTTTGAGGCAGGTTTTTAGGCTGGATTTCAGGCTGGATTTTAGACTGGTTTTTAGGCTGGATTTCAGGCTGGATTTCAGGCTGGTTTTTTTAGGTTGGATTTTAAGGCTGGATTTTAAGGCTGGATTTTAAGGCTGGATTTCAGGCTAGATTTTGAGGTTTGATTTCAGCCTGGATTTCAGACTGGTTTTGAGGCTGGATTTCAGGCTGGATTTTAGGCTGGTTTTTAGGCTGGATTTTAGGCTGGTTTTGAGGCTGGATTTTGAGGTTTGATTTCAGCCTGGATTTCAGGCTGGATTTTGAGGCAGGTTTTTAGGCTGGATTTCAGGCTGGATTTTTTAGGTTGGATTTTAAGGCTGGGTTTTGAGGCTGGATTTCAGCCTGGAATTCAGCCTGCATTTCAGCCTGGATTTTGCCCATTTTCTCAGCTATTTTCGGGCACTTTGCTGCATTTCAGCAGCTGTTTGCAGGCCGTTGGCACAGCCCCAGGCTGACTGGAAGGCAGAGCATTTCCCTGAAGATGATTGCTCATCCTGGCACTCACGAGTCACCCACAGAAGGCACCACACACACCAGGAGCTCCTGGCTGAGCTGAGCAGCACAAACAAAACCTGACAATGCTCACTAGAAACGTCTCACAAAACGAGCATTTGGGATTTTCTGAACAAATCTTCTTTCCTACTTTACTGCTTTCTGCTTTACAATAAAATAGAAAGTAGTAAAGCAGGATAAAAAGTAGAAAACCACGAGGATGTGAGCATGATATCCCCACTTTTTTGGAGCTGGTGACAGGAATTTCTCTCTCTCCAGGCACCAAAATGCCATTTCCACGGATCGTGCCCTCAGCACTGTGGCTGGTGCTGCACCTCACAGCAGGTAAGAGAGGCTTCTTCCTACACAGCAATTAACTCTCAAATGAAGCACTCAGCCTAATTAGGGTGGGGTTTTTCCAGCTTCTACCCCGAGTGCCGGTGAATATTTTCCTTTCTGGGGTTCCCAGGTGATGCAGGGAGTTGGTTTGGTTTGCAGTTCCAGGTAGAGCCGTTGGGTTTGTGAGAAAAGGCACCGGGGACAGGCAGAGCTCATGAACAGGGAAAAAATGAATTCACAGAATGCCAGAATTTGGGTTTGGGGTGGAAGGACCTCAAATCCCACCCAGTGCCACCCCTGCCATGGCAGGGACACCTCCCACTGTCCCAGTGTCCAGCCTGGCCTTGGGCAGTGCCAGGGATCCAGGGGCAGCCACAGCAAATCTGGGAATTCCAGCCCAGCCAGGAATTCCCAATTCCCAATCTCCCACCCATCCCTGCCCTCTGGCACTGGCAGCCATTCCCTGTGTCCTGTCCCTCCATCCCTTGTCCCCAGTCCCTCTCCAGCTCTCCTGGAGCCCCTTCAGGCCCTGCCAGGGGCTCTGAGCTCTCCCTGGATCCTTCTCCTGTCCAGGTGAGCACCCCCAGGTGTCCCAGCCTGGCTCCAGGTCCTTCCTGCACCTCCTGCCCCAGCTCTGCTGACCCAGACATCTTTCCAATCCCAACAAAAGGATGGTTCTGGCAGTTTTCACCTGGGTTTTTCTGAGTTTTTGAGGACTAGGAGCGACCCAGGGCTGCTGATCCCAGACAGGTCCCAGCAGTTCCTGTGCAGGGCCTGGAATTTCTCCACCAAACCCCTGGGGAGGCTCGTGCTGGAGCCCAGCCTGTCCTGCAGGCAGCTGAGGGGTTCTGCTGAGGCTGTTTCTGCCCTTCCCTTGCAGGACCCTGCAGGAGGGGGGCAGTGAGTGCCAGCAGAGCCGCCCGTGGTGCCACCGAGGTCTGTGCCAGGGGCACGGTGACAGCCAGCCCCTGCTGTGCCATCCCTGGCGGCACCAACGTCACCCTGTCGTGCCAGCTGGCACAGGCACAGGGCTGGGCAGCGATTTTCCTCAACAGCTCCGAGCAGATCCGAGCCAGGGGGGGCTCGGTGAGCAAAACCTTCCTGGTCAGTGCCCAGGGCAGGCACTACTTCACCTGCAAGTGCATCCGTGGGGGCAGGATGAGACTCATCTGTGGCATCGACATCCAGTGTGGGAGTAAGGAAAATCCCTTCTTAATCACTGCCTAAAGCTCGTAATTGCTTCTCACAGCTCCCCTGTGGGAGGAGGCACTGCCAGGGGGTGGCTTTGTCCAGCACTGCTGCTGGGATCTCATGGGAATGTTCCAGGCTGGAATTGGGCAGCTCTGATATTGCTGAAGGGAGAGAGGATCAACAAATGTCCCTGCAAAGAGCAAAAAACACCCTGCCGGCTCTGCATCCCCTGAAATATCCCTGCCCACAGCAAATGACATCCTGCATCCCCTGAAATGTCCCTGCCCACAGCAAACAATACTCTGTGTACTCTGCATCCCCTGAAATGTCCCTGCCCACAGCAAACGACACTGTCCCTGCCCTGCATCCCTTGAAATGTCCCCTGTCCACAGCAAATGACGTCCTCACTGCCCTGCAGCCCCTGAAATGTCCCTGCTCAGAGCAAACGACACCCTGCCTGCCCTGCATCCCCTGAAATGTCCCTGCTCAGAACAAATGACACCCTGCCTGCCCTGCATCCCCTGAAATGTCCCCTGCCCACAGCAAATAACACACTCCTTGCCCTGCATCCCCTCGAATGTCCCTGCCCACAGCAAACGACACCCTGCCTGCCCTGCATCCCCTGAAATGTCCCTGCCCACAGCAAATGACATCCTCACTGCCCTGCATCCCCTGAAATGTCCCTGCAAAGAGCAAACAATACTCTGTCTACTCTGCATCCCCTCAAATGTCCCCTGTCCACAGCAAACGACATCCTCACTGCCCTGTATCCTCTAAAATATCCCTGCCCACAGCAAACGACACCCTGCCTGCCCTGCATCCCCTCAAATGTCCCCTGCCCACAGCAAACAATACCCTGTCTACCCTACATCCCCTGAAATGTCCCTGCCCACAGCAAATAACACTGTCCCTGCCCTGCATCCCCTGAAATGTCCCTGCAAAGAGCAAACTACACCGTCCCTGCCCTGCATCCCCTCAAATGTCCCTGCAAAGAGCAAACAACACCCTGCATGCCCTGCATCTCCTGAAATGTCCCTGCCCACAGCAAACAATATCCTGTCTACCCTTTGTCCCCTGAAATGTCCCCTGCTCAGAAGAAACAACACCCTGCCTGCCCTGCATCCCTTGAAATGTCCCCTGCCCACAGCAAATAACACCGTCCCTGCCCTGCATCCCCTGAAATGTCCCTGCAAAGAGCAAACGACACCCTGCCAGCCCTGCATCCTCTAAAATATCCCCTGTCCACAGCAAATGACACCCTGCATGCCCTGCATCCCCTGAAATGTCCCCTGCCCACAGCAAATGACACCCTGCATGCCCTGCATCCCCTGAAATGTCCCCTGCCCACAGCAAATGACACCCTGCCTGCCCTGCATCCCCTCAAATGTCCCCTGCCCACATCTTTGGGAAGAGCCACTGGAGCCAGGCTGGATGGAGCCCTGGCAGCCTGCTCTGGTTGGAGATGTTGGACTGAAGGACCCTGAATGGTGATGGATGTCAGTTCTGACAGGAATTTCTGTTCCAGACCCTCCAGATGAGCCCAGGAACGTGTCCTGTATCCAGGAGGGGACACGGGGACGTCCCAGCTGCAGCTGGCACAAAGGCAGGCTCACCTACCTCCCCACTGCCTATGGGATACAGTGAGTGCTGGGCTGCAAATGCAATTAATGCCTAATTATCCCCTGCAGCAGCTCCTCACCCTGCCCTGCAGCCCCCTCGGGGTTCAGTGAAGAGGATGTGCCAGTCCATCCCTTTGGAAAGGGAGCCCTGTCCCACACCCCAGGACTGACCTAGGACACCCCAAATCCCAGGGCTGAGCCTGTCCCCATGGCCTGGAGTGAATCCCTAAACCAGCACACCCCAGGGCTCATCCTGTCCCCATGTCCTGGGGTGAATCCTTAAGCCAGGACACCCCACACCCCATGACTGACCTAGGACACCCCAAACCCCAGGGCTGACCCTGTCCCCATAGCCTGGAGTGAATCCCTAAGCCAGGACACCCCAAACCCCAGGATTTACCCCAGACACCTCACACTCCAGGATTGACCCTGTCCCCATGTCCTGGAGTGAATCCCTAAACCAGGACACCCCAAACCCCAGGGCTTACCCTGTCCCCACACCCCAGCACTGAGCCAGGACACCGCAAAACCCAGGATTGACCCTGGACACCCCAAATCCCAGGATTGGCCCTGTCCACATGTCCTGGGGTGAATCCCTAAGCCAGGACACCCCAAACTCCAGTGCTGACCCAGGACACCCCACAGTCCAGGGCTGACCTTATTCCGTGTCCTGGGATGAATCCTTAAACCAGGACATCCCAAACCCCAGGGCTGACCCAGGACACTCCACAGCCCAGTATTGACCTTATTCCTGTGTCCTGGGGTGAATCCCTAAACCAGAACACCCCAAACCCCAGGGCTGACCCTGTCCCCATGTCCTGGAGTGAATCCCTAAACCAGGACACCCCACACACTCAGGATTG
The DNA here is from genome assembly GCA_009764595.1 of Geothlypis trichas. Taxonomy (NCBI): domain Eukaryota; kingdom Metazoa; phylum Chordata; class Aves; order Passeriformes; family Parulidae; genus Geothlypis; species Geothlypis trichas. The sequence goes on along the minus strand of CM019909.1, from coordinate 31,179,019 downwards.
ACCCAGGACACCCCAAACCCCAGGACTGACCCTGTCCCCAAACCCCAGGGCTGATCCTGTCCACATGTCCTGGAGTGAATCCCTAAACCAGGACACCCCAAACCCCAGGGCTCATCCTGTCCCCATGTCCTGGGATGAATCCTTAAGCCAGGGCACCCCAAACTTCAGGACTGACCTTGTTCCCATGTCCTGGGGTGACTCCCTAAGCCAGGACACCCCAGGACTGACCCAGGACACCCCAAACCCCAGCACTGACCCTGCCCCATGTCCTGGGGTGACTCCCTACACCAGCACCCCCCCGGGCTCACCTTCCTTGCTCACAAAACCCACCCAACCCTCTGCTCCTGCTGAGGATCCTGTTTAGGATGAATCCTGTTTAGGATGAATCCCTAAACCAGGACACCCCATACACCCAGGACTGACCCAGGACACCCCAAACCCCAGGACTGACCCAGGACACCCCAAACCCCAGCACTGACCCTGCCCCATGTCCTGGGGTGACTCCCTACACCAAAAAAACCCACCCAACCCTGTGCTCCTGCTGCAGGCTCTCCAACGGGACCAGCACCTTTTCCTTTCCCGAGGCAGCTCCCAGTCAGCAGCTCGGCTCCGGGGCTCTGACCCAGCTGGATTTCGGCTCCAATTACACCGTGGTGGTTTCTGCCTCCAATCCATTGGGAAATGCCTCCTCCCAGCCTCTCACCTTCACACTGATGGACATAGGTGAGGCACCACTGCCCTGCTCTGAGCCAGCCCCAGACCCTGGGGGAGACCTGAAAATAAATAGTCAGAACCTCCTAGAAAAAACAACATTAAACCTCTTGGAAAAACCACCCATCCAGCAGAAAGCAATAATCCTATTTTCCACCTAAACCCCATTCTGGGCTGTGCTGCCTCTCTGAGCTCTATTTATTTCTCTGTTTGTTTCTCTGTTTTGGTGGCAGTGAAGCCGCACCCTCCCGATTTTTGGGTGGAATTTGACGATTCCTCAGCCACCAGCTGCACCATCGTGTGGCACCACAAGGGACAGGCACAGCACTGCAGGCTGAGGTACCGGGCCCTGGGCAGGCACGGCTGGAGCACGGTAATCCTGCTGGGATTTGGGGAATTCTGGGCAGGAGAAGGATCCAGGGAGAGCTCAGAGCCCCTGGCAGGGCCTGAAGGGGCTCCAGGAGAGCTGCAGAGGGACTGGGGACAAGGGATGGAGGGACAGGACACAGGGGATGGCTCCCAGTGCCAGAGGGCAGGGATGGGTGGGATGTTGGGAATTGGGAATTGTCCTAGAATAGAATTCCCAGATTTGCTGTGGCTGCCCCTGGATCCCTGGCAGTGCCCAAGGCCAGGCTGGCACAGTGGAGGTGTCCCTGCCATGGCAGGGGTGGCACTGGATGAGCTTTAAGCTCCCTCCCAGCCCAAACCTTCCATGGTTCCATTGAGTTTTTCCTGTAAGTGGCAAACAGAATTCTTTGCTGGGAGCTGAGCACTTCACCCAGCAGAGATTTTGCTATTGGCACACAAGAAATGAGGGATTTTTTCAGGCCTGATGATCTCCTTGCACCATTCTTTGAGTTTCTGAGGCTGCCTCAGCTCAGGGTCTCTCTGCTGTTTTTAAATCCCTGTCTGAATTTGTCACTCAGCCTCTCACTGCCTGCAGTGTTTCCTCGGGAGTTTAATACCAATTTCTTCATCCCCACTGAAGGTCCAGAGCCTCAGCAGGGAGAGATTCCAGCTGCAGGGGCTGGAGCCTGACACAGCCCACGAGTTCCAGGTGAGCTGCAGGATGCTGCCAGGCCAGGGGCTGTGGAGCGACTGGAGCAGCAGCCAGGGCAGCACCCCAGCAGCAGGTAATGGTTAATTGGTATTAAACTGGTAAATTAATAAAGAACTGTCATGCCCAGAGCAGCACCCCAGCAGCAGGTAAAGGTAAATTGGTATTGAACTGGTAAATTGGCAAAGAACACCCCAGCAGCAGGTAAAGGTAAATTTGTATTAAACTGATAAATTAGAAAAGAACACCCCAGCAGCAGGTAAAAGTTAATTGGTATTAAACTGGTAAATTGGCACAGAACTGCCCTGCCCAGGGCAGCACCCCAGCAGCAGGTAAAGGTTAATTTGTGTTAAGCTGGTAAATTGGTAAAGAACACCCCAGCAGCAGGTAAAGGTTACTTGGTAATAATTGGTATTATTACCAATGTAAATTGGCAAAGAACTGCCCTGCCCAGAGCAGCACCCCAGCAGCAGGTAAAGGTTAATTTGTATTAAACTGGTAAATTAGTAAAGAACACCCCAGCAGCAGGTAAAGGTTAATTTGCATTAAATTGATAAATTAGCAAAGAACACCCCAGCAGCAGGTAAAGGTTCATTGGTAATAATTGGTATTTTTACCAATGTAAATTGGTACAGAACTGCCCTGCCCAGGGCAGCACCCCAGCAGCAGGTAATGGTTAATTTGTATTAAACTGGTAAAATAGTAAAGAACACCCCAGCAGCAGGTAAAAGTAAACTGGTATTAAACTGGTAAATTAGTAAAGAACACCCCAGCAGCAGGTAATGGTTAATTAGTATTAAACTGGTAAATTGGTACAGAACTGCCCTGCCCAGGGCAGCACCCCAGCAGCAGATAAAGGTTAATTAGTATTAAATGGTAAATTGGTAATGAACTGCCCTGCATGGAGCAGCACCCCAGCAGCAGGTAAAGGTTACTTGGTATTAAAACTGGTAAATTAGTAAAGAACACCCCAGCAGCAGGTAAAGGCAAATTGGTATTAAAATGGTAAATTAGTAAAGAACACCCCAGCAGCAGGTAATGGTTAATTTGTATTAAACTGGTAAGTCAGTACAGAACTGCCCTGCCCAGGGCAGCACCCCAGCAGCAGATAAAGGTTAATTAGTATTAAATGGTAAATTGGTAATGAACTGCCCTGCATGGAGCAGCACCCCAGCAGCAGGTAAAGGTTACTTGGTAATAATTGGTATTATTACCAATGTAAATTGGTACAGAACTGCCCTGCATGGAGCAGCACCCCAGCAGCAGGTAAAGGTAAATTTGTATTAAAATGGTAAATTGGTAAAGAACACCCCAGCAGCAGGTAAAGGTTAATTAGTATTAAATGGTAAATAAATAAAGAACTGCCCTGCCCAGGGCAGCACCCCAGCAGCAGGTAATGGTTAATTAGTATTAAACTGGTAAATTGGCAAAGAACACCCCGGCAGCAGGTAAAGGTAAATTGGTATTAAACTGGTAAATTGGTAAAGAACACCCCAGCAGCAGGTAAAGGTAAATTGGTATTAAACTGGTAAATTGGTAAAGAACACCCCAGCAGCAGGTAAACGTTAATTTGTATTAAACTGTTAAATTGGTAATGAACTGTCCTGCCCAGAGCAGCACCCCAGTAGCAGGTAAAGATCAATTTGCATTAAACTGGTAAATTGGTACAGAACTGCCCTGCCCAGAGCAGCACCCCAGCAGCAGATAAAGGTTACTTGTATTAAACTGGTAAATTAGTAAAGAAAAGAACTGCCCTGTCCAGGGCAGCACCCCAGCAGCAGGTGAAGGTAAATTGGTAATAATTGGTATTTTTGCCAATGTAAATTGGTACAGAACTGCCCTGCCCAGGGCAGCACCCCCAGCAGCAGGTAAAGGTTAATTTGTATTA
>CM019909.1:31111134-31175163 GCA_009764595.1 Geothlypis trichas | reverse complement strand
CAGTGTCCCAGGTGCTCCAGCCCCAGTGTCCATCCTGGCCTTGGGCACTGCCAGGGATCCAGTGGCAGCCACAGCTGTGTCCTGGCAGGATGGGCACTGTCCTGGTTAAATGGACACTGTCCTGGAGGGATGGACACTGTCCTGGTGAGATGGGCACTGTCCTGGTTAAATGGACACTGTCCTGGAGGGATGGACACTGTCCTGGTGAGATGGACACTGTCCTGGCAGGATGGACACTGTCCTGGAGGGATGGACACTGTCCTGGTGGGATGGGCACTGTCCTGGAGGGATGGACACTGTCCTGGCAGGATGGACACTGTCCTGGAGGGATGGACACTGTCCTGGAGGGATGGACACTGTCCCTGGTGGATGGGCACTGTCCTGGAGGGATGGACACTGTCCTGGTGAGATGGGCACTGCCCTGGTGAGATGGGCACTGCCCTGTGAGATGGGCACTGTCCTGGTGAGATGGGCACTGCCCTGGTGGGATGGGCACTGTCCTGGTGAGATGGACACTGTCCTGGAGAGATGGACACTGTCCTGGTGGGATGGACACTGTCCTGGTGGGATGGGCACTGTGTCCTGGTGAGATGGACACTGTCCTGGTGGGATGGGCACTGTCCTGGAGAGATGGACACTGTCCTGGAGGGATGGGCACTGTCCTGGTGGGAGGGGCACTGTGTCCTGGCAGGATGGGCACTGCCCTGGTGGGATGGGCACTGTGTCCTGGCAGGATGGACACTGTCCTGGAGGGATGGACACTGTCCTGGCAGGATGGACACTGTCCTGGCAGGGTGGGCACTGTCCTGGCAGGGTGGGCACTGTCCCAGTGCTCTGTTCTGTGTCCTGGCAGGATGGGCACTGTCCCAGTGCTGTGTCCTGGCAGGATGGGCACTGTCCCAGTGCTCTGTTCTGTGTCCTGGCAGGATGGGCACTGTCCTGGAGGGATGGGCACTGTCCTGGCAGGATGGGCACTGTCCTGGCAGGGTGGACACTGTCCTGGCAGGATGGGCACTGTCCCAGTGCCGTGTCCTGGCAGGAAGGGCTCTGTGGCCAGTGCTCTGCTCCCAGCAGGTGCCAGCCCAGGGGCACGCTGTCTCTGTTCCTGTGCCCCGTTCCCCTGTGCCAGGCTGGCTCTGGGGCACAGACCCGAGGCACTGATTCTCCTGCAGTTTATTTCAGGCACCCAGCTCCCATCTTGTGTCGCCAGCGGGAGGGAACGGGTGCAGGAGAGTTAAACACACAGAAGGAAACGAAGCAAAAAGCCAAGTGTGAAGTCTGGGAATCAGTCTTGAGTATTTGTGCAAACTGTTGAACGAATACTTGCAAACAACAACTAAATTTAGCTTTTTGCGATGGTTCTAAACAAAAACATGCAGCTGAATTACAGGGAATTATCATATGGCGTTAGCAGGGCTGGGCTGCAGGGACCTGGTGCCAAAGCAGCCAAATGCAGTCGGGGGGAGCTGGGGGTGCCTGTCTGCCCACGGGGAGTGCTCTTTGCCAGCCCTGTGCCCAGGGACAGCCTGGCACGTGGCAGCAGCACTGGGATGTCCCCCTGTGCTGGCACTGCTGGGGCACAGCCTGGGCTGGTGGGCTGGAGGGCTGGTCCATCCTCAGGCATTCTGTGAAACCCTTTTGCCGTGTGTGCACACATCTGGTGGGAGATTTTTCCTCTTTTATTGTATTTTCCCCCCACTAGAATTCTCCCTGGGCTTGGGGAGGAGGTGGGGCAGATTCAGATGAAAGAATTCAGTCTCCAGACCAGCCCTGGTTGGCACAACTCTCTTGCCCCCTGACCTGCTCAGTTTTTCATTGATCTACAAATAACATTAAAGGTAAGATACGAATCTAAAAATGAACAAAACAAAACAAAAAGCTTCATCTTTGCTATCGTTGATTGAGATTTATAGGATCTTTTGCAACGTGAATAAATGGTGCTGGGAGAAATGCCTTTTGTCCTGCTCATTCAAAGAGGAGCAAATGGTTTGATTGTTTGTGAAGGTCAAGCGGGAGGAACATCCTTGGGCTCGTTAGAGGTTCAGAGCTCTCCCTGAAATGGGATGTGCACAGTTAAACCCTGGATGATCTGAGCACTGGGCAGACCAGAACACTCAAAGGGCTCCTCACACGGGACAGCTCTGTGCAGTTTGTCACATCCAGGCCCCAAACCCCTGCTCTGGGTGGGGTTTGCAGGGATTTGGGGTTTGCTCTGGATGGGATTTGCCCAGAGCTCAGAGTGGTGTTTCCCCACAGTCTGTGCAAGAGCACTGACGAGCACAGGTATTGGTGGATGCCCTTGGCAGGTTGTGATGAGCTGCTCCAGCTGGGCAGGTCTGGTGGAGGAAGGATCATGTTCCACTCAGGATTTCTGCTCTGTGAGACCAGAGTCCACTGTGAGGGATCAGAGCTCTCCTGGGCTGTGTCCCCTTGTTGTTAAAGAGCTGTTATGTAAATGGAGTGATCTCGTTTGGGTGCACCCCACAGTGGGATGGAAGGTGGAGCAGAAAGCCTTGAGGAGCAGCTGTGGGGTTTTGCTGCTCCCCTTGTCACAGCCCTTGTGTGGGCTCCTGAAGCCCTTCAGGACCCTTCTCTTTCCATGTGCCAGCTGTGGGATGTGTCTGGGTGTTCCCTGGACAGGCCCTGGGGGCGGTGATTGTGAATCTCTGAGTGCTGGGTGCTGGTGCAGGCTGAGGGTGGGCACAGCTCCACCCCTGTGAACCCCTCAGTGTGGGTGAGGGCGCCTGCTGTCCTGTGCCCAGCCAGCTGCAGGTGCATGCAGCATTGCCAGCGATGCTCTGGCACTTGATGCTGCCCTGGTGCCAGTGAGGAGCTCCTGCTGCCACGGGGTGTGTCACTCGTGCTTGCTCTGAAAGGAGCTCTGTGCCCTCCCCAGCCTCCCCGGGGGTGCCAGCCCCGCTCTCCCCTCTCCTTCCTCACCAAGGGAACTGTGCAGCCTCGCTGCTGCGGGAGAAAGGGAAGAATTCCCTTTTGTGCACGCTCGGGTTTCTTCTGGCAGCTGGAATGGGATGTGGTAATGGAGGGAGCAGCTTCCAGGAACGGGGATGGGGCTTCCCGACAGAGCGAGCGGCAGAAGCAGCCTGATTGCTCCAGATCTGCTTCAACTGGAACGTTCTGGTGCCAACCGTGGGCAGGGGAGGAGGGCACGCAGAGCCACGCACGCCCTGGCAGGGGATGAGAGGGAGATGGGCAGGGACAGTGGCACACGGCACAACTGGGACATTGTGTGGGCCTGAATCACTCTGGAACAGCCCCAGAGCAGCGTTCCTGCAATTCCTGTTGCACAGCAGCCCTTGTGCAACATCTCTGGAGCTCCAGAGAGAGGAGTTCCTGCAGGGCTGGGGCTGGGCTGGCAGGGTGCACGGGGCTGGTGTGGATGCTGAGCCGGGCAAGGCCCAGCTGGGAATGTTTGACCTGGGAAGGGGACAGGGGGCAAACAGAGGCAGCAAACAGAACAGAACCCCCTGCCCTGCGTGCCTGCCACAGCCTGCAGGGCTCTGGGTGTGCTGGGGAAGGCCCCAGGGGAAAGGAGGCTGCTCGTTCCTGCTGCCTGCAGTGAGTTCGGCTGCCAGGGGGTTTTGTGCTTTTTCTGAAGGGTTCGAGGTGCCCCAGTAGAATTTTGGAAATAATCTGTCAGTGGATTTGTGTTCCCTGGGGAAAGGCTCTTGATGGCCTGGTGGAATCTGTCAGGCAGGGTCTCCAGATGCTCTCCCTGCTGGAATCCTGGGCAGAAATGTGGGTGGTTTGTCCCTCCTTGGTGTAAAGGTCTCTGGCTGTCCCGGTGGAATTTTGGGAAATAATCTGTCAATGGATTTTTACTCCTTGGCAAAGGCTTCTCAATATCCTGGGAGAATCTTGCAGTAGATTTTAGGTTCTTGGAAAGGTCTCTAGATGCCCTGGTAGAATTCTGGGAAAAGACAGATCAGTAGGTTTTTTGCTCCTTGGCGAAGGTCTCTGAATGTCTTAGGGCAATTTTAGGAAATAATCTGTTGGTGATTTTTCTTTCTCCTTGGAAAAGGTCTCTGGCCTTCCCGGTAGAATTTGGAGAAATAACCTGTCAGTTGTTTATTTGCTCTTTGGTGAAGGTCTGTAGCCTAGAATCTTTTTTTCTAGGTAGAATATTAGGAAATGGAAGTACCGGAGTGGGCAACCCTCCGTTCCAGAAAGCTCTGGAGCTTCCAGCAGGTCCCAGGGGCCGCTGGCTGGAGCTGCCGGTGCCGTTCCCGGCGCTGCCGCCTGCGCGCTGCCTTTTGGCAAGGGGCCGGTGCTCGCTCCGCGTTCCGGGTGGGGAGAGCGGGGCGGGCGGATCGCGGGGGGCTGGGGCCCGCGGGGAGGGCGGAGCGGGGAGCCCGGCAAAGAGGGCCGAGCATCCTCCGCCGCCGGGCCGGTTGCCAGGGCGACGGCTGCGTGGCAACGGGCTGGCAGCGGGGACCGCCCGCCGCCGAGCGGAGCCGAGCGGAGCCGAGAGGATCCGAGCCGAACCGCGCCGAGCCGTGCGGAGCCGAGCCGAGCCGAGCGGAGCCGAGCCGAGCCGAGCCGAGCGGGCGCGCTGCCCTCCGCCCGCGCTGGATGCTGCGGCGGCCGCCCGGGAGCAGCCGCGCTCCGCCGCCCGCCGCCCGCGCAGCCCGGGCCGCCCTCGCCGGCAGCAGCAGCAGCGCTCGCCCGCTCTCCGGGGCCGGCGCGGAGCGGAGATGCTGCCGCCGCTGCGGAGCGCCGGGGGCTCCCGCCGGTGGCTGGCCGTCGTGTTCCTCGGCCTTTGCTGGTTCCTGCCTCCCGGGAGATTGGCCGCGCCGGGCGGAGACTTCCCGGGCTCTGCCGTGGACAATCTGGTGGTCAGGAAAGGGGACACGGCCGTGCTGAGGTAGGAGGCGGCCGCGGGCGGGCGGGATGCGCTGCCGCAGCATCCATCCATCCATCCATCCATCCATCCATCCATCCCTCCGTCCGTCCGTCCGTCCGTCCGTCCCCGGGCTGCCCAGGGAGGCTCCTGCGGGGACGCTGCGGCGGCGCCGGGCCCGGGGTGCCCCGGGGGTGCCCCGGGGATGCGGGAGCTCGTCCCCAGAGCCGGCCGGTACCCGCAGCCCTGAGCTCCGGGCCGCCCGCCGGCTCCCGGCGCGGGTTCGTTTGCCCTCCTTTCACTCTGTCGAGAAGCCCCGGCTGTTGCTGGAAGTTTAGGAATGGGTTGTTGGGGTGAAATGATGCAGTTTTGGCTTCCGAAGCTCTGCAGAGCGAGCAGCGCGGGGCTGTGGCAGGGAGAGGACGATTAAGCCCTGCCAGGAGCGATACCATCGGCATTATTTATTTTGATACATAGTTCTATATTTCCCAACGATTGGAGCGCTGGCTCCGTGCCGCGAGGAGATTTTGTGCTTGCCGTGGCTCTGCTCCTGCCTCTCCTAATGGACCCTGTGCTCCCGATCTCCTGTCTCTTGACTGGAGCAGGATTTGTTTACCGGCACTCAGACACCACAATCCACTCGAGCCTTTCCTTCTGGTTTGTGTTCAGCAATCCTCTGCCCTGATTTAATTACCCCCAGCCCCCACTCTAACTTTTTATCGCTGTGTTGTACTTTGCCTTGATCTACTATAGTTCAAACCCCCCATTTTCTCCCTCTCTGGAATATGGTTGAAGCTCCTGGCTGCTGAGAAATCTGATTTAATTAGCAGCACTCCTCAGCTATGAAGTCTCTGGCTGTATTGTTTTTTGCTGGGCTGCCACGGAAATCTCCAGGTTACAATGCATTTTATCCATAAGCATTTGTAATGATCCAAGAGTCTGCTGTAAAATGCTGCGTGAGGCATTTTCGGTGGGGATTTGGAAGCGGTTTTAGGCTGCTCCTGTTGTAGTAGCTCCTGAAAATACAGTAGATGTCTATGTAGGGCAGCTGACAAGTGGTTTTTATGTGTACCTCAATTATCCTCTGTATTTTGAGACGTGCTCAGGTCCTCGCGCTTTCCGTGGCACAAATGGAGAATCAGAGGAAATAATAATTGAAAAGTGGCTTATTTGTAGTGTTGCAGGGAAAGGAGCTCGATGGGTTCACAGGCTGCTGAGACACACTCGGGCACTATTAAACACTGTTAGCACCCAGACACGCTCCGAGCTGCCTTGCTAAGGACGGCTGAGACACACTCGGGCACTATTACACACTGTTAGCGCCCAGCCACGCTCCGAGCTGCCTTGCTAAGGACGGCTGAGACACACTCGGGCACTATTACACACTGTTAGCGCCCAGACACGCTCCGAGCTGCCTTGCTAAGGACGGCTGCGGTCGCTGCAAGGCGGGCTCGGTGGAGCCCATCCCGGCTGCCAGGCCCGCCGTGTGCGCTCGCTGCTGCCTCACAGAAACCAACGGAGCTCGGGCGGGAGCGTCCCCGGGTCTCACCGGGGAGGGCCGGGCGCGTTTTGTGGCGAGGCTGCTGCACGGAGCGCCGGCAGCGCTGCTGAGCCCCGAGCGGGGCGTGGGATGGGGGAATGGCCGTGTTTCAGCGGGATGGGGGAATGGCCGTGTTTCAGTGGGATGGGGCAATGTTCGTGCTGCGCTGGGATGGGGGAATGTCCGTGCTACCGTGGGATGGGGGAATGGCCGTGTTTCAGCGGGATGGGGGAATGTTCGTGCTGCGCTGGGATGGGGCAATGTCCGTGCTACCGTGGGATGGGGGAATGGCCGTGCTACCGTGGGATGGGGCAATGTCCGTGTTTCAGCGGGATGGAGGAATGTCCGTGCTGCGCTGGGATGGGGGAATGTCCGTGCTGCGCTGGGATGGGGGAATGTCCGTGCTGCCGTGGGATGGGGGAATGTCCGTGCTGCGCTGGGATGCTGGAGTGTCAGTGCTACAGCTGGGTCTGCTCCTCCTGCCCTCTGACCATCTCCTCTCATTCCCGTGCCCCCTGACCAGCTCCTCTCGCTCCCTGTGCACCCTGACCAGCTCCTGTCTCTCCCGTGCCCTCGGCGGGCTCTCTTTAATCGGGGTTATTCTGCTTTGAGCCGGTGACCCGAGAGGGGAAATGCGGGATCGCGGCGCTCTCCCCCCCGAGCCTCGGCTCCTCTGGGTGTCCGTGGCTGCAGGTGCGGTGAATGTACCTCGATGCACATTAAAGCGATTGCTGTAGCTGTTGGGACCATCGGGAATGGGCTCATTTTGAGCTCCATTGGGCTGGAAGAGCCATTCGGGTGCTGCAGGAGGAGTTCGCTCCCGCAGCTCGGGGCTGTCCGGGTCCAGCCGTGCCCGCAGTGCCCGGCCGGGCCGTGCCCGCTGTTCTGTACCCCGGCAGGGCGGGCCGGGGCTCCCCGCGGCCAGCACGGTTGGTTCACAGGGTTCAGCCTCCCCGTGCCCCGAGGGCCCCAAACCCCCCGTCCGCGGGTGCGGGGGCAGCCAGCCCCGGTCAGAGCTGCTGCGGGGGCACGGCGGAGCTCCCGAGGCTGGAGCGGCATTTCCGAGCCTGAGGGGCATCCCCGGGCTGGGGCTGGGCTGGAGCCGTGCCGGGACCGGGCCTGGGGCTGCCCTGGCTGGGGCACAGCCCCGGGGCTCCGGCTGCAGCTGGGCACATCTGGCCGTGCCCCAAGGGTGGGAGCAGGGGGCATCCACGGGGCTGCCGCTGGCACCGGGACAAACCTCCCCTCACCAGTGTGGTTCTGATGTGCCAGGGGAGAAGGGGCAGAGCGCCCCAGGTCAGGCTGAGCTGGGTCCGGCCCCTGCTCCCACCCGGGGTTTCATTGTCTGCCCGAAGATGGGCAGTACAGGGCTGCTGGGCTCTCCAGGAGAAACCTCTGCGTAATAAAGTTCAGCTCCCTCATTTTTAACGGCTAATCCATATCTCAGTGTAATCAATCCATTTTGGGTCGAGCACACAGAGCTTCCTGAGGATCATTCCCTCCCTGTCCCTGTGCTCCTGGAGCGAGACTCCCTGGCTGCTGCTGCTGCCCAGCCAGACCCCAACCCTCACCCATGGTCCTGGGGGTGGCTGCCCTCCCCACCCTGTGCCAGGCCTGTGGTGGGGCCAGATGGTGCCTTGCTGCTGCTGCCCAGGTGGCACGGGGAGCTGGAGCTGTCCCTGGATGGCACAGGTGGCACAGGGATACTGAGATTGTCCCCTGGTGCCCAGGTGGCACAGGGTGCTGGGACTGTCCCCAGGTGGCACAGGGTGCTGAGACTGTCCCCTGCTCCCTTGGTGGCACAGGGACACTGGCACTGTCCCCTGGTGCCCTGATGGCACTGGGACACTGGGATTGTCCCATGGCCTCCCAGGCCAGCAGTCCCAGCAGCAGCAGTCCCAGTGCCCACGTGTCCCTTCCCGAGGCTCTGACAGGAGAGAAGGTTTGCCAAGGGTGTCACTGGGCACCTGTTTAGGTACAGAAGCTCCTCAGCACAGGATTTTGAAGAAAGCCCCTCCTTAGCTGAGGAGCTGTGCCTGTGATGAGTTATTTCTGCAGCCTCGGTAATTAAAGCTGCTCCCCTTTGTTTGGTTTCAATGGTGATGGATCCCCGCAGTCCCAACTGTTTGTGTCTGTTGGAGTTGGGAGAAATTCTGTCAGCAACGCAGTTGTTCTGCATGGCAGAATAATTCTGGGAAGCCGCTGATTTTCAGCAGTAGAATTCCATCCTGCATCCTTTCTGCATTCTTCCCAGGCAGCTGGTTAAGATTTCATGAGAACACACGAGGAAGGAGAGCGAGTTCTGAAGCCGTGGTTTTATTAAAAGAATAAATTGCTGCGTTGTGCACTGGTAGGAGTTCAGGAAGCAGGCTGGGCGTTCAGAACCAGAACCAGGCTTTGCTGTGGTTCCCTGTCAGGAGAGGGATCACCCTGTGCTCCATTATCACCCTGTATTCCATCATCCCCCCGTGCTCCTTCATCCCCCCGTGCTCCTTCATCCCCCCGTGCTCCATTATCCCCCCGTGCTCCATCATCACCCTGTGTTCCATCATCCCCCCGTGCTCCTTCATCACCCTGTGCTCCATGATCACCCCGTGCTCCTTCATCCCCCTGTGCTTCTTCATCCCCCCGTGCTCCATCATCCCCCTGTGCTCCATCACCCCCCGTGCTCCATCATCACCCTGTATTCCATCATCCCCCTGTATTCCATCATCCCCCCGTGCTCCTTCATCCCCCCGTGCTCCATCCCCCCGTGCTCCATCATCCCCCCGTGCTCCATCATCCCCCCGTGCTCCTGCACATCCATCTCGCTGACAGAACAAGTGGTACTTTCAGGAGAGGAGTGGTTTAGGAGAGGTGACAAATGCGGTAGCCGGCAGGGACAACCCTGTCCCCTCCCGTGCCACCTTCTGTGTCCCCTCCTGTGTCCCCTCCCGTGCCACCTCCCTCCCTGCCTGAGCAGGACTGGGTACCCAGGGAAGCAGAGGCCACCTCCAGCTGTTTCGGGGGCTGCTCCCCTTCCCGGCAGGTGGAAGGGGATGCGGGGAGGGCAGGGGAGAGCCCACCTGGGCATGGCAGCAGGAGGCATTGCTGCTGCTCTGGGAAAAGCAGGAATTGCCCTTTTCCCGTGCCCAGGGCAGTGCCAGCAGACCCCGCCTGCAGTTTGGAGCCCAGATCCCCCTGGAGATCAGAAGGTGCACAGATGAAAATGATCAAAAGTGTTTTTCTAGCGAGTAAAGGTTTTTATTGTGTGTTTTGTTTTCCTCAAAGCTCCCGGGTAATGAAACCAAGTGTGAGTGAGAGCACCTTTATAGTACCTGTGCGTTGTGTCAGCACAGCAAATTGGGCTTTAGAGGCTGCCGTGGCTTTTAAAAAGCACAAGATCTTGTCAGCAGAGTGTGGCTCTGGAGGAGTTTGGGCAGGTGTGCTCTGCAGCCCGGGCCCAGAGCCCTGCTGGGCTTCCTCAGACCCAGGGGCTCAAAGCAAAACCCAGAGTGAGGGTGAAGGTCAGCACCTGGAATTTACCCTGGAGATCTGGGCATCCTGCCCGAGCTGTGGGTCCATGGATCCCTGGAGCTCTGAGCATCCTGCCCCAGCTGTGGGTCCCATGGATCCCCTGGGTCCCATGGATCCCTGGACCTCTGGGCATCCTGCCCAAGCTGTGGGTCCATGGATCCCTGGAGCTCTGGGCATCCTGCCCAAGCTGTGGATCCATGGATCCCTGGAGCTCTGGGCATCCTGCCCGAGCTGTGGGTGCCATGGATCCCTGGAGCTCTGGGCATCCTGCCCGAGCTGTGGATCCCATGGATCTCTGGATCCCTGGAGCTCTGGGCATCCTGCCCGAGCTGTGGGTCCATGGATCCCTGGAGCTCTGGGCATCCTGCCCCAGCTGTGGGTCCATGGATCCCTGGATCCCAGGCCCTGGGAATGGCTGGGGAGCCTGTGGGGCTGGAGCACCTCTGCCAGGCAAACCTTTCACCCAAAGCTGAGCATCTCCTCAGGACAATGTGGGTGCCTAATTCATATTTAAATTAAATTACTGACAGGGCTGGACACCTCTGCCAGGCAAACCTTGCACCCAAAGCTGAGCAGCTCCTCAGGAGCATGGGGGTGCCTAATTCATATTTAAATTGAATTACTGAGGGGCCAGTGACTGTTGGAGATTGGGATTTTCCAGTTTTGCCTTCTTTTCCAAGAAGAGCCATGCTCTATAGCTGAGAGCCCCTGCCTAAGGAGGGATGTGTCCTGGGACAGCTGTCAGACCCCATCCAGTGTCATTTGTATTACTGAGAACACAGAATCTGGAAAGGAGCTGTGCAGCAGGAGGAGAGAGGGTGGGCAGTGAGTCCATGCAGCAATTGGATTTTGGGATACTCTTATTTTTGGATGCATCCCAGCATCCCAGTCCCCCCAGTGCCTGCCCAGGGCTGGGTGTGGCTGTGAGCACAGGCACTGAAGAGTGTAATAAATATAATAAATATATATAAATAGTAAATATTTATAACATTTATTTATATTATAGTAAATATAAATAAATAGTCTGTGCAGAGTGTAATAAATACAAAGACCCCTTCTTTCCTTCATGATTTCTAAGGTTCATTTCTTGACTTCCATCCTCTTGGTATTCTGGTGCAATTTGGGTCATAAATCCTTTGGCTCCATGGGGTTTCACTCCTGAAATGTGACCGTGGGACCTGCAGGCTCCTGTGCACAGCTCAGTAGATGAAGCTGTTGTTTGCATAAGAATTTCCTCTTCCCAACCCCTGCCAATTATTAAACAAGCCCATTACGGCACTCGCCTCTTGTCTGCGCGGCAATAATAAATAAATTCAGCGCAAATTAAAATAATTTATCATTTTAAATGATGGCGAACGTTTCAGCTGTTCTGCAGAGGAACTAACAAAACAAGGAGTCAGTAAGGGATGAAAACTGGGATTTGTTCCAAGGGGCTGTTTTGTTGAGGAGAAAACAGAGACTTAATGACTTTCTCCTTGTCGCCGAGTGTGACAGAGCAGCTGACGGCCCAGGGCAGGGATCTGGGCACTGCTGCCCTGGGCCGTGGGGCTGGAGTGGGGCTGCTGCTCCTGCTGCACTGGGGAGATGCTGGGAGGGGTTCCAGAGTGATCCTGGAGTGATCCCATGGACTGTCCTGTGCCTGATCCCAGAGTGATCCCGGAGTGATCCCATGGGCTGTCCTGTGCCTGATCCCAGAGTGATCCCGGAGTGATCCCAGAGGGATCCCAGAATGATCCCAGAGTGATCCCAGAGTGATCCCATGGGCTGTCGTGTGCCTGATCCCAGAGTGATCCTGGAGTGATCCCAGAGGGATCCCAGAATGATCCCAGAGTGATCCCATGGGCTGTTCTGGGAGGGATCCCGGAGTGATCCTAATGTGATCTCCTTGGCTCTCCTGTGCCTGATCCCAGAGTGATCCCATAGTGATCCCCTGGGCTCTCCTGGAGCTGGATCCCTGCCCCAGGTGTGTGGGGTGTGAGCCAGGGCAGGGGAGGGCTGTGGGAGCAGGATGTGGAGCTGTGCCCAGTCCCAGGGGAATGGGGCACCCAGGGCTGTGCCTGATCCCAGGGGAATGGGGCACCCAGGGCAGTGCCTGATCCCAGGGGAATGGGGCACCCAGGGCAGTGCCCGATCCCAGTGGGACTGAGCTGGTTCAGGACCCTCAGGGAAGGATGAACAGCAAAGAATGATCACAAAGGTTTGTGGCTTGGACAGTGAGTCTGAGCCAGCTGACTGTGATTGGCCATTAATTACAAACATCCAACACGGGCCAATCCCAGCTGCACCTGTTGCATTCCACAGCAGCAGATAATCAATGTTTGCATTTTGTTCCTGAGGCCTCTCAGCTTCTCAGGAGGAAAACTCCAAAGCAAAGGATTTTCATAAAAGCTGTCTGTGACACAGGTGGGGCTCCAGAGAGCTGGGGCTGAGCAGGGGGTGCAGGGCTCACTCACAGCTGCACTGGGCTCAGCGAGGTGAGGGCTCAGCAGACGATGCAGGGCTCACTCACTCTCTGGTGCCTGCACTGGGCTCAGTGAGGTGAGGGCTCAGCAGAGGATGCAGGGCTCACTGGTGCCTGCACTGAGGGGGTCTCTGGGTGCTCAGAGCTCTTTCCAGCCCAGTCCCCTCCTGGGGAGGCCTCTCTGGGCAGTCTCTGTGCCAGCTTTGCTGCTGTGCCCATGGGCAGGGGCTGTGCCCCAGCTCCCAGGGGCAGAGCCTGGGCCACATGCACGGCAGGAGGGGCAGCAGCAAATGTGTTATGAAAGTGGCCTAATTACAATGAGCAGCTTCCCCCTGGCTGGAACAAGTGGACTAGAAAATTGTACTAGACTTTTCATTCAGAGACTATTAAAGAGCAGAGGAAGAGAGAACAAAATATAGCTTTTGTCACAGCTCTTTTTATTTATTTATTTATTTTTTGTATAGAGTCCTGCACATGGTCAGAAATTACTTTCAAATTAATTTAATTATCGTATTTAGTATTTGGTCTGTGATTTATTTTTTTTAACCTGCATAAAGCCCCTTGGTGTTACATTTCTCTAGTGTGAAGGTGCCAGGGCTGAGCATAAACCACAGGCAGCAAATTGAATGTGGATAATGAGGTCACCTGGGGCACTGGGCTGGGGTGGCCCTGGCTGGGGACAAACTGGGCTGAGCCCCAGGGCTGGGAATGGCTCTGGCAGCCCAGCTGGGGAGATGTGCATGGGCAGCACCTGCCTGGTGGGCCCAGGGAGGGGGCAGAGGGGTCCCAGGGCATCCCCAGGAACAGGGGAATGGCTGGAGGGGTTTACACTGGGTATTAGGGAGAAATCCTTCAACCCAAGGAAGAGTCAGGCTCTGGTTCTCTGGGTGTCACACAAGCCCAGGTGTAGTGACCTGCTCCAGCTTTGGTTTCTCTGATGTGGCTTTGGTGTCTGCACCTACAGTTCCAAGCACCACCCCAGAATGTTCACCCTGAGCTGTTCTCAGTGATGGGCTGGATTCCCCCATGGTTTATTGCTCACCCTGAGCTGTTCTCAGTGATGGGCTGGATTCCCCCCATGGTTTATTGTTCACCCTGAGCTGTTCTCAGTGATGGGCTGGATTCCCCCCGTGGTTTATTGGTTTATTGTTCACCCTGAGCTGTTCTCAGTGGTGGGCTGGATTCCCCCCATGGTTTATTGGTTTATTGTTCACCCTGAGCTGTTCTCAGTGGTGGGCTGGATTCCCCCCATGGTTTATTGGTTTATTGTTCACCCTGAGCTGTTCTCAGAGAGGTGCTGGATTCCCCCATGGTTTATTGTTCACCCTGAGCTGTTCTCAATGGTGTGCTGGATTCCCCCATGGTTTATTGCTCACCCTGAGCTGTTCTCAGTGATGGGCTGGATTCCCCCATGGTTTATTGGTTTATTGTTCACCCTGAGCTGTTCTCAGTGATGGGCTGGATTCCTCCATGGTTTATTGCTCACCCTGAGCTGTTCTCAGTGATGGGCTGGATTCCCCCATGGTTTATTGCTCACCCTGAGCTGTTCCCAGTGATGGGCTGGATTCCCCCCGTGGTTTATTGGTTTATTGCTCACACTGAGCTGTTCTCAGAGGGGTGCTGGATTCCCCCATGGTTTATTGGTTTATTGTTCACCCTGAGCTGTTCTCAGAGAGGTGCTGGATTCCCCCATGGTTTATTGTTCACCCTGAGCTGTTCTCAATGGTGGGCTGGATTCCCCCCATGGTTTATTGTTCACCCTGAGCTGTTCTCAATGGTGTGCTGGATTCCCCCCATGGTTTATTGGAGCTGTGCTGACCAGATCAAGTCCCCAGACACCTCTGGGGCTCCATGGACACCTCCTGAGTGCCCCCTTGCCCAGGCAGCTCTGCATTCCTGGCTCCTGGCCTGGCTGTGCCCTGAGTCACAGCCACCTCAGCCCACAGAGATAAAGAAATGCACTGAGTCATCCTTAACCTTCCATTCCACTCTTTAATTTGCATTAGTACCTCTAAACAATATCCCTTCTGAGCCCTCCCTCAGCTAATCTTGTAGAGAGAAAATGGATTTGGACATGTATAAAACATGGAAAGCCACAGAACCAAAAAAGTGGATGAAATTCACAGCAATCAAGCTTTTCAAGGCAGCCAGCCCAGAACCATCACGCTGGAATTAAAAATAAATTTGGCTACAGGAAATCATCCCCTGTGCTGTTCCCCTTGGTGGGCTGGTGTAGGAGGGCAGGAGGCACAGAGCCCATGGCAGGGGGAGCTGGGTGCAGCCCCAGGGCACAGAGAGCAGTGCCCAGGGTACAGAGCCCATGGCAAGGGCTGGGTGCAGCCCCAAGCACACAGAGAGCAGTGCCCAGGGTCTGGGTGCAGTCCCAAACATCAGAGAGCAGTGCCCAGGGTACAGAGCCCATGGCAAGGGCTGGGTGCAGCCCCAGGGCACACAGAGCAGTGCCCAGGGTCTGGGTGCAGCCCCAAACCCACACACAGCAGTGCCCAGGCTGGGCTCCCAGCTGGAGTGGAGTCCTGTGGGCTGGGAGAGATGGGAGGAGGGACAGGAACACTGCTGGCGACAGGGGACAGCCACAGGGACAGTGCTGGGGACAGGGACACTGCTGGGGACAGGGGACAGCCACAGGGACAGTGCTGGGGACAGGGACACTGCTGGGGACAGGGGACAGCCACAGGGACAGTGCTGGGGACAGGACATTGTTGGGGACAGGGACAGGAACACTGCTGGGGACAGGGACACTGCTGGGGACAGGGACAGGAACACTGCTGGGGACACGGGCACTGCTGGGGACAGCCACAGGGACAGTGCTGGGGACAGGGGACAGCCACAGGGACAGTGCTGGGGACAGGGACAGTGCTGGGCAAGAGGTTGAGTGTGGAAGAGAAATGGGGCTGGAATAGCATTCCCAGATTGGCTGTGGCTGCCCCTGGGTCCCTGGCAGTGCCCAAGGCCAGGCTGGGCACTGGGACACCCTGGGGCAGTGGGAGGTGTCCCTGCCATGGCAGGGCTCTGGGATGAGATGAGATTTCAAGTCCCTGCCAACCCAAACCAGTCTGTGCATTTCTCCCCCGTAAGAATTCTGTGTTTGCAGAATTGTTTTGTTTGTTTGGGCTGGTTTTGGTTTGGTTTGGTGTTTTTCCTTGCTTTGTTTGCTTTTACTCTTCCCTTTTGTTGAGTTCTGTTTTGGGTGGCGTGTTTTGCTCTGGCAGCAGCATCCCAGGCTCTGGGATTTTCTGGGGTGTGTGCCCAGGCTGCCCCAGCCCTGGTGTGGCACTTCCCTCCCAGCAGAGCCCTGTGGGATCCACTCTGACCCCGTTCTGGGGGAGCCTTTTAACACTCCTGGGCCTCAACAAAGCAGAGACTGTTCCTGTCGTGCTTCCAAAAACATTTTCTCCAGCTAAGAAATTCTTTAAATAGTCCTCACTGAGAGGCTGCTAATTTGCATGACAGCTTGATTAAACGTAACCTGCTTCCACACTTAATTTATTTTGAAACTGCCCAACGTTTTCATTCCATGCCATTAATTTTACATTAGTAGACTGGCTTGATTATTTAAGAAGGAAGGTAATTTTATCATCTTCGTTGGTGTAAGTTCAAACCCATACTGAAAAATGGTCTGAAAGTGGTTATAAATAACAAAAGCCTTTGCTCCACATAAAGATCTGTTGGACCTGGTGGTGTGATGCAGAAGGAAATGAAGATTTGGTGCTTTAGTGATCATCTTTGGCTTCAGCAGAACTTGGCTCCGCGTGGCAATGTCTATTCTGGGCCTGTGGGTTTGGGGACCCAAAAAGGCAATGATGTTTGAGGGTGCCTGTGGCACAGGTGCTCCATTTTCCCCAGGAAGTGATATTTTTAGGGAAACGGAGTCTCAGAGGCTCGGGCAGAGCTGTGGCCCTTCCCCCTGCAGTGGCTCTGCTCCAGGGATGGGCTCAGCTCTTTGCTTTCCAGGGTGCTGGGCTGGTGCCTCACCTTGGTGCCAAGTCCTGCAGGAAGGGCCCAGGCAAGATCCCCTAAAACTTATTTCTGCACTAATTTAATCAGCTTCTCTTTCCAGGGCAAGACTAGTACAGAAACAGAATATTTCAGATTTCTTGCAAAACTGGAGCCTGAACTAAAAATTATTTAGGTTATCGACCATCTGTTCTCAGAGGATGGTTTCATGAATATGGCTGTGAATGCAATTTTTAGGTAAAGCTCATGAAATTCCTCTTTTTGTTTTTTCCAATTTTTTTTTTGTTCCCTATTATCCCACACTTTTGCCCTGCAGGGAGGTTCTGGATCCTTCTGGGTCCCCTTGGTTCCTCCCTCCCTTCCTCTCCCTCTGCTCTCAGAATCTCAGCTCGCAGTGTCCATGAGGGTGGCACTGAGACATTTCTCTGTTTCAGATTTGCAAACTGAAACGTTCACTTCACCTGCTGAGCTGTCCCTGTAGACACCTACCAAGGTGTCTGAAGGTAGAACAAGCTCTCCACTAAAAAAGGATGAAATCCCTTCTGTCTCCCTTCTGCCAGTCCCCAGCAGTGGCTCTGCCTTGGACACCTCCCTGGGCAGCTGTGCCAAGGCCTGAGCACCTTTCCATGGGAAATTCCTGCTGACACAGGGATGAGAGATAACAGAGAGGAAGCTGCCCAAAGGCACATCCCAATGAGCTGGGTCTGTTTTAAACCCAGACTTTATGCAGGGCCCAACTCAACAGCACAGCAAAGATCCAGAGGTGTGCACAGCTGGGCATGGAGGAGAATCCAGAGCTTTGCTGATGTGGAAACGTGCTGGGACCTGTTTTCCCAAAGCTGCTGGCAGAGCAGAAAGGGGCAGAGGATGGAGGGAAGTATTGTATGGGAAATGAAGAATGTTTATGGGGAGAAGCTTCAGGAGCCCTGGCTAATGAGCTTGGCAGAACGGCATTAGGCACCCTCATTGTGCTGGAGAATGTTTTCATGTCAGAAACCTCCCAAAATCCAATCTTGGCAAAAAACCCATAGTGCAAAGTAATGACTAAAAGCTGAAAGTGAACAATTTCAACTTAACTGTGAAGGGAGAGTTTTAGAGGCAATTAACTGCTGCAATCAGCTCTCAGAGCAACGCAGGGCTCCTCATCCTCAGGGCTGGCTGCCTCTGCAGAAGGGACCTCGGGGCCCTTTGCTGAGCTGGATGCTGTCAGGAGGGGCTTTCTTGGGCACAGGGAAGGGAGAAATTCCTTTTTTCCCAGGGCAGAGGGGTGCAGGGCTGTCCTGAAGCCCAGCTGCTGTCACAGCAGAGCACAACCAAGGGCTCTTGTGAGGATTTCCTGGATCCAGAACTTTGTTTCTGAGTGTTAGTGGGTGTCTGTGCAATTCATTCTGTTCTTTAAATACATTAAATTATTTGATTTTAATGCTAAAAATCTGATTTCTTTAGTGACCCAAATGGAAGCTGTTGTGTGTAGGGATGTGGTTGAGAATATTCTAAAGCAGGCTGCAGGTATGGGAAAAATGCAAAACCCATTCAAGGGATGCTTGACCTCCACCTTGTCACTGTCACCCTGTGGCACGGGGCTGCACAGGGCAGCTGATCTGTCCCAGCTCCTGGAGAGCCAGTCAGAGCATTGCTGTGCCTTCCCCACAGTTATTCAGGAGACAATCTGCTCTGTGCCTCTGCTCCTGAAGCCATGATCTGTGCTGTGAGTGAGCAGCCCAGTTGAACAGTCCATTTTATCTGCAGATTGTGAGCATCAGGGCTTTGGGGAGCTGTGGTTTCTGTCAGCAGCACAGGAGCTCTGCTCTGCCTGTGTGCTGGGGGTGCTGTGCCCCTGCTCCATCCCAACAGGCTGGCAGGGCTGCTGGTGGCACGGGTGGCAGTCAGGAGGGAGAGGAACAGGGCAGGTCCATGTCCCTGAGAGCAGCTGGCTGGCCCGGGGAGCCCTGCCAGAGCTGCTCTGGCCATGCAGCCACACCAGCAGGGATTCATGTCCTTCAGCTTCCCCAGCTCCAGCACCCAGAGCTCACACAGCTCACTGGGAACAAGATGGGAAAACAGATCCAGTTCATGCACCAAACTGCATTAGAGACTGGAGCACAGGGAGCCCAGAGCTGCTGGGGCTGCCCCTGGATCCCTGGCACTGCCCCAGGCCAGGCTGGGCACTGGGGTGGAGCACCTGGGGCAGGGGCAGGTGGTGGAACTGGATGGGCTTTCTCCATGTTTCTCATTTCTCCATGTCTCTCATTCCTCCATATTTATTTTCTCATTTCTCCATTTTTTCTCATGTCTCCATTTTTACTTATTTCTCCATATTTTCGCATTTTTCCATATCTTCTCATTTCTCCATGTTTCTCATTTCTCCATATTTTCTCATTTCTCCATGTTTCCTCATTTCTCCATTCTTTCTCATTTCTCCATGTTTCTCATGTCTCCATATTTTCTCATGTCTCCATATTTTCTCATGTCTCCATGTTTTCTCATGTCTCCATATTTATTTTCCCATGTCCCCATGTTTTTTCTCATTTTTCCATATTTATTTTCCCATGTCCCCATGTTTTCTCCGGGAGCTTTTGGGATGTTTCAGACATTGTCCCGAGGGGCCTGGGGTGGGTGACAGGTCCGTGTGGGTCCTGCCAGGCTCCCAGGGGTGTTCCAGGTGATGGGAATCGCCTGCCCGGGTTTAATGAAGATATCCCACATCTTGGGGATGCAATTTCCTGACTGTCACTGTTAATGAAATCTCTCCCAGTAAAACTCGGGGTGTGACACTGCCAGGGACTGGGACAGAGACAGAATCCATTTCAGGTGAGCGCAGGAATCCAGCCTGTGAGGTACCTGTGATGTCGCAGGTGAAAATCTCTGCTAATGAACTGTGCATCAGGGTGAGACAGGAGAGAACTCCCTCGGTCTCTTCATTGACTTTGAATAATTCATTAGCTCACACTCCTCACCCATGGCAGCCGGAGGTAAATCCCACTCTGGAGCTGCTAATTACAGTTGCAGGATGAAGGGAAGCTACTAATGAGATCCAGACGAGTCCCCCAAAAGGCAGAGGCACTCCCAGGCCTGAAACACTGAACCCCGAGGTTTAGTGTGGCTTCCACAGGAGGGCAGGGAGCGCTGAGGGATCCCAGCAGGACTGGATCACAGCACAGCTCCTGCCAGGGCAGCTCAGGGTGGGCACAGCAGGGATTCCCCATGGAAAGGGGGTCAGGCACTGGCACTGCCCAGGGAGGGTTGGATGCCCATCCTGGAGGTGGCACTCGGTGCTCTGGGCTGGGACAGGGTGGGCATTGGGCACAGCTGGCACTCCATGGGCTGGGAGGGCTTTTCCAGCCCCAGGGATGCTGAGAGGAGCACAAAGTACCTGTGGCACCAAGATGGGTCCTTAGTGGTCATCCAAACACGTGGAGATGGAGAACAGGGCAGTATTTCACATTTTTATTATATATAAAAGAAGAGAGACAATAAATCTGTGTGGGTTTTAGCAGACACTTTTGTGGATAAATACACTGCTAAAATATCACCTCTGTACCGTGTCATATTTTATAGGTTATAGCAAACCCTGGTTACCTGAGTGAGGGTCTGGGTGTGCCATGTGGTCAGGGGTGTGGATCTCACGGGATGAAAAACACAGCAACAGCTTTGCACAGTAGAAATTAATATTTCTGTTGTTTGCTTCTGCAATGTAGGATGTAGAAATTGAATGCTGTGTTCAGAGTTCACGAAATTGCCTTTTTGTTGTTGGTGTTGTCTGGTTTGTTCACTACACAGACATTTGTGATGTTGCAACACATTTAAATGTGTTTTCCCTGCTGCTGGGAATGAGATATCCAGAGATCTGTGTGGGGACATGGAGAGGGACAAAAATACACTTTTAATGATTATTTTCACTGTACAAATTGCAGCTTGCTGCTCAGACAAATTCAGCTGAGTTCAAGCACTTTATCTTACTCAAGAAAATATCTCCCAGAGAAATGTGAGCAGCAGAGCCCCCCTGAGCCCAGCCCAGGAGGGTGTGAGGAGGGTGAGAAACGCTGGGAAAGCTCTGCTGGAACAGCTGCATTCCTGGGGAAACAGGGAAATATTAACACTGCACCTTCCCAATGAAGCAAATTGAGCTGGAACACACATAGCTGTGATTTGAAATGCAAGCAGCCTCTGCAAATCAATAGGAGCTCTATAAAATGGGTTCAAAGGATGCTGCAGATGAACCCTGAGGTGCAATATTCCTGTCAGGCTCAGCACACAGGTCCTGCCCTCACAGCCCACTGCTGCCTTTGTGGCACTGCTGGCACAGCTGGGGCTGCAGGAGAAGGCAGCTCCAGCCTGGGCCCAGCACGGCTCTGACAGAGCCTTGGAGCAGCAGGGAGCACAGAGCTGAGCCCAAACCTGGCACGGCTCTGACAGAGCCTTGGAGCAGCAGGGAGCACAGAGCTGAGCCCAAACCTGGCTCTGGTGCCCTTGGGCTGAGGCTCTTCCCAGCAGCTCCAGCCTGGGCCCAGCACAGCTCTGACAGAGCCTTGGAGCAGCAGGGAGCACAGAGCCCAGCCCAAACCTGGCTCTGGTGCCCTTGGGCTGGGGCTCTTCTGTGCTCAGCAGCTCCAGCCTGGGCCAAGCACGGCTCTGACAGAGCCTTGGAGCAGCAGGGAGCACAGAGCCCAGCCCAAACCTGGCTCGGGTGCCCTTGGGCTGAGGCTCTTCCCAGCAGATCCAGCCTGGGCTGGGCTCCAGACCCCAGCTCAGCTCCCTGTGGAAGAGCAGCCAGGGTCATATCTGGGGCTGGGCAGAGTGGGAATCCCCAAAATCAGAGGGGTTGGGAAAGCTGCACAAGGCCCCAGAGACAGCAGAACTGGGACTGGAGCTGAGCAGCAGCCATGAGATTGGTCAGCAGAAAATTATTTAAACTGTAGAAAAGAAAGGACAAATAGAACAATGGTGTGGGTATTAATGCTTGTCTAGAGTAACTCTCTAAGCTACAGAAAAGTTTATCTAGTGAGATATTAGGAAGGTTAAAGCTTAATAATGGAGCTCTGTGCATTGTGTTTGAAGGCTCTGGGTGAACTGGGACCTCTGGGTGTCCTGTGGGTGTCCTATGGGTGTCCTGAGGGTGTCCTGTGGGTGCCCTGGTGCCAGGGGAGCTGCTGGAACCCCCCTCCTGCAGCCCCTGTGTGGGGTTTGCAGCACTGAATGAGAAAGTGAAGCTTCCTCATTATACACAGTGACAAATAATCTGCACAAGGACTCATTAGCAGAAAGTGTAATTATTGCATCTTGCATTGAAAATTGCTTAAACCTCTATTCTTGACAAATAAAGCAGCTGACCCTTGATTAAAAGAGATGATGGGTGTGAGTAATTAGGGCCACACTAAATGTAATACATCTTCAAAGCAGCCCTGTGCAATTTGTCTTCTCTTGCCTCTTTTGAAAGCTTCTCTTGCTTGTTTGAGGTTGTTCCTCCAAGGATTCTGAGTAACTGAATTATTTTGCTGGTTGGCGAGTTGGAAAATAATTTCCTAACCTTGATCATAAAACTTCTGGGAAACACCTGGGCTTCTTCACAGCCTGAGAAATCCACTTAGGGGTAGAACAACTGTCATTTGAAAATAGAAATGTTCCCTAGGAGTTGTTGGAAAGGAAGGTGAGCAGAGCTGGTGCTCTGGCAGTCAGGAGCTGGGGCACTGCAGGAAGGCAATGTGCAGCTCTTGTCTTGTCCCTGTACCCCAGGGCAGGGCAGAGCTCTGGGGCACTGCAGGAAGGCAATGCCCAGCTCTTGGGGCTGTCCCTGTACCCCAGGACAGGGCAGAGGGGTCTGAGGCACTGCAGGAAGGCAATGCCCAGCTCTTGGGGCTGTCCCTGTACCCCAGGACAGGGCAGAGGGGTCTGGGGCACTGCAGGAAGGCAATGTCCAGCTCCTGGGGCTGTCCCTGCTCCCAGGATGGGGCAGAGCTCTGGGGCACTGCAGGAAGGCAATGTCCAGCTCTTGGGGCTGTCCCTGCTCCCAGGATGGGGCAGAGCTCTGGGGCACTGCAGGAAGGCAATGCCCAGCTCCTGGGGCTGTCCCTGTACCCCAGGATGGGGCAGAGGGGTCTGGGGCACTGCAGGAAGGCAATGCCCAGCTCCTGGGGCTGTCCCTGTACCCCAGGATGGGCAGAGCTCTGGGGCACTGCAGGAAGGCAATTCCCAGCTCCTGGGCTGTCCCTGCTCCCAGGATGGGGCAGAGCTCTGGGGCACTGCAGGAAGGCAATTCCCAGCTCCTGGGGCTGTCCCTGTACCCCAGGATGGGCAGAGCTCTGGGGCACTGCAGGAAGGCAATTCCCAGCTCCTGGGGCTGTCCCTGTACCCCAGGATGGGCAGAGCTCTGGGGCACTGCAGGAAGGCAATGTGCAGCTCTTGTATTGTCCCTGCTCCCAGGATGGGGCAGAGGGCTCAAGCACTGCAGGAAGGCAATTCCCAGCTCCTGGAGCTGTCCCTGCTCCCAGGATGGGGCAGAGCTCTGGGGCACTGCAGGAAAGCAATTCCCAGCTCCTGGGGTGTCCCTGTACCCCAGGATGGGGCAGAGGGCTCAGTGTGAGCACAGAGCAGCCCCAGGGGAAGGAGCCAGGCTGGGGAAGCTGAGGGGTCCCAGGCAGGGCACTGGGCTGTGCCAGGCCCTTGGCTCACTGCAGCCCCATTTTTAATCAAAAGGGGCTGGAAAAGCTGGGCAGGTTGGGCTTTGTCCTCCAAGGGCTGGGAAGCCACTGTGTGAAAAATGCCAATCACTTGTTTTTAACATTTTAGAAGTTTAATAGTAATAAAATGGTTATAAAAATAGTAATACAATTAGAGTAATGATAATTTGGACAGTTTGGATTAGGACAACATGAGACAATAAAAACAAAGAGTTATGGGCAGTCCAGGTGCCTCTTTCTGGGCAAAATAAGCCCAAAAAAGGACCCACATTAACAGAGGATTAACCCTTAAAAGCAATAACAGCCTGTTGCATATTCATACAGCTCATCCATGATGCACAACTTCCATTCAAACCCAGGATTCTGTCTGGGCAGTGTCAGCTCCTTCCTCTGAGTCCTGACAGCGTCTCCAGGGCTGACTAAGGCAGGAAGAAGTTCATTTCTTCTGATAAAAGGGCAATAAATTCTCTTTCTCTGAAGGATTCAGGTGTCCTGTGGCTGCTATCTCAGTGCCAGTCCTTTCTTTAAAAAAGTATCCAGCATCGTTTTTATTTTAATATTTTGTTATAACCTAAAACTATATTTACCACACTGCTTAAGAAAATTAATACAGCATCACTTTCTAACACAACACATATAACATTCATTTGAATATTTGTGAAAAGCCAATCATAAAATACACATTTTCCACATGCTGCAATGCTTCTGCTTTTACAGCACTCGTGTTTTGTGCAGTAAGGAACCTTGGCTTTTCATTGATAATTGAAATCTGTACAGGTCACAGAACCCTTGGAGAGCTCATCTGTTCCTGACCTGAAATGTTTCTCTTGCTGTAAATCAAATACACATTGTTTGTTTGTGTGCATTAATTAGTTAATTTCTCTCACAGTGATATAAATTCAGCGTTCCATAATCAGTGTTCTGCCTTTCTGGAGTCTGCCATGGTGGAACCTTGATGCCATGGAAATCCCAGGGCACAGGACTCTGCCATCAGATTCCATAAGCAGTGGAAATCTTTGTTCCTCAGATTAGAAATCCAAGGGCTTTCAGCCTTTAAAGGAAATTGGAATTTTTCCCTCCCTGCTGTCATCTGGGAATGCCCAGGAGTGGATCTCACGTGTGGGCAGGACACAACAAAAATGCCAAACCTGGAGCCACGGAATTGTCCAATGTGCTGGGCTGGGCAGGACCAGCAGGACCCAGAGCTGCTCCTGCTCTGTGCAGAGCAAACAGCAGTGAGGGGCTGCAGCTCCTCGTGCTCTGTGCAGAACCAGCAGCAGTGAGGGGCTGCAATTCCTCCTGCTCTGTGCAGAACCAGCAGCAGTGAGGGGCTGCAGCTGCTCCTGCTCCTGTGCAGAGCAAACAGCAGTGAGGGGCTGCAGCTCCTCCTGTGCAGAGCAAACAGCAGTGAGGGGCTGCAATTCCTCCTGCCCTGTGCAGAGCAAACAGCAGTGAGGGGCTGCAATTCCTCCTGTGCAGAGCAAACAGCAGTGAGGGGCTGCAATTCCTCCTGTGCAGAGCAAACAGCAGTGAGGGGCTGCAATTCCTCCTGTGCAGAGCAAACAGCAGTGAGGGGCTGCAGCTGCTCCTGCTCTGTGCAGAGCAAACAGCAGTGAGGGGCTGCAATTCCTCCTGCCCTGTGCAGAGCAAACAGCAGTGAGGGGCTGCAATTCCTCCTGCTCTGTGCAGAGCAAACAGCAGTGAGGGGCTGCAGCTCCTCCTGTGCAGAGCAAACAGCAGTGAGGGGCTGCAATTCCTCCTGCCCTGTGCAGAACCAGCAGCAGTGAGGGGCTGCAATTCCTCCTGCTCTGTGCAGAACCAGCAGCAGTGAGGGGCTGCAGCTCCTCCTGCTCTGTGCAGAACAAACAGCAGTGAGGGGCTGCAGCTCCTCCTGCTCTGTGCAGAACAAACAGCAGTGAGGGGCTGCAGCTCCTCCTGCTCTGTGCAGAACCAGCAGCAGTGAGGGGCTGCAATTCCTCCTGCTCTGTGCAGAGCAAACAGCAGTGAGGGGCTGCAGCTCCTCCTGCTCTGTGCAGAGCAAACAGCAGTGAGGGGCTGCAGCTGCTCCTGTGCAGAACAAACAGCAGTGAGGGGCTGCAATTCCTCCTGTGCAGAACCAGCAGCAGTGAGGGGCTGCAGCTGCTCCTGTGCAGAACAGCAGCAGTGAGGGGCTGCAGCCCGGCTGGGAGGCCATGGGCAGGGCAGGGTGTGCCAGCAGAGCCACATCTGCTGCTCCAGCCACGGCCAGTGGGACTGGGAGCCATGCCAAGGGCTGGCACAGAGGCTGTGCTGTGCCCAGGGCAGAGCAGGGCAATGCATGACCCTGGAGATGGGAGCTCAGCCCTGGAAGGCTCCACAGAGCTGCTCCAGCCCCCCAGGGTGATCCACCTTGGCTTGGTCCTGAATGGGAAAACAGATCTGAGGTCCCTGTTGCCTCCTCCTGATGAGGTCTCACTCGTTCAGGGCTTTGTGAGGTCCCTGTCACCTCCTCCTGATGAGATCTCACTCGTTCAGGGCTTTGTGAGGTCCCTGTTACCCCCTCCTGATGAGGTCTCACTCGTTCAGGGCTTTGTGAGGGACTCAGGGAAGGGGCTGTGCTGGGAGGGACCCTGGGCCTGGACCCACAGCCCTGGGGCTGCCCCTGGCTCTCCCTGCTGTGCTGCACAACGTGGGGCTCTGCTCCAGAGCAGGACAGGCACCTTTTCTGCTCCTGAGAGTTGTCTCAGTGACTCGTTTGTGCAGTTTCAGTGATAAATTAGCCAATATTGCCGAGTAGCCACGTCCTAAATCCCGTTTTTGTTTCCTTGGGCCCTTCAGGAGTCATTTTTAGTCTGGCCACGAATGTTGTCTGTAGAGAAAGAAATGCCAGCACTGAGGCTGGCCCTGGAACGTGGCTGTGCTTTCCTTGCCACCTGAATTTTCCATTTCCTTCCCACAAATGAGAGTGGAGTTTGGTAACACAAGTGGGAGTTGTGACTTCTGTCAGAATTAGAGAATAGATTCACCTGGTTCTTTTCATCTGGGCCCGAAGGCAGGCTCTGCACATCCCAGCTCCCATCTCCTGCACTGATTTCCCAGGCAATCTCAGCAATCTGGACTAAGTGTGGTTTTATTTAGGGTGGGTGCTGCTGACATGGCCACAAACACTCCCCAAAGCTCTCTCCCATCCTGCTGATTGCTTTGTGTGAGCAACAGGCAGAGAATAAATATGAAGAGCAAGACTTGGAGGCAACTTAATAAAGCTGCCCTGCTGTCAATGCAGCGAGGGCAATTTCAGTGGTTGAGAAGGAGAATGAGTGTAAAATATGAGATGAGGCAGCGTGGGACAGGCTGCAGGCAGAGATGGATGTGAGCTGAGCTCGGGGGTCTGCCATCCCAAATTCTCCACCCACACACTCATTTATTTTCATTTAATGTGTTTTTAATACCAGCATTTGGGTCTGCCTGCATTTTGAACTGCATTATCTGCATAGAAATGCCTGGGTTGTGGCTGAGAGTCCTCAGAGATGTTTGTGAATCTGAAGAGAGATTTATTATTCCTGTTAATGTCACAGGATCCCAGACCAGGTTGGGTTGGGAGGGACCTTGAAGCTGATCCCATTGCCCTGTTCCATGGCAGGGACACCTCCCACTGCTCCAGCCCCAGTGCCCAGCCTGGCCTTGGGCACTGCCAGGGATCCAGGGGCAGCCACAGCTGCTGTGGGCTGTGTGCCCAGCTGTGCCCAGCTGTGCCAACACCACCACCCTGCTCCTGTGGGCTGTGTGCCCAGCTGTGCCCAGCTGTGCCCCACCACCACCACCCTGCTCCTGTGGGCTGTGCCAGCCCAGCTGTGCCCAGCTGTGCCCCACCACCACCCTGCTCCTGTGGGCTGTGCCAGCCCAGCTGTGCCAACACCACCACCACCCTGCTCCTGTGGGCTCTGTGCCCAGCTGTGCCAACACCACCACCACCCTGCTCCTGTGGGCTGTGCCAGCCCAGCTGTGCCCAGCTTTGAGCTGCTCCTGTGGGCTGTGCCAGCCCAGCTGTGCCCAGCTTTGAGCTGCTCCTGTGGGCTGTGCCTGCCCAGCTGTGCCCAGCTGTGCCAACACCACCACCCTGCTCCTGTGGGCTGTGTGCCCAGCTGTGCCCAGCTGTGAGCTGCTCCTGTGGGCTGTGTGCCCAGCTGTGCCCAGCTGTGAGCTGCTCCTGTGGGCTGTGCCTGCCCAGCTGTGCCCAGCTTTGGGCTGCTCCTGTGGGCTGTGCCTGCCCAGCTGTGCCCAGCTATGCCCCACCACCACCCTGCTGCTGAGCCCTCCAGGCTGCCCCTTGGAGCCGCTGCCAGGCAGCTCCAGCCTGGTGCTGGATTGTGGAATTTAGCAGTGAGGCAGCACCAGACACTTCCATCACCTTCATGGGCCTCTCAATTGAATCTGGAGAGGGATTTATGGGTTTAATACCTCAGGTTCTGCTGAGTTTATCAGCTGTCAGAGAGCACCAAGCACCCTGGGCCTTTCCCTGTGACTCTGAAATGCTCCAAAATGCCCCAATTCTCTCGAGCTCCTGCCCACCTCCCCGTGCCAGCAGCATGTCCTTGGGCACAGCTCCTGCCCTGGCTGGGAGAGCTGCAGGGCTCCATGCAGCCCTTTGGATTCTCAGCATGGTTGGTCTGTTTTTCCTTTTCTGATTGCCAGAATTATTTTCCCTGCCTCCCCCTTTGCTCCAGGTTTTTCCTCAGTGCCTGATGGTGATGAGGAGATGAGGACAGAAATCCTGTGTGTTATCTCCCTGCTCTCAGCAGGAGCTCTCTTTAGCTTTAACCATTACAGCAAATGTCAGATGTGTTTGTAACTGGGAATCTTCCCTTTATGGGACTCTTTTTTCCCTGTTTATGGGATTTGTTGGGTGCCCATCCCTGGAGGTGGCACTCGGTGCTCTGCTCTGGGGACAAGGTGGGCGTCGGGCACAGCTGGGACTCGATGGCTTTTCCAAACTTCAGGAATCTGGGATTGGCTGAAGGACAAGGGGAAGGGGAGGCACGGGGTGAGCAGGGGACAGGCAGGGACATTCCCGAGGGGCTCCCAGGGCTCAGCTCCCCTCCTGTCTGTCTGCTGGGCTCCCAAGTGTGGTGGTGCTCACAGGGGTCCCAGGATGAGTGAAGAGATGAGAATGTTGACTCCATGTTGCAGAAGGCTGGTTTGTTACTTTATGATATATATTGTATTAAAAGAAAATGATATATTAAAACTATACTAAAAGAATAGAAGAAAGGATTTCATCAGAAGGCTTGAATGGAATGGAATGGTATGGAATGGAATGGAATGGAATGGAATGGAATGGAATGGAATGGAATGGAATGATAAAAGCTTGTGACTCTCAGAGGTTCTGAGCCAGCTGACTGTTATTGGCCATTAATTAGAAACAAACAATGTGGACCAATCCCAGATGCACCTGTTGCATCCCACAGCAGCAGATAATCAATGTTTGCATTTTGTTCCTGAGGCCTCTCAGCTTCTCAGGAGGAGAAACCCCAAGGAAAGGATTTTCCATAAAAGATGTCTGTGACAGCAGAGCTGCTCAGGAAGGGCACAGCGGGCACAGCCCTGGGATAACAGAAGGAGGAATGAGGGACAGCTCATGATGGAGCCCTGGGATAACGGAGGGAGGGATGCAGGAGGGCTCATGACAGAGCCCTGGGATAACGGAGGGAGGGATGCAGGAGGGCTCATGACAGAGCCCTGGGATAACGGAGGGGGGATGCAGGAGGGCTCATGACAGAGCCCTGGGATAACGGAGGGAGGGATACAGGAGGGCTCATGATGGAGCCCTGGGATAACGGAGCAGGGGATGCAGGAGGGTTCATGACAGAGCCCTGGGATAACGGAGCAGGGGATGCAGGAGGGCTCATGATGGAGCCCTGGGATAACGGAGCAGGGGATGCAGGAGAGCTCATGATGGAGCCCTGGGATAACGGAGGGAGGGATGCAGGAGGGTTCATGACAGAGCCCTGGGATAACGGAGGGAGGGATGCAGGAGAGCTCATGATGGGGCCCTGGGATAACGGAGGGGATGCAGTGCAGGAGAGCTCAGCGCTGGGGCCGCAGCTGGGCACACACACGAGGTACAAACTGTGGGTTCAGCCGCCGTCTGTGCCCCGCTGGGCAGGCAGCACACGGGCAGGGTCGCTCCACAGGGTGATGAATCCCCGGTGCACAGCGTGGGAGATGCTGTCTGTGGTCCTGGTGCCGAGCTGGGCTCCCCCGGCTCCTCCAGCTCCCTTTCCATGGCAGACGGGCACCGTGAGCCGGGGCCTGAGCTGGGGCACGGCCGGGCTTCGCTCGGGGGGCAGCGCCAGGGGCAGAGGGCGAGGGGCGGGGGAGCCTCCCTGCCCTGGGGTCTGGGGTGGGAGATCCGGAGGGGCACAAACCTTCTTATAGGGGCACAAACCTTCTTACAGGGAACAGACCTTCTTATAGGGGAACAAACCTTCTTATAGGGGCACAAACCTTCTTATAGAGGGGCACAAACCTTCTTATAGAGGGACAAACCTTCTTATAGGGGAACAAACCTTCTTATAGGGGCACAAACCTTCTTATAGAGGGGCACAAACCTTATAGGGGAACAAACCTTCTTATAGGGGAGCAAACCTTCTTATGGAGGGACACAAACCTTCCTATAGAGGGACAAACCCATCTTATAAGGGAACAAACCTTCTTATAGAGGCACAAACCATCTTATAAGGGAACAAATCATCTTATAGAGGCACAAATCATCTTATAGGGGCACAAACCTTCTTATAGAGGCACAAATCATCTTATAGATGGGCAAACCTTCTTATAGATGGACAAACCTTCTTATAGATGGACAAACCTTCTTACAGAGGCACAAACCCATCTTACAGAAGCACAAACCCATCTTACAGAAGCACAAACCCGTATTATAGAGGCACAAGAATCTTTAGAGAGGCACAGAGCCATTGGCAGAGCCCTGCCCAGCCCGGGTGTTGTGTGGGTGGGAGCAGGGTGAATGCAGCCCTGGGATGGGGCCGTGTTTCTGGGAAGAGCCTGTGCTCTGCTGCATTTTCCAGAACTGGTCACAAACAGTTCCAGTGTGTGCAGTGCCTCCTCTGACCCCTGCCGTGCTCACCCTTGGATCAGCTGCTTTCCTGGCAGGACACTCCAAACCCCACAGGGGCTCCATCAGCAGCTCCAGTTGGTTTCCAGCACACTCTCAAATCAGCTTTTCCTCCAAGATCCCTGGCCCGGAGGAGCTGTGCTGATACCTGCCTGCAGGGCTGTGCTGGGGTTACTGAGTTTTAATGCACTTAATTCAGGACTACGAAGCACTCAGTGAGCAGCTCTCTGGAACTGTTTTTCTCAGCTAACAAATATTTCTCTGTATTTTAGAAGAAGTCAAGGGTCTTTTATTTTCGCCTTCACTTGAAGCATGATTTTTTTTAAAAATAAGATTGTGGATTGTGGAATGAAGGCAAGCAAGAAAAAGATTTGTTTCTCTCCTCTTCTCGAAATAGGATTTTTTTTGGTTCAGCTTTGTTTCCCAGCTGAACACTTTGGGAGATTTAGAAGCGTTTTTGCTGCAGCGTGGTAGCGAGCAGAGTTATCAGCAAATGGCCTGTGGCTTTAGCATCAATATCATCCCTGCAGCAGCACCTGCTCTGCAGGAGGGGAGCAGCTGCGGGGCTGGGAGCACAAATGAAACCTTGATGGATTCACAGCCTGCTCCCATTCCCTCCCATCCATCCCATTATCCCATCCCATCCCATTCCATTATCCCATCCCATCCCATCCCATTCCATTATCCCATCCCATCCCATCCCATCCCATCCCATCCCATCCCATTATCCCATCCCATCCCATCCCATCCTATCCCACTATCCCATCCCATCCCACCCCATCCCATCCCATCCCATCCCATCCCATCCCATCCCATCCCATTATCCCATCCCATCCATCCCATCCCATCCATCCCATCCATCCCATCCCATTCCATCCCATCCCATTATCCCATCCCATCCATCCCATCCCATCCCATCCCATCCCATCCCATCCCATCCCATCCATCCCATCCCATTCCATCCCATCCCATTATCCCATCCCATCCATCCCATCCCATCCCATCCCATCCCATCCCATCCCATCCCATCCCATCCCATCCCATCCCATCCCATCCCATCCCATTATCCCATCCCATTATCCCATCCCATTATCCCATCCATCCCATCCCATCCCATCCCATCCCATCCCATCCCATCCCAGCCCAGCCCAGCCCAGCCCAGCCCAGCCCCTCCTGCTGCTCTGGCTCAGCCCCAGGGCCAGGCTGGGCTGGGAGGGGCAGAGCCTCTGGGTTTGTGTGCAGGGGTCAGTGCTGGGAGAGGAGTGTGAGGCTGCAGGGAGCTGGGTTTGTGTCCTGGGAGGGGCAGAGCCCCCGGGTTTGTGTGCAGGTGTCAGTGCTGGGAGAGCAGTGTGAGGCTGCAGGGAGCTGGGTTTGTGTCCTGGGCTGGGACAGTGCGGCCAGGGATGGAGGGACGGGACATGGGAATGGCTCCAGTGCCCAAGGGCAGGGATGGATGGAGATTGGGAACTGGGAATTGTTCCTGGCAGGGTGGGCAGGGGCTGGGATGGGATTCCCAGATTTGCTGTGGGTGCCCCTGGATCCCTGGCAGTGCCCAAGGCCAGGCTGGGCACTGGGACACCCTGGGACAGTGGAAGTGTCCCTGCCATGGCAGGGGTGGCACTGGGTGGCTCTGAGGTCCCTCCCAGCCCACTCCTCTCCATTCTCTGGCTCTGTGCTGGCTCAGGGGCTGCACCCAGGGCTGTTTGTCCCAGTGGCTCTGCCCAGGCAGCTCCTGCTGGGTTTTCCTCCCAGCTCCACGGCCCAGCTCCAGCCCTGAGCACCCACCCAGCTCATTCCCTGCCCACCTGGCAGCCCCTGCCAGCACAGGCTGGCAATGCTGGCAATCAGAAAAGGAAAACCATCCCCAGTGCAGTTAAACACTGCCCTGGAGGGCTCTGCAGCTGTGTGTTCCCTGCTCAAACCCCCAGATCCATTCTGACAGGCTCTGATATGAGCAAATGTGGCCAAAGAGATTTTTCCTCACTGGGGCGATGCCTCATTCCTTTTCTGGTGCTTTTCACTCCAGCTTTTATAGCTTGCTCTGAGAAGATTGAGATGTTTTATTCCTACTCCATTAAAAAATAAAACACTGGTGCAAACTAAATGTTAGTTTGAGAAACAAAGTGTGAGAAATCGGCTGTGATTGCACTGTGGTGGAAAATCTTCCTGTTTTATTGAGGCATAGTCAGTGTGGATCAGTTCTGCTGGGAAGAGCAGCCCAGGGACCTACAGCCAAAGGGAAAATGTGTGTGGAAAGGCTGCTCAC
This sequence comes from Geothlypis trichas, assembly GCA_009764595.1. NCBI lineage: Eukaryota > Metazoa > Chordata > Aves > Passeriformes > Parulidae > Geothlypis > Geothlypis trichas. The sequence goes on along the minus strand of CM019909.1, from coordinate 31,142,759 downwards.
CCTGCCAAGAAACTCACCCACTGTGACCTAACATCTTCCTGACAGGGGCTTAGAAAAAGTCCTTTGAATCCATTCTCTGCAATTCCCATAAACATGGGTAGTGCAAAGATTTCCTATTCCAGTCACTTACCCCTCCAGCATTAATGGAGAAACCTCAGCCAGAATTCTTCTCTCATTATGCATTCTTTAAAAAAAACAAACCCCAAACCCACAACTGAAAGCTTTTTCTTCCTGAGTCCAAGTGTGTCAGTTCCAAATTCATGGGATCGTTGCAGGTGGAAAGGTTTGTTCCTCCTGACAGCTGTCAGCTTCACTGGGGATGCAAATTAATATTGAAGGACAGCAAATGAATGGCAGGAGAAATCTTGAAAATCTCCTCAGCCCGAGACATTCGGGTGCAGACTTTTAATGCACTGAAATATGAATTGCAAGTAGGCAAATTGCTGAGGGGTGGGGTGTGAGGGGAAGGGGCAGATCCCTCTGACAGCCCAGAGCAGACAAAGCAAAGCATTGCAGAGCCCACCTGGACAGACAGACAGACAGACAGGCAAACAAACAGACAAACAGATGAACAGACAGACAGACAGACAAACAGACAAACAGATGAACAGACAGACAAACAGGCAAACAGATGAACAGACAGACAAACAGACATACAGACAAACAGATGAACAGACAGACACTGGAGGCACTTGGGTGGTTCAGTGGAGGAAATTGAATTTCTGTCGTTATCACTCAGTTGTTGCTCGCTTCTTTCCACAGCTAAATTATTTTACAAATATTGGCCTCTCCTGTTTGACGAGAGCAAGCAGCCTCATGTTGTGCCAGGGGAGGCATGGTCACATCCACCCTCTTTTTTTTTGGCTGTGAATTTTCAATTCTTGCCCCAGTGCTGCTGGGAGAAGCTGCAGTTGTCAGAGCATTGGTTGTATAGATTTACTTCTGTGGGAGTGCTGTGGTACTTTGTGCTATAAAACCTCAGGACTGGAGAGCAGCACAGGAAAATTTAGGCTGAGTAATTTTTCCGGATCAATAAATGCATCCGTGAGCAGAAGGGGCTGGAGGCTGAGCCCTCATCCATCACTGGCCCTGGAACCCAGTCAGGGCCAGAGCTTTGTCATCCCAGCTCTGGCGCTGGGCACAGCGCTGCTCCTGCTCCCAGAAAATGAATTTATTGACAGCTGGGCCTGGGTCGATTGCAGCCCGGCTCTTCCTTGGGCAGGAGTTTTCCTCTGGTGAGCAAGGAAAGGCTGGGCATGGCAGCTGGAGCAGGCAGGGGTTTGTGCAGGCACAGCCCAGCCTGGAGCAGGGCAGGGGTTTGTGCAGGGAACAGCCTGGAGCAGGCAGGGGTTTGTGCAGGTACAGCCTGGAGCAGGGCAGGGGTTTGTGCAGGCACAGCCCAGCCTGGAGCAGGGCAGGGGTTTGTGCCATCACAGCCCAGCCTGGAGCAGGACAGGGGTTTGTGCCATCACAGCCCAGCCTGGAGCAGGGCACAGCAGAGGTTTCCATTGCACGCTGCGTGGAGGAGACCAATAAATAATTAGTAACTAATAACAAATAACAGGAAAGGTCCCTGCCCACTGTCCAGCTCTGGAGCTGTCCCTGGCTATTCCCACACAGCAGCTCCCTGTCCCACCTTCCCACTGGGGCTGGGAGCAGAATTTACACTGGGGCAGGGGTTTCTGCTTCTGTTCTCCAAAAGAGATCCGTTTGCAAGAGGTTGGTTTCACATTCAGCATTCCTGAGTGACCTGTTTAGCTTTTCCTGATGTATTTCTTCCTGATATATTTTTATATACTTGCATTTTTAGGTGTAACTCTTGATTTGCTTCTGGTCAACAACACTCCCTTCTCAGTTATCTTTTATATCTGGTTATCTTTTACCTATCTGGTTATCTTTTATATGCCATAGAGTGAATTAATTATAGCAGGGGAAAAAACCTCTTGGAATGCAGTTTGTGCACATGTTTGTCACAGCGGTCTGTTTAGCGAGACAAAATTAAATCAAGGGAAATCTAATGGAATAGAAAATCAGACCTCCCCAAGGGAACTGCTGTGGTTCCTTGGAAGCTCGACAGGAACATGTGCATGATAATCCCAAGGGTTTAGAAATACATAAAAATGAAGTTATTGCTGCTCCCATTGGAAGGGGCTGCCGGGGCAGTGGGGCAGCCGCTGTCCCTGCAGGTGTTCAGGAAATGTGTGGCAGTGGCTCTGTGGTGTCCCTGTGGCCATGGGGGTGTGCAGACAGAGTCTGGGCTTGAGGATCCCAGAGATCTTCCTAACTTTCACAGTCCTGGGATTCTGGGATTTGTTCTCCAGCTGGGGTCAGCCTGGCTGGTGATTGCTGGGAGCATCTCCAGGTGTTGGGAAGTGTGCTCTGGAACTGTGGATGCCCACAGGGGTTTGGCTCAGGAGGGTTCCAGAAGAGAAGCACAGAACTATTGAGGCTGTTGGAAAAGGGACTCAGCCAGCCCAGGCTCTGCTCAGGTGCCACCACCCCACTGAGCACTCTGAGCCCTGCTGTCCCCTCCTGTCCCTGCAGTGGTTTTCTCCTCGTCCTTCTGCACTGAGCACACCTGGCTTGGTCTGGGGGTACGAGGGGCTGGGGTGTTCTCTGGGTGTTCTATGGATGTTTTATAGGTGTTTTATGGGTGTTTTTTGGCGTGTTTTATGGGTGTTCTATGGGTGTTCTATGGGGTGTTCTATGGGTGTTCTATGGGGTGTTCTATGGATGTTCTATGGGTGTTTTTATGGGGTGCTTTGTGGGTGTTCTATGGATGTTCTATAGGTGTTCTCTGGGGTGTTCAATGGGTGTTATCTGAGTGTTCTATGAGTGTTCTATGGGGTGTTTTATGGGTGTTCTATATGGGTGTTCTATGGGTGTTCTGTAGGGTGTTCTCTGGGGTGTTTTGCGGGGTGTTTTATGGGTGTTCTATGAATGTTCTATGGGATGTTTTATGGGTGTTCTATGGGTGTTTTATGGGGTGTTTTGTGGAGTGTTCTATAGGGTGTTCTATGGGTGTTCTCTGGGGGTTTTTATCGGGTGTTTTGTGGCTGTTCTGTGAATGTTCTATGGGGTGTTTTATGGAGTGTTTTATGGGTGTTCTATGGGTGTTTATGGGGTGTTTTATGGGTGTTCTATGGGTGTTTATGGGGTGTTTTATGGGTGTTTTATGGGGCACGTCTCTCCAGCAGGGCCTGGCTGATACTCCCACAGCCCCACAGGATGCAGAGCCCACCCCAGGGATGTGCTGGGCTGCCAGGAGAGGTTTGTTCTGCTCTGCATCTCCTGGTGCTTTAGCACTGCACTTCTGGGAAACCTTGGGAAGCTGAGATCCCGGGGGTCAGGTCATTCCCTTCCTGCAGCAGGCAGGAATGTTCCCATCCCTTGGAACGGGAATGTTCCCATCCCTTGGAACGGGAATGTTCCCATCCCTTGGAATGGGAATGTTCCCATCCCTTGGAACAGGAATGTTCCCATCCCTTGGAACAGGAACGTTCCCATCCCTTGGAATGGGAATGTTCCCATCCCTTGGAACGGGAATGTTCCCATCCCTTGGAACGGGAATGTTCCCATCCCTTGGAATGGGAATGTTCCCATCCCCTGAAATGTTCCCCTCCCCTGGAACGGGAATGTTCCCATCCCTTGGAACGGGAATGTTCCCATCCCTTGGAATGGGAATATTCCCATCCCTTGGAATGTTCCCATCCCTTGGAATGGGAATGTTCCCATCCCTTGGAACAGGAATGTTCCCCTCCCTTGGAACAGGAATGTTCCCATCCCTTGGAATGGGAATGTTCCCATTCCCTGAAATGTTCTCCTCCCCTGGAATGGGAATGTTCCCATCCCTTGGAACGGGAATGTTCCCATCCCTTGAAATGGGAATGTTCCCATCCCCTGAAATGTTCTCCTCCCCTGGAATGGGAATGTTCCCATCCCTTGGAACGGGAATGTTCCCATCCCTTGAAATGGGAATGTTCCCATCCCCTGAAATGTTCTCCTCCCCTGGAATGGGAATGTTCCCATCCCTTGGAACGGGAATGTTCCCATCCCTTGAAATGGGAATGTTCCCATCCCCTGAAATGTTCTCCTCCCCTGGAATGGGAATGTTCTCATCCCCTGGAATGTTCCCATCCCCTGGAATGTTCCCATCCCTTGGAATGTTCCCATCCCTTGGAACGGGAATGTTCCCATCCCGTGAAATGTTCCCCTCCCCTGGAATGGGAATGTTCTCATCCCCTGGAATGTTCCCATCCCCTGGAATGTTCCCATCCCCTGGAATGTCCCTGCAATCCCTGCGGGAAGGGCCCAGCTCAGATTACATTGCATATGCAAATCAGGTAATTAGTCAGTAGCTCGCACAATTGCACATTTTGCATGGGTAATTCTGCAAACCGGGCCTCAGGTGCGGATGCTCATCGCTTTCCACACGTGCCACTCATTGATTTATTTCAATGGCTTTTTTCACACCCAGATCTCTGTGTGCCCTGAGCAGCAGAAGCTCCCGTCCCTTGGAAAGGCAGGGCTGTGCTGGATTGCAATTTCCCAGGGGAGGGGAGAACAGTTCTCTTCATTTTCACTCCATAGTTTGTTTATAATGGGAATCAGCTCCTGGTAGAATATTTGCAATAAAAAGCTTTGAAATTGATTAAATGCCTGAGGTTCCTCTTGGCCATTAACCAAAGCTGGCAGCCATTTATTGCTCTGAGCAGAGCAGGCAGCAGAGATAATCCCCTCAATGTAATCAGTGCCTGCAAGAGAATGGAGTGTAAACAGCAGCGGGGTGGTGTCGAAGTTCGGGATTTGGGAATGGTTCAGGAATATCACATTACCAGCCCCAGAATCTTTCCTGCAGCACTGGGACACTGGCACCTTCCCTGGGCTCCCAGGAAGCAGCACCCACACCCCAAACCGCCCAGTTCCTGTCCAGCTGTGGGCAAAAAATCCATTTCTGGAACACACACCTGAGTTCATTTCTCACTGGAGCTCGGGGTTTTTCTAGGCCACCTCTTACCCTGAATATTCTCCCTCTGCAGTCTCTGCCTGTGTACAATAGAGCCAATTAGTCAGATCTCAATCAGCTCCAGCCTGGGTTTAATGAGGGCTCCTTTGAAGCTGCATCCTTGGGGCTGAGGCAGTTCCCTGCTCCTCCTTGGGAGAGCTGCTCCACTTCATGGCAGTGTTTGCTCTCTGCCATCCCAAGGCTGCTGCTGCTGCTTGGCCAGGACCCTGGCATGGGGGCTGGGGTCTGCTGTGGGAGGTCAGACCCTCCAGTGGTGCCCAGGGGGCCATGGTGGGGTTATGGGGTGGAGATGGTCCATGACAGGAGCTCCTTCTGCTCCCGGCACCTGCAGCACCCCCAGAGCTGCAGCTCCTGTGGTGAGCCCAGCCCTGCAGGAGCCCCTGGGGGCTGAGATCCCAATCCCTCAGCACAGGGTGTGTGGGGTGGCCCTGGTGGGCTGAGATCCCAATCCCTCAGCACAGGGTCTGTGGGGTGGCCCTGGTGGGCTGAGATCCCAATCCCTCAGCACAGGGTCTGTGGGGTGGCCCTGTTGTGTCTCCTTGTTCTTCTAAAGTTCTTCTTCTGATGTTCTTCTGAGCCTTCTATGTTTACATTTTTGTAATGGGGCTTCTCACACATTTTTCATGTAAACAATCATTGTTTTGCATTCCTTTCTGGAGGAGGAGAGAATTGATGAACTGTTGGTTTGACCAGTGGAGAAGTGGCAATTTCATCCTCCAATCCACGGTCACTTTTGGAATTCCATAAATATCAAGGTCCAAAACCAAATCGCCCCTTTTTTGCCTTGGACATCCCAGAGTGTGAGTGTCATTTATTTCATGCAATAGTGCAACTCTGGAGGGCTGAGACCCCAATACCTCAGCACAGGGTGTGTGGGGTAAGCCTGGCCCTGCAGGAGTGCCCAGGCCCACAGGGCTACTTTGGGGCCTGTTTTGCCTCACAGGGATACTTTAGGGCCTGTTCCATGGCTCACAGGGATGCTTTGGGGTTGTTTTGCCTCACAGGGATATTTTGGGGCCCGTTTTGCCTCACAGGGAAGTTTTGGGGCCTGTTCTATGGCCCACAGGGATGTTTTGGGGCTGATTTGGCTCACAGGGATGCTTTGGGGCCCATTTTGGCTCTCAGGGATGTTTTGGGCCCGTTTTGGCTCACAGGGATGTTTTGGGGCCTGTTCCATGGCCCACAGGGATGTTTTGGGGCCCGTTTTGGCTCACAGGGATGTTTTGGGGCTGTTTTGCCTCACAGGGATGCTTTGGGGCTGTTTTGGCTCTCAGGGATGTTTTGGGGCCCGTTTTGGTTCACAGAGATGTTTTGAGCCTGTTTTGGCTCACAAGGATGCTTTGGAGCTGTTTTGCCTCACAGGGATGTTTTGGGGCCTGTTCCATGGCCCACAGGGATGTTTTGGGCCCGTTTTGGCTCACAGGGGTGTTTTGGGGCCCATTTTGGCTCTCAGGGATGTTTTGGGGCCATGCTGGGAGGGCTGGGCTGGGCTCAGGCTGGGACCAGGGGGTCCCTCCCTGGCAGGGCCTGAAGGGCTCGGGGTGTCCCCAGGCCAGGAGCTGCCTCTGCTCCTGGCAGGGCTTTGCTCTGCTGCTGCCTCTGCTCCTGGCAGGGCTTTGCTCTGCTGCTGCCTCTGCTCTGGCTCTGCCATGGAACAGCCCGGCCCTGGGACACAAGTTTCCAGAATTCATCTTTTGCTGATCCTCCCCTTGCCAAACACATTCCTCCCTTCAGACCTGAGTGCTGGCTGCTGGCTGCAGCATGGACATTGTCCTGGAGCTGTAGAGATGGCAAACGTGTGGGTTCCAGCTCCAGGAAATCCTTGGGAAAGCTTCAGAGGTGCTTGTCTGAGGAATTAAAGTCATCACCTGGAAAGGACAATATTTACAGTATCTCTCTGCTTCCATTTCACAGCCTCAGTGTAAATCCTGACTTCCACACAAATTTATTATTTACCTTTGTCGCTGGAGACCTTGTCTGGAGTTATTTATCATATATATTGTGTGTGATTATATTTCAACTTCAAATTACCACTGGCAGACACGAGCATGCCTTGGCATCTCTCTTTATTACACTTTGTGCTCAGCAATTCATTTTGCCTGATGGAGCCAGGGTGTCACACGGGCAGGTCCATGATTTATTGCTGTGCTTCCAGACTTTTTGTCTTGAGCCTCCACCTGTTCCCCAGCTGTTATTGGAGCATGTGTCTCACTTTGGGAGGGTTGGAGCTGTGTCTAATGCAATTCCTCTCTGCAATCCCACTGATTGTGTGGGGCTCTGTAATCAGCACTGGAAATCTCCTGCTCCTCTCCCTTGTTCTGGGTGTGTGTGCAGCTCACAGCAGATTGCAAATGCTGCTTGCTCTGCTCAGCTGGGACATCAAAGCAAACTCTGATTTAAGCCCAGGTGGCTCAGAGGTCAAAATCAACAGCACTGAGGTGTGCAGGAACCAGTGAGCAGTGGCACTGTGGGATCAGGGAATCCCAGGCTGGGCTGGGTTGGGAGGGACCCTAAACCCACCTGGTGAGGTGCATTTCTTCAAGGGGATCCACTTTATTTGGGGTGTAATGCTAAAACTGGACTGTGTCTAGTTGTTCTTCCTAATTCAAGCTGTGACATGTTCAAGGAAATTGTTCATAACAGGAAGATTTTCTTTCCCCTCCAAGTGTTTCATAACTCTGATAGCATTGGCTCATGTACAGCCAAATCTGTGCCCTCAGTGAACCCCTGGCATCACACCAGTGGCACCTGTTGGGGTTTCTGCCACGCCTGACCAAAAGCTGATGGAGTTTTCTCCAGGGGTTTCTGCTGTTTGTGAGGCCAGGGTGGGGATTCTCAGGGCAGGGCTGACTGTGCAACAAGAGCAGAGAATCTGCTTGGCAAGGACTCTCCAGCACCCCAGGCTGCAGTAACTGCCTTGGGATTTTGGTGTTTGGGTTCCACGGGGAATGGAAGGACTGGGACAAGGTGACCCTTAGGGTCCCAAGCCTTCATTCTGGGATCTGGGTGAAGTTGTCTCTTCACAAGTTTACAACAGCAATGTTAATTATTTCCAGCCTGCAGTCTGTAAAAGAGCAGAGGGTTTCCAGCCAGTTCTGTGTCTGTGGGCAGCAGTGGGGCTGGGCAGGGGCTGCTCCACTTTGGGATTCATTTCTGTGGGGTCCCGTCCTGGACATGGGGCTGGGGTGTGGGGAGGGATTTGGGCTGAGCCTCAGCCCTTCTCTGCAGTGTTTGGCCTGGAGGCAATGCTGGCTTCACTCACGTTTAGGGAAATGGGCTCAAAGGCAGATTTTGGGCCCATTTCTGCCTGAAATTTGCACCAAAAAAATGGCATTTTCCACTGGGCAGTAAATGGCATTTGGTCCCTAAGTAAATGGCACTTGGTCCCCATTTAGGAATGTTCCTATGGCCAGGTGTTCCCTTTAGGATCATTCTTATGGCCAGGTGTTTCCTTTAGGGCCATTTCTAGTGCCAGGTGTTTCCTTTAGGATTGTTTCCATGGCCAGGTGTTCTCTTTAGGATCGATCCTAGTGCCAAATGTTTCCTTTAGGATGTCCAGGTGTTTCCCTTAGGATCGTTGCTGGTGCCAGGTTCCATTTCCCCAGTGGCATTCCCGGGCTCTGCCGGTGGATTTTGGGACAAGCAGGGACAGAGCCCAGAGCATCGGCCCCGTCCCGAGGAGCTGAGCCCGAGGCTGCTCTCGAAGAGTCAGAGCTCCCTCTGCTTGCAGGCAATTAGCGACGGCGTTAATTGCACTGGCACGCCAAGGACAGAGCTCTGTGTGTGAGGGCTTCCAGTAAATCTGAAAAATGGAGGAAAGCTCCTCTCCTTCTCTGTGATTTCTTAGTTTATTTATTTATCTCTTAGTAATAGAAATTGTATTACTGTGAGAGACAACTATCCATCTCTATTATTACTAATAATTTTAGATATATGTGTACATATGTATACAATAATAATACAGTGGTGCAAATAATATTAAACAAATTAAAAAGCAATATATTGCTTCAGTGGATTTAAATTGGCAGGTTTAAACTCGAGTCTGGTGTGAATCCTGCTTTGCTGATATGGTGCTTAACACCAGCTCAGGGTGCTGCCCCTGATTTCCCAAGTCAGGGATTCTTTCTCCATCTCAGAGGAGAACAGGGAGACAACATGTGGGAACAACCTTGCTGCAGCAGATTGGAGCTGACTGGTGCATTACAATAATGAGAGGAGCCTTTTTGGGGTGCAATTGCACAAAGGCCGGGTGCTGTCACTGTGCTGGGTGCAGGGGCTGCTCTGCAGGGCTGTGCCAGTAAAGGGGCAGGAACTGGGCAGGATTATCATCAATGGCAGGCACAGCCATTGCCCTGGTTCAGCCAGCTCTGCAAAGGTGTTTTTGTGACAAGCACAGGTTTGTTCAGAGGGCTGGGGGTGTTTTTGTGACAAGCACAGGTTTGTTCAGAGGGCTGGGGGTGTTTTTGTGACAAGCACAGGTTTGTTCAGAGGGCTGGGACTGGGACTGCGGGGCTCTGGGAGTGCCTGCAGGGCCATTCCCTGCAAACAGCAGCCCAGGGGATGGAGGATGGAGGAGCTTGGGATGAAGGAGCTTGGGATGGAGGATCAGGTGTTCCCGGGGCTGGGGATGCTCCAGGAGAGCCCTGCACAGGGATCACAGCAGCCAGGAGCTGCAGCTTCCCCGGGGCTGGGGATGGCTGAGTTCACTTGTTCTGTAAATGTGCTGAGATGCCTGGGAGCAGGGGGTGGCACAGCTGCCATGCAGGCACAGCCCTTCAGCTCCTGCCAGGAACGGGCACAGAGGAGCTCCTGGAGGGTCACACAGGGCAGCACCTGCGGAGGAGCAGGCACAGGCTGGGGTGATGTGCTCTGGCCTTGCAGGGACTCCTCGGGGCTGGGTCCTGAAACACGGCTGCTCCAGGGGCTTTGCAGTAATTCCTTGGGGCTGGGTCCTGAAACACGGCTGCTCCAGGGACTTTGAATTAATTCCTTGGGGCTGGGTCCTGAAACACGGCTGCTCCAGGGGCTTTGAATTAATTCCTTGGGGCTGGATCCCAAAACACGGCTGCTCCAGGGGCTTTGCAGTAATTCCTTGGGGCTGGGTCCCAAAACACGGCTGCTCCAGGGGCTTTGCAGTAATTCCTTGGGGCTGGGTCCCGAAACACGGCTGCTCCAGGGGCTGCAGGAGGCTCCCAAAGGAATGCACCTGTGTGCCCAGCCACAGCCCCTCCCTGGCTGCAGAGACAGTGCTGAAATGAGGATATTGCTCTCCTCCTGCACTTCCCCACCCAGGGCTGCTCGGGGCTGGCAGCAGCTCCAGACATGCTGGTCTGTAGAACAGTTGTTTGCTGGCAGACAAAGCAGGTCCCTTGTTATGACATAAAAACCACAGCACAGATATAACAAAAAAAACCCCCACAAACACACACAAAAAACCCCAGCAAAAGTCAACAAACAGAGAAACAACCAACCAATATCAAACCCAGCAAGCAAACAAGAGCTAAAGGCAGAGACACAGAGAGAAAAGGCTCCCAGGTGTGTTGTCAGAGGAGGGGGATGCAGCCCCTCCTGCCTGTGGCTGTGGTAATTCAGATCAGCCTCATCTGCACCCTCACTGCACAGCATCAGACACTCACGGCACAGCCTTACCCCAAAGGATGCCCTTGGCACCTGGGATGCCACATTGGATCATCTGGAGGCAAACTGCTGTCCCTGGGCTGGGGCTGGGGGGCTCCTGGCAGCTTGGGGGGTGAGGACTCCGTGTGCAGTGGGGAAGGAAAGGAGCAGCAGTAAATGAGGGGAATTCCAAGAAAATTCCTCTTTGCAGGCTGAGGAAGTGAGTGCCAGGGAGTTAAAGGCATCCTTGATCCTCCAGCCATGCAGGGAGGCTGTGAAACGCTGTGAAACGCGGATGTGGGCCGGGTGTGAGCTGAATGGGAATTTCCTGGAGCAGCTGAGGCCACAGCCTGCCCTGGCACCGAGCTGAGGGACACCCGAGGGCTGGGAGGCAGCGCCTCCCTCCCCATCGCAATTCAGGTCAGGATTGAAGAAACTGCAGGAACGGGCTCAGCCCAGCACCGCGGGGTGGGAGAGCTGCTCCCACTGCAGGGGGGACAGGGGCTGCCCACAGCCTCTCCAGAGTGTGCAATGCCTGCTCACATCTGTATTTATCATGGTCATCAAACGCCCAGTTTGTACCAAACTCACCAAACCTCAGTGCGGTGCTCAGTCAGTTAACGAGGTTATAACTCATCTGCACTGAGAGATACTGAAATGGAAAGGAAAGGAAAGGAAAGGAAAGGAAAGGAAAGGAAAGGAAAGGAAATGTGAGGAAAGGAAATGTGAGGAAAGGAAAGGAAAGGAAAGGAAAGGAAAGGAAAGGAAAGGAAGCTGTGTCCTGCAGCTGTTGTTGTCCATAAGTTTTTGAATATTCAATTTGTGTGGCCACTGTGAGCAAGGGCTGGGGGATGCTCATAGGAGCAGCAGTGAACCTCCAAAACAGAACAAACTTCCCAAGCCATTCCAGTTAGAAAAGGTAGTCATACTGGTTTGGTTTAACTTGCTTTCTCCAGTCTGAAGTACTTGCAGTGTTGTTACAAACCAGTTATTTGATTTACCTGTGCCTTTTTGCCATCTGCAAAAGCTGATGTACCTCAGAGCTGTGAAGGGAAGTCTCTTGGCAATGCTGTTTAATTTCCAGCCAGGCACGGTGAGCAGGGGAGGATGCAGGGGGGTTCCCCTCTGCTGTGCTGGGCTCCAAGGCTTTCCACAGAGCCCGGGAGGGTGCAGGGGCTCCTTCCAGAACCCCATCACACGGAACCACCGAGGCCTGGAGCCAGCAAACCAGGGAATGCCCACAGTGCCAGGGGCCTTTTCTACAGCCAGGGCAGTGTCTGCCTCTCTGGGCACCCTGTGCCAGGGCCTCGCCTCCCTCACAGCAAGAATTCATCCCAAAATCCCAGCCAGACCCACTCCCATTTGAAAGTCACCCTCCTTGCATCCGCCAGTTTCTGCTTCTCTTAATGGGTGAAATGTTAATAAATATAAGTTTGTGTGAGTGATGGTGGCCACTGGTATTTGCTGCACAAGCAAAGATTCCTGGAAATATTTTTTTAAATGTCGTCAATGGACATCCCTGAGATTTCTGAGGAGAAAAAACCCCGATTTTTAGGCCGGTTTAATTGTTCTCTGAGTGGTTGTTAGTGAAGAGGTAATTGAGGCTGAGCAGGAGGAGGCTGAGCACAGAGCAGTTATTTGCCATGGTTACCCCGGCCTGAATGAAGGGACAATTATTCCGAGAGGGGCTGGAGATCCTGCTTGCTCTGCCCTCCTTCACAAGTGCTTTTCCCACTCCTTTGTGCCAGCAGCCAAAAAGGCAATTGGGTGCATTTATCCAATTTTAGAGCACGGTGTTTGTAATTAAAGAGTTTGCTGCTGGCCCGGGCTGGGGCTGAGGGGTGCCAGGAGGTGCTGGTGGCTGCCATGGAAAATCCCAGAGCTTCCCAGCCCCAGGCCTGCAGGAAGGGCTGCTGTGATCCTGTGTGCCCCATCCACCCAGGGATCCCTTAAATCCTGTACCCAGCCTGCATTCTCTTAGTGTCTGCACATGCTGGTCCCTTTCATCCAGGGATCCCCTAAATCCTGTCCCCAGTCTGCATTCTCTTAGGGGTTTGCATATGTTGGTCCCATCAATTTGGAGATCCCCTAAATCCTGTCCCCAGCCTGTATTCTCTTAGTGTCTGCACATGCTGGTCCCGTCAATTTGGGAATCCCACAAATCCTGTACCCAGCCTGCATTCTCTTTGTGGTCTGCACATGTTGGTCCCATCAGTTTGGGGATCCCCTGAATCCTGTCCCCAGCCTGTATTCTCTTAGTGTTTGCACATGTTGGTCCCATCAATGCAAGGATCCCCTAAATCCTGTACCCCACCTGTATTCTCTTTGTGCCTGCACATGTTGGTCCCATCAATGCAGGGTTCCCATAATCCTGTCCCCAGCCTGCATTCTCTTAGTGTCTGCACATGCTCACTCCCCCTCAAAGCTCTGGGTATTTTGGATGTGGGTATTTGGGAGTTTTGGCAGGGGAATGCCTGGAGGACAGACACTGCCTGGGATGAAACACCTCGACCCCAAGGAGAAGGGATGCCTGGGAATGGCTGGACTGGAGGCTCTGAGAGGGCTTTTCCATCCTGCACGATTCTGGGGTTCTGTGCTCGTTCTTGGGCTCTTTCTCAGGCTGTCCTGAGGTTTGCAGCCCCCAGCACCAGCTGCTGTGTTTGAGGTCTCCCTCTTTGTGCCCTTCCCCATGGAATCCTGCTGTCTTCTCCTGGGGGAGCAGCTCCTGCTCCTCACACCTCCAGCTCATCCTGGAATTCCTGCTCTCTTCTGCCTGCCTCTCCCTCCCTGATCCTCTGCCATTCCCAGCCCAGTGCCTGGGGCTCCTGGGAAGGGCAGAGCCAGCTCTGGTGCTCCTGGCTGTGCTGGGAGAGGCTCAGGGGATGCAATGATCCATGAAAACTCTCCTGGGGCACTTTGCCACTGAACACAGAGCCTTCAATTTGGGCAGAGGCTTCACAGGATTTACCTTCCTCTTGTCTTGCACCCGTGTTCAATAGAATGGGTTTGATCAGGGTCACTGCACAGAGAGAAATAAAAGGAGCTTATTTTTCTGAAAGAGAAAAAATTAAATTCATTGTATAGGAGCAGGTTTGGGGCAGGATTTCAAAGGAGCTGCTCCCTTTGGTGACTCCTCCTCTTCCTTCCGTGCATGTTCCAGTCAGAAACAGAGAAAAGGAAGATGAATTTGTCAAGCAAATCTGAATTATTGGGTTCTGTGTTCTCTCAGTCAACAGGAACTCGATGGTTTAATGCTGTAATTAAGTGCTGTTCTTGTCCTTTGGTTTTTCCCAAGTGCCCAGGCCATTCCTGTTACAAAACGCTTCGAGACAGAGCTGCGTAAAACATGAGAATGGGTGGTGACTTCTGCTTGGCTTTTATCTTTGAGAAGTTTTGCTTTAATATTTAACAATATTTTAATATTTAATACATGTGGAGCTGCTCCTGCAGCTCGTTCTGCCAGCCCCTCTGGTGCTGTGAGAGCAGCTGCCCAGCTAATGGCATTGTTAGCATGGTTGATGGGCTGTGCTTGGGCTCTTACTGATGGGGCTGTCTGGGAGCAGAGCAGGCAGGGCCCCAGGGGCTGCTCCTGCTTCCCAAAGTTCCTCCCCAGCCTCCCTCTGACAGAAGGTGGGAACAAAAACGGGGCTGTTCTGTCCTGGCTTATCAAAGTCACTGATAAAACATCCTCCTGGGAAACCTGGAGGGGTGTGGGGATATTTCCTGTGTGGAAAACCAGGGAATCCCAGCCTGGGCTGGGTGGGAAGGGACATTAAATACCCTCCAGTGCCACCCTGCCATGGCAGGGACACCTCCCACTGTCCCAGGTGCTCCAGCCCCAGTGTCCAGCCTGGCCTTGGGCACTGCCAGGGATCCAGGGGCAGCCACAGCAAATCTGGGAATTCTATTACAGGGCTGCCCACCCTGCCAGGAACAATTCCTGATTCCCAATATCCCATCCATCCCTGCCCTTGGGCAGTGGGATCCATTCCCCCTTGCAGGAAGGATAAGGGCTTGTTCTCCTTGTTCTCCTTGCTCTCCTTGTTCTCCTTGTTCTCCTTGTTCTCTTGTTCTCCTTGTTCTCTTGTTCCCTTTGTTCTCCTTCTTCTCCTGTTCTCCTTGTTCTCCTTCTTCTCCTTCTTCTCTTGTTCTCCTTGTTCTCTTGTTCCCTTTGTTCTCCTTCTTCTCCTTGTTCTCCTTCTTCTCTTGTTCTCCTTGTTCTCTTGTTCCCTTTGTTCTCCTTGTTCTCCTGTTCTCCTTGTTCTGCTGTTCTCCTTGTTCTCCTTGTTCTCTTGTCCTCTTTGTTCTCCTTCTTCTCTTGCTCTCCTTGCTCTCCTTGTTCTCCTGGTTCTCCTTGTTCTCCTTGTTCTCCTTGTTCTCCTGGTTCTCTTGTTCTCCTTGTTCTCTTGTTCTCTTTTTCTCCTGGTTCTCTTGTCCCTGAGTATTCCCTGAGCTGGGTTCCCCCTGTGCAGAGCTGCACATGGGGCTCTGCTGGCTCCTCCTGCCTGGGGAAAGCCCAGGCACCCCCCATAAACCAGAGTTTTACACACAATAAAGGAATTATCAGCAGTTTGTGGCCGGGTTTCTCGGGTGTTTGTGGGGTCAGGAGCTGCACCTCAGTGGCCCAAGGGCTTTTGGCTGGGGAGGAGCTGCTCTGCAGCTGCTGGGGTTTGTGGTGGCAGACTCACGGATGACAGGAATTATGCACCCCAGAAATGCATCCCCCAAGCACTCCTGGCTTCTTCCCCTGAGTTCCTGTCCTGCTCCCTTCCTCCTGCTCCGTGGCTGCAAGCTCAGGGAGCTGTGAGGGATCATTCCTCCTGAGCCAGGCTGGGGAAAAACAGCACCCCAGGATTTAGAGCACGTTCCTGGCCCTACTGCTTCGTGTGTGGTGGAGACAAAAATCTTCCATTCTGGAAGTGGCACAGCCACGAGCCATTTAAATATCATTTACTGGGAGAAACTCCAGGAGTGAGCTCCATCTGACAGTTCCAGGCTTAATTCAGTTCAAGCAGTTTAAGCCTATATTCTATTCCCCAGATATGGAAAACAGAACTAATTTCAACTGATTTCAAATAGTTTAAGCATCTATTTTAATCCCCAGGTGTGTCAAAAAGAGAAAACTACAAACAGTTGTTATTTAAAATGCAATTGAAAATAATGCTAAAATAATAATAATGATAATAATGTTCAGTCTTTGTAAGGATTATGTACATAATAGCACAATAAATCTTCAATTTTAGAGTTTGCTCCTATTTTCTGATTTAAGATTATTGATGCTTTTTTGGAATAACACATGTCTTGGGCTGACATAGACAAATGCAAGCAGAGAAGTGCACAGGAGAGCACAGAGAACATGCAAGATAATGACAATGAAAATCACAATTATTGGAGGCTCTGCTGCCCCTTCCCACTCTGGGCACAGACACAGACCAGGAGTGGCTCCTCCCCAGTGTTTCCCACTGCAGACTCCCTGTGCTTCTCCTCTCCAAAATATGAAATGGTTTTCCTCCTTGACTTGTAACAAGCCATTCTCAAATCTCCCTTACAGTCAATTAAATTCATTAATTAAAGCAGATAAAGATCAGCGAGTAAAGGCTGAGCTAATATATGCCTAATATATTGTTGTATCATGCTTTGTCAAACATACCAGTAATTGCTCGTTTAATTTATTCAGCTTTACTGATTTAAATATCTTTCTGGACGTTTCGGAGTCAGTTGTCATTTCCTTAATGTCTGCTGGTTGCATATCAAAATGTCACTTTATTATTTCAATACATTATCTATGACTTTAGTTTCCCTAAAACCTCTAATTGCTGTGACAGTGCTCACAGAAACACAGGCCTGATCTGAGAATTATCTCAGTCTTAATGTGAGCAGGCAGCTCCTCTTGCCAGGAGGGTTATTTGTGTGTCACCTTTGCATGACTGCAATGTCGTGGGGACTCTGGTCCCCTGGCAGGGCTGCACGGGGCAGGGCAGGCCTGCAGGGCTCAGGAGGGGCAGGAATTCTGCTGCCAGCTCCCCCTGAGCTGAGCTGCCCTGGCTCCCTGCGGGTGTGCAGAGAGCAGGAGCCAGGGGCTGTTGGAGGGTTGGGTGTTTGTTTGGGGATTGGTGTTTGCAGGGTTGGGTGTTTGGGGATTGGTGTTTGCAGGGTTGGGTGTTTGGGGATTGGCGTTTTCAGGGTTGGGTGTTTGTATGGAGGATTTGTGTTTGCAGGGTTGGGTGTTTGGGAATTGGTGTTTGCAGCGTTGGGTGTTTGGGGTTGGTTGTTCAGAGGATTTGTGTTTGCAGGGTTGGGTGTTTGGAGGATTGGTGTTTGCAGGGTTAGGTGTTTGGGGACTGGTGTTTGCAGGGTTGGGTGTTTGGGGATTGGCGTTTGCAGGGTTGGGTGTTTGGAGGATTGGTGTTTGCAGGGTTGGGTGTTTGGAGTTTTGGTGTTTGCAGGGTTGGGTGTTTGGGGATTGGTGTTTGCAGGGTTGGGTGTTTGGGGATTGGTGTTTGCAGGTTGGGTGTTTGGGGATTGGTGTTTGCAGGGTTGGGTGTTTGGGGATTGGTGTTTGCAGGGTTGGGTGTTTGGAGGATTGGTGTTTGCAGGGTTGGGTGTTTTGGAGTTTTGGTGTTTGCAGGGTTGGGTGTTTGGAGGATTGGTGTTTGCAGGGTTGGGTGTTTGGAGTTTTGGTGTTTGCAGGGTTGGGTGTTTGGGGTCAGGTGTTTGCACGGTTGGGTGTTTGGGGTTGGTTGTTCAGAGGATTTGTGTTTGCAGGGTTGGGTGTTTGGGGTTGGGTATTTGGAGGATTTGTGTTTGCAGGGTTGGGTGTTTGTAGGGTTGGGTGTTTCAGGGGTTGGGTGTTTGAGGGTTGGCTGTTTGAGGGTTGGGTGTTTGAGAGTTGAGTGTTTGGAGTTGGGTGTTTGGGGATTGGGTGTTTGCAGGGTTGGGTGTTTGAGGTGTTGGGTGTTTGGGATTGGGTGTTTGGAGTTGGGTGTTTGGGGTGTTGGGTATTTAGGTTTGGGTGTTTGAGGGATTGTGTAGGTTTGAATATGGGAGAGAGAAAATGAAAGTTCCCGTGAATTCTTTCAATCCTCATAAAACCTGAAAGTGAAGAGAATTGCACTGGCACTTCTGAATGGTAATGATCTGAAAAGTTTTAATTAAATATATAAAGTGGGGGGAGACCTGCCTTGTGCTGGAAGAACCAGAGAATCCCAGCCTGGTTTGGTTTGAGAGGTGCCTCAAAGCCACCCAGTGCCACCCCTGCCATGGCAGGGACACCTCCCACTGTCCCAGGTGCTCCAGCCCCAGTGTCCAACCCGGCCTTGGGCACTGCCAGGGATCCAGGGGCAGCCACAGCTGCTCTGGGAATTCTATTCCAGCCCCTGCCCACCCTGCCAGGGAACAATTCCCAATTCCCAATCTCCCACCCATCCCTGCCCTCTGGCACTGGGAGCCATTCCCTGTGTCCTGTCCCTCCATCCCTTGCAGTGGTCTCAAATGCCAGATCCCACCCCAGCCTCAGAAAACATCCACCAAAAACCCAGTCCATGACAAAAGACTTTACCTAAAATGTTAAAACAATTATTTTTGCAGGATACAAAAGAAAAAGAAGGATTAAATATTTGGTGAAATGTCAATTTCTAAAGGTCTGCATACAAATCAATGGCTGGAGCTCAGCAGTTCAGTGGAGGAGCCAGTGGTGGGCAGGCTCAGAGGGCAGCTTTAGCACAGCAGTCAATCTAAATCCCATATCCCCTCATAGGTTTACATAGAAGGATTTGATTTACAATTCCATCCAGAGGTTGTGTGTGTGTGTGTGTGTGTGTGTGTACAGATACAGAAACAGATGCACAAACTGAATTTCCTGTGTCCCTGTGTGCTCTGTCCCTGCTGCTCTGGGTGGGTATCCAGCACTGATTTTAGCCCATCAGCTCTGGGTGGGTATCCAGCACTGATTTTAGCCCATCAGCTCTGCATGGGTATCCAGCACTGATTTTAGCCCATCAGCTCTGCTGCCTGGGGTTTTGTAGAGCTCTGTGAAGCCCTCAGAATAGCTGGTAGGAGTTGTCAGGCACAGCAAAATATTCAGCAGTTGGAACTAATTAACTATTGAAGAGGGGTTTTGTTAACAGTGAATGGTGGTGCTTTATTCATGCTCGAATTTTTAAGATTTTTTTTTTCCAAGTCCCACACAAATGTAGATAAAGCAGGCACCAATAACTGTTGCAGGAACAGTTTGGACGGCTGTCAGGTGTGATGGAATGCCATATGCCCGCTCAGCTGCTCGTGTAATCCTCTCTAGCTCTCCTCAGAATTTACTGCACTGAGAAATGGCCTTGGCTTGGCTTTTGCTGGCCACAGGAGCATCTGGGACAGGAGCAGTGGTGTCAAAGGGACTGTCCCAAGAAGAAAGTATTTTTCACAAATGTTTATGACAGAAAAAGAAGAATTTAGACAATAAAAGGAGTCTGTGGTGGTGAGGGATGCACTGGAAATAAGCCCCAGCTCAGGTGATCCCCTGAGCATCAGTGCCACAAGGGAACCTACAGGAAAGGGTATTTGGGTGGATATTTCCTGTGATATATTCAGGTTCTGGACAAATCCAAGTCTTATCCAAATGGATAACATTTTGTGATGAAATCTTGGGGGAAAGTTCAGAAGGGATTACAAGTATCCAAACCCAGATTGTGCCATGGTTCCTGTGCTGGGACTCCATTAACCTCACCAGTTTCCATTTGTTCTCTGACATTTCCAAGTCACTCTAAGCTTCTGGTCAGCAGCTCTGGGCTTTTAGAGAAGGGGCCAGTGAGATCAGTGCCCTGCCTGTCCGTGCTGAGGGAAGTCTGATTGTCCCCAAGAGAGCAGAGGGGGCTGAGGGATCACACCAGGGCAGGAGCACTGCCAGGGTCCCTGCCCAGCCATTGCCAGCCCATGCTGGGGCAGCTCAGCTGGCACAGGGGCACTGAGAGCCTGGCAATGGCAGGCTGTGATGGGCAGAGCTGGCACGGGACAGTGCCTGCAGTGCTGGGCACAGGTGTGACAGTGTCTGCTGTCCTGGGCACAGGTGTGACAGTTCCTGCTGTCCTGGGCACAGGTATGACAGTTCCTGTAGTGCTGGGCACAGGTGTGACAGTTCCTGCTGTCCTGGGCACAGGTGTGACAATCCCTGCTGTTCTGGGCACAGGTGTGACAGTTCCCCCTGTCCTGGGCACAGCTGTGACAGTTCCTGCTGTCCTGGGCACAGGTGTGACAATCCCCCTGTCCTGGGCACAGGTGTGACAGTTCCCCCTGTCCTGGGCACAGATGGGACAATTCCTGCAGTGCTGGGCACAGGTGTGACAATCCCCCCTGTCCTGGGCACGGGTGTGACAGTTCCCCCTGCCGTGGGCACAGGTGTGACAGTTCCCCCTGTCCTGGGCACAGGTGTGACAGTTCCCCCCTGTCCTGGGCACAGAGCAGTCCTGCAGCCAGGGCTGAGCCACCGTGGCTTGTTTGTCACCACAGTGATGGATACCTGCCCCTTGGACCTTGGTTTCAACGTCTGGGAGGTGGATTGCCCCCAGGGTCACCCTCACCCTGAAGGTGCTCTCAGAGTATTTTATTTTTCTCCTTTACCATTGCTTGTGATAATCTGTTTCCTATTAAACCCAAGCAAACCCCCTCCACTGCCTCTTTTCCTTTGAAATTGGCAGAGAACTACCACTGGAAAAATCAGAACATTCAGACATCAGCTTGGAAGTGTGAACACTTTGTTCTCTCTGCTGCAAACACAGCATTTGTGTTATTTTTGTTCTAATTCTCACTTCACTCCTATTAAGGAGCAATTTCAGCACATTCCCTTCACGTTGGTGCCAATTTTCGTGGCATTTCAAAGAAACAACAAACAGGTGCAGACCTTGCAGGAGTCAGTGCAGTTGGCTCGTGGCTTAAATTGGTTTCATGGTGTTCTACGTATTTTTGGGATTCTGCTGGTGGATTTGGAGAGTCATCCTTCGCCCCACGGGGAGCCTGTCCTGAGCAGTGGCTGGGCTCCCACTGTGCTCAGCATCACTGCCTTTGGGCTGCTCCTGGCTGCCTGAGAGTGATTTCCTGAGGATGGGTTTGGAGTGGGCAGCCAAAGGCACTTGGCCACCTCCATCCCCTGTCAGGGATGCATTTCACCAGGAAGGCTCATTTCAGGCCAGCTGGGGCCCTTTGTCCTCTGCTCCTTTTTCTCCCTTTGAACATTCTCAGTTTCTTCCTTGGGATCATTCTCACCCTCTTTCCATGGGATTTTCCCATTGGGAAGAGATGCTTCAGTCTGGAAATGCTGGGATCAGAAGGTGTGGGCTCAGGAGATGCTGGAGTCAGGGGATGCTGGGATGAGGAGATGCTGGGATCAGGGGATGCTGGGGTCAGGAGATGCTGGGATGAGGAGATGCTGGCATCAGGGGATCTGGCATCAGGAGATGCTGGGCTCAGGAGATGCTGGGATCAGGAGATGCTGGGATCAGGAGATGCTGGGATGAGGAGATGCCTGGGATCAGGAGATGCTGGGGGTCAGGAGATGCTGGAGTCAGGGGAATGCTGGGATGAGGAGATGCTGGGCTCAGGAGCAGGACCAAACACTGCCAGGATCTGGCTGTTGTTTCCCTACTAAAGGTACTGTATAATGCAGAAATTCCCTCCACAAATCACAGCAGGATTTCTGCAGATATTCTGGGGATGTGTTTGGTTAGGCCATCCCATCCTGGCCAGATAAAACCAGATGTGAATTGGGTGGAAATCACAGAATCCCTGAGGCTGGAGAAGTCCCCCCAGTGTGTGGAGTCCAAGCTGTGGCTGATCCCCAGCTGGTCACCAGCCCAGAGAACTGAGTGCCACATCCACTGCCCTGTGCCACGTTCCTGAGTGAGGGAAGTGCAAGCCCACGGGCTGAAAGGAAAGTGCAGGCCATGGGCTGAAAGGAAAGGAAAGTGCAGCCCATGGGCTGAAAGGAAAGTGGAGTCCATGGGTTGAGAGGAAAGAGCAGGCCATGGGCTGGAAGGAAAGGAAAGAGCAGCCCATGGGTAGAAGGAAAGGAAAGTGCAGGCCATGGGTTGGAAGGAAAGTGCAGGCATGGGTTGAAGGAAAGGAAAGTGCAGCCCATGGGTTGAAGGAAAGTGCAGGCATGGGTTGAAGGAAAGGAAAGTGCAGGCCATGGGTTGAAGGAAAGAGCAGCCCATGGGTTGGAAGGAAAGTGCAGGCCATGGGTTGAGGAAGGAAAGTGCAGACCATGGGTAGAAGGAAAGGAAAGAGCAGCCCATGGGTAGAAGGAAAGGAAAGTGCAGCCTATGGGTTGAAGGAAAGTGCAGGCCATGGGTTGGAAGGAAAGTGCAGCCCATGGGTTGGAAGGAAAGGAAAGTGCAGGCCATGGGTTGAAGGAAAGAGCAGCCCATGGTTGAAGGAAAGGAAAGTGCAGCCCATGGGTTAAGGAAAGTGCAGGCCATGGGTTGAAGGAAAGAAAGTGCAGCCCAGGGTTTGAAGGAAAGTGCAGGCCATGGGTAGAAGGAAAGGCAGTCCATGGGTTGAAGGAAAGGAAAGTGCAGGCCATGGGTTGAAGGAAAGGGGCAGGTCCATGGGTTGAAGGAAAGGAAAGTGCAGGCCATGGGTTTGAAGGAAAGGGCAGCCCATGGTTGGAAGGAAAGGAAAGAGCAGCCCAGGGGTGTCAGTCTCTCAGGCACTGCCCTGAGCACGTGGAGGGTCCCAAGCACTGCCACTGCTCAGAGGCTGCTCCCAAGCCCAGGGTGGCTGTGGAGCTCCTTCCCTGGTAGTGCAAATCTGCTGGGTAACCACAGACACTAAAGTTTTGGTATTGCAGATGAAACACGTGGAAGAATTAAAGGTTTAATCCAAATATAAAGAATGGGGTTTATTTTGCCAGGCTAGTTTTCAGTATAATTGGCTAAATGGCTTTCTTCAGTGCTTCATGGGGTCAGATGCTGCATGAAGTGTTTCAAAGGGCTGATTTTTAAATTAATTCCTCTTGATGGAAAATATGCCCTTTTTTGTGTGTTGCATTAAACCAACAAGACACTGCATGAGTGTGACTGGTGGGGAGCACATTTGGGGCCACCAAGGCCACTCCTTCTGGGATTCATGGTTCTGGCATTGCAGAGGACAAAAGTGTCCCTGTGTCCCAGAGCCTGGCAGTGCAGCAGGGCTGACCTTGATGTGGGGAGTTCCTGGTGCTGCAGGGACATCACTCCACAGCTTCATCTTTATTCCCTCTTCTCAAAGGGGGCCAAATCCTTCCCTTTTGTCTTTGAAGTGCTTTTAGAGAGATCTGAGCCTAAAAAAAAGTGAAATCTCCTCCCTACAAAGGCTTCCAGTATTTGATCTCCTCATCTGATCCCTTCAGAAATGCCATTCCCACCTTGCAGAGGGGCAGCCGATGGCACGGGGGTCTCACTTTGGGGAGCAAACTTCAAAGAAGGAGAAAGGGCATGAAGAAATGAGCTTACATGGACATGCACAGCTCTTGGGAAAGCAAATACCGGTTGATTTTACACAAATCCTGCCCTCAGCCTCAAAGTGTGGAACACACAGAGGGATTGGTGGTGGAGGGCAGAAATCCATGGGATGGGGAGAGTCCAGGGCTGCAGTGAGAAGTGATGGAAATGTGAGAGCCCAGATCCTGGCAGAGGGGGTGTGGAACACGGGGGAGCTTAGAGCCAGCTGGAAAACAGAGGGAGATATTTTTTATATTCAATATTATTCTATATTAAATAGAATAGAAATATAAAAAATATAATATTATATTATATTGTGATATAATATAATATAATATTATCAATACAATAAAATAAAATATTATTTTCACATTCATTATTATATTGTGATATAAATATAAATATAATATTATCAATACCAATAAATATAAATTATATTTATATTGTGATATAATATAAATATATTATAAATACATAAAATATACTTTTTTCACAGTCAATATTATTTATATATAATATAATATAAATATCTTTATAAATACAAAAAATATATTTATATTATTGTGATATAATATGAATTAATCTTATCAATATATAAAATATAATATTATTTTTACATTCAATATTATTTATATTATAATAGAGTATAAATGTAATTTATAAATATATAAAATATAATAAAATATATATTTTTTACATTCAATATTAAGTGAGGGACTGCTGTTTCCAGGGAGGAAAGAGCACAGATAAGAGCAAGCACAGGGCAGCAGGAGGAAACCCAGGAGGAGGTGCAGCCCCAGCCCCTGGAGCTGTTTCTGTGCAGAATTTCCCTCAGCCCTGAGCTGTCCCAGCCCCTGGAGCTGTTTCTGTGGGGCTGTGCAGAATTTCCCTCAGCCCTGAGCTGTCCCAGCCCCGGCTCCTGCAGGTTTCTGTGCAGAATTTCCCTCAGCCCTGAGCTGTCCCAGCCCCTGGAGCTGTTTCTGTGCAGAATTTCCCTCAGCCCTGAGCTGTCCCAGCCCCTGGAGCTGTTTCTGTGCAGAATTTCCCTCAGCCCTGAGCTGTCCCCCCCTGGAGCTGTTTCTGTGCAGAATTTCCCTCAGCCCTGAGCTGTCCCAGCCCTGGAGCTGTTTCTGTGCAGAATTTCCCTCAGCCCTGAGCTGTCCCGCCCCGGCTCCTGGCAGCACTGGGGGCTCCATTCCCAGCCTGGAAATTCCTGAGATTGCCTTGGATCCATTTCCAGCGGGGAACATGCTCAGACCTGGCCCAGACCAGGCAATTATGCTAATGAGGGACGTGAGAAACTAATTCCAGCCATAAATAATGTATTATTGACCATAACATTTCCCTCAAGCTGCGATTTCATTCCTTCTTCCTCACTTTGCTGTCGAGGCGAATTAGCCTCGTGGAAGGGATCATCTGGGGCCTTTGGGATGCTGGGTTTGTCAGGAATGAGTCAGTGCCACCTTCCAGCAGCGTCAGGCATCATTGCAGGAGATAAAGCTCTGGACAGATGATTGTGGGAAGGGGATGGGGTCCCACAAAGCCTGCAGAGCTGCAGCCCCAGCTCTGCCCTGTCCACAGCTCCTTCCCCAGGGAGGGACCTGAGCCAGGCCCTGTCCCGTGGAATGGGCCCAGGTGTTGCCAGGGGAAATACCAGAATCACCAGGGGAAATAGCAGAATTACCAGGGGAAATAACAGAATTATCAGGGGAAATACCAGAATTACCAGGGGAAATAACAGAATTACCAGGGGAAATAATAGAATTACCAGGGGAAATAACAGAATTATCAGGGGAAATACCAGAGTTACCAGGGGAAATACCAGAATTACCAGGGGAAATACCAGAATTACCAGGGGAAATAACAGAATTATCAGGGAAATAACAGAATTATCAGGGGAAATACCAGAGTTACCAGGGGAAATACCAGATTACCAGGGGAAATACCAGAATTACCAGGGGAAATAACAGAATTACCAGGGGAAATACCAGAATTACCAGGGAATACCAGAGTTACCAGGGGAAATACCAGAATTACCAGAGGAAAACCAGAATTACCAGGGGAAATACCAGAATTACCAGGGGAAATAACGAATTACCAGGGAAATACCAGAATTACCAGGGAATGTGTGGCCAGCGCCCTGGGAACTGGAAATCGTTTGCTCTGGACCGTGTGAATGCTTCTTTTCCATGCAGGAATCCCATCTTTAATTACCCACAAAGGTTGTGCACACAGCCCACCACGGATTTGTTGGTATAAAGATGCTTTGGGGGCTGTACTGTGGTGATTTCTGTGAGGTTTCTCAGGATGGGAAATGGATGTTCCCTTCTCACTCAGCATTTGTGGATGCCCATCCGTTCCCTGCTGGAAAGGAGAGGGTCCCTGTGGTGCCCTCCCCATGGCACAGGGCAGAAGCACTGGAGGCCCCCTCGCCAGGGCAGGGCAGCTCAGTGCCCCCTTGCAGGTGCCAGGGGTGGGACAGTGGGGATGGAGGAGCAGAGATCTCTGAAACCAGGGCTGGAACTTGGGGTTCATTGCAAAGGGCTGGACAGGGCCCTGCTGGAGCTGCCAAACACAGCTGGAGCAGGAATGAGAGAGGAGAGGGGAGAGAGGGTGAGAGAGTGAGGGGGCAAAAGTGTAAGAGAATGAAGTTCCCATTACAATACAATAAATCTTCTTCTGTGTTGAATATTCTGATTCTCACTGACCAATCCAGTACAATACACAAATCCTACAGCATTTCCATACAGCCTATCAAATCACATTACCATCCTGTGTTACATTTTAAACCCTACAAACTCCTCTTTGGGCCCTTCTGCCAAGTTGTAGGGTCTGCTCTGCCCCTTGGGCCTGTCTGCAAGCAGAGGGTGTTGTTCCATCACAGGGGATCACCTTCAGCAGCCACACCATTGTTTTCCAGTTGTTCAGTACCTGAGGGATCTCACAGCTTGCTTTCATTCCAATCTCACTGACAGTTTCCATATTCTCAAAACCTTTTCCCAGACAATCACATTGATCAGGCTCTCCTGTTCCACCCTCCCCAGCACCCCCTGAGCAGGGCAGCTCGGTGCACAGGGCACAGTGGGAATGGAGCAGTGTGGTCCTCAGTTCAGGATTTAGGGGATGAACACCTCTGTGTGCAGGGTGCAGTCTCACCCCCACTCTGCTGCGGCCCTGCACAGCAGCAGGAAATCAGTCTGTGCAGTTTTGGTTGGAGGCAGTGAGTGATGTCTGGTTTGATCCCAGGATGAGGAGCAGCCTGGATGGGCAGGCAGGCTTTGTTAGTTCTGAGCTGATGAGCACCAAGCACGCCCCTGCTGCATTCTCTGGGTCTTAGGATTATATTCTGGTTTTTGCTAATAATTGTAATTGCAGGAGTGCACAGACAAAGGACTAATTACTCCAGACCATCAGGCAGACAGAAAGTGCTCAGGGCTGGGTTTGCCTTTCCAGCAGCCTGTGCAATTCCATCCCATGAAGTGCCTGCTGGACCCATCAGGGCCTGGCACCACCTCACAGAGCCCAGGGCTAGAGGGGGCTCACTCCTGGCTTAGACCCCCTGAATTCCAGAGGCTCCTGAAGCAGAAGGAGCCTTTGTTATCCCCCTGGCCAGGCTGTGCCCCCTTCTCCCAGAGAGCCAGCTCAGCTCATGGACCCCATCTCACCCTGCCTCTGCTGGCCTGTCAGTCATTAAAACCTGGGATATCCTGAGCTGGAGGGACCCCAAAGATCACCCAGCCCACCCCTGGCCCTGCCAACCCCCAAATCCCACCCTGAGCATCCCTGGCAGCATCCAAACCCTCCTGGAGCTGCTCTGGCAGCCTCAGGGCTGTGCCCATTCCCTGGGGATCTGGGCAGTGCCACTCTGGACCTTCCTGATCCCCTGGTTAAACCCACCAGCTGCTGAGCATTCCAGCAGGAGGACTGGAAGCACAAGCTCTGTGTTGGATCAGTCCAGGTTTCCTTCCTGCCGTGGTGGCTTTGAGCAGAACTCACCTGGGATCTTCAGGGACCCTCCCAGGACCAGGGTTCAGGTTTGGGTGTCACATTCCTACCCCTGAAGAACATTTCAGCTTTTCTTGGCTGCCTGAAACCTCTGCTCATGATCTGGAAAGACTTTTGCCAGTCTTTTGAAATGGTTTCTAATTCCTCCCTGCCTAACCCGTCACTAGAGGCATGGGCAGGTTAAATTGCACCAAGATAATCCCCAAAGGTGATGATAATTCACCCCAGATCTTGCAGGTCTGGCTGGGAATCAGCCTGTCGGCCCCCCAGGCTCTGAGCTCAGGGGCTGGGATCCGTGCATTTGAAATCAAAGCTTTGCAGTGCTAGAAATGTCATTCCAATCTCCTCTTTTTTGATATTTTCTTTAGGAAAGAATTCCATTCAAACAGAAATGTTCCAGAGAACAAGAATGA
Organism: Geothlypis trichas; assembly: GCA_009764595.1. NCBI lineage: Eukaryota > Metazoa > Chordata > Aves > Passeriformes > Parulidae > Geothlypis > Geothlypis trichas. The sequence goes on along the minus strand of CM019909.1, from coordinate 31,115,235 downwards.
AATGTCATCTTTTATATCTTTTAAAGGCCTATATTGTGAGCTTGTAATACAGCCAGTACAGCCCTTCAGAGGCAGAGAGTTGCTGCACACCAGAGTTTTGCCCTGGAACATTGAATATTGTCTTCCCCAAATGTCACCCTTTGTGCACTCGGGCTGGGCTGAGGCAGGAAACGTGAAAGGGCTGAATTAAAATTTCATTTGATGCTCCTGGTAATTACAATCAGGATTAATTCCTCCAGCCCAAGAGCAGGTTCTGGGCGTTCTGGGCAGTGTAAATTATTGATTTGTGCCTGGCTGAGCCACTCTGCTGCAGAGTGACCGGGGAGGAGCACTGGGGAAACAGAGCTGCAGTGCAGGGTGAGGGAGTGACAGAAAACAGACTGGGCTGGGAGGGACTCAGAGCCACCCAGAGCCACCCAGTGACACCCAGAGCCACCCAGTGACACCCCTGCCATGGCAGGGACACCTCCCACTGCCCCAGGGTGTCCCAGTGTCCAGCCTGGCCTGGGCACTGCCAGGGATCCAGGGGCAGCCACAGCTGCTCTGGGCACCCTGTGCCAGGGCCTGAGCACAGAACCACAGAATCTCTGGGTCACAGTGCAGGAGTGCCAGGGGTGGGACAGTGGGGATGGAGGAGAGCAGAGATCTCTGCAGCCAGGGCTGGAACTTGGGGTTCATTGCAAAGGGCTGGGGCAGGGCCCTGCTGGAGCTGCCAAACACAGCTGGAGCAGGGATGAGAGAGGAGAGGGGAGAGAGGGTGAGAGAGTAAAAGGGGAAGAGAGCAAAGTTCCTGTTCCAATACAATAAATCATCTTCTGTGTTGAATATTCTGATTCTCACTGACCAATCCAGTACAATACACAAATCCTACAGCATTTCCATACAACCTATAAGAATCACTACATTACCATCCTGTGTTACATTTTAAACCCTACAAACTCCTCTTTGGGCCCTTCTGCCAAGCTGGCAGGGTCTGCTCTGCCCCTTGGGCCTGTCTGCAAGCAGAGGGTGTTGTTCCATCACAGGGGATCACCTTCAGCTGCCACACCATTGTTTTCCAGTTGTGCAGTACCTGAGGGATCTCTGAGCTTGCTTTCATTTCAATCTCACTGACAGTTTCCATATTCTCAAAGCCTTTTTCCAGTCAATCACATTGATCAGGCTCTCCTGTCCCACCCTCCCCAGCACCTGCCAGGCTGGCACAGGCTGCACACCCCAGCCTGGCACACCCTCAGCACAGCAGCATCAGGAACAAGCAGGAAAGGCTCAATTTGCCCCCAGTCCTCCAGTGCAGTCACAGCTCTGGGCTGCAGCTCTTTGGGGAGCACAGGGAAAGCTGCAATATGAAACAGCCATTACAAGGGAAATTTCAATTTGCCAGGCTGGTAACAGCATTAAGCTGTAATTAAAAAGTTATTGCAAACCTCCACCAGGCTCCAATTCCATTTAATGGCTGCAGCTCTCTGTCCATCATCAGCCTGAGCCACTTCAGGGGGACACAAACCTGGATTTTACATGTTTAATGCTGGGCATAATTATCATCTGCTCATTTCCATCCCACGAGTGGAAATTATACAAAACTGGAATATTTACATTTTATGCATTGAAGTTCTGCTTCAAATCAGGAGATGACCCAACTTGTGCAGGCCTGCAAATTAATTTAAAAAAAAGTAATTATGCTGCTGAAGCCAAAAATGAAACCCACACTTGCTGAGTACCAAACCCAAATACACAGAACTTAGTGGGAGCATTTTTTATTTATTTATTCCTTATTAGCATTGCAGCAATGTTAGAAAAAAACTGTGAGAACCTTTTACATGGCAGATCTGTGAAAAGCTTTACAAAATTAAGTTATATCTGTATGTAATATAAAATCAATGGAACAGTTTAGAAAATCAGAGGAACCATTGTGAGGACAAAAAACTAATCAGAATAAAACCTTTAGTTTGAAATTAGAGAATACAGCTGGTGGGCAGGTGTTTGCATTTGTGTTTTTGTGCACCCTTTTCCTGCCCTGCCTTTCCAAGGTGCAGAACTGAAATGGGACTGGGATGGGTGGGAAGGGCAGGGGTAGGATGGTTGTGGGAGCAGGAGGTTTGCCAGGAGCAGCATTTCACATCCACATCTTCATTGTTCAGCTCAGAGTCAGCTCCTCCTGCTGGGATTGACAAATTCAGATAAAAGTTCCCAAAGGCCAACGTGCTTGAGTGGGAAATGCTCATGTGCACAGGCAGGGTTGTGCAGCTGGAGTTTTCCCTGCCCTGTTTGGGTTTTTGGTTTTGTTTTTCAGTGGTGCTGCAGAAGGGTTTGCATGCAGCTCTCCTCACCTGGGCAGGAATCCACACTGATACTCAGTTATTTTATTCCTGTATGAATTCTGAATTACAGGACAAACACTTTTGAATTCAGCACCGTTCTTTAAATGTGACAAAGCAACCCAAGCTGTAATTTTTTCCCCCAGGTGAAAACCCATCAGCACAATAACAGAGTGCAGGGTTTGGGCTGTGCTGGGGATGCTGGGATCTCTCACTGCCACCAGGAAAGATGGAAAACTTTGCAAAAATCTTCTCTTCTCTTCTCTTCTCTTCTCTTTCTCTTCTCTTCCCTCTTCTCTTCTCTTCTCTTCTCTTCCCTTTCTCTCTCTCTTCTCTCTCTCTCTCTTTCTCTTCTCTTCTCTTCTCTTTCTCCTTCTCTTCTCTTCTCTTCTCTTCTCTCTTCTCTTCCTCTTTCTTCTCTTCTCTTCTCTTCCTCTTCTCTTCTCTTCTCTTCTCTTCTCTTCCTCCCTTCCCTTCCCTTCCCTTCCCTTCCCTCTCTCTCATTCTTTATTAAGAAGCAGACAGGGCATTTATTGTTGCCACAACAAGAACCCCAAAGGGCAGCCCAGGAGTTGTTCCTGCCTGGGATAAGTGGAAATGTGTTTTTAGTGCCCAGCTGCTGGGGTGATGCTGCTGTGGCCCTGCAGGGAGCTCTGCTGCTCCTGCCAGGGGGCACGGGGAGTTCAGCCCCTTCTGCCAAGGAACAAACAGGAGAGGGGAGAGGGGAGAGGCCAAACAGGAGAGGGGAGAGGCCCCAGCAGGGCCAGGGGAGCTGAGCCTGGAGAATTCCCCCTTGGGAAGGGCTGGGATGGAAATGCCCATGGCTGTGGCACTGGGGACACGGGGCACTGCTGGCCTTGGCAGTGCCAGGGCTCCATGGGCTCGGTGGGGTTTGCCAGCCTGGGCCATTCTGGGGTTTAGCTGAAGTCTTTAACAGCCAGCAAAGGTTTCATTCCCCAGGTGCTGGCGTTGTCCAAGCTGGTATTTCCAGGATTCTTTGTGATGCCCAAGCATCCAGTACAACCCCTCTGGAGCTCAGGGAGGGTTTCCTGTGCCTTGGTGGTGACCCCTGGCTGTGCCAGGGCTCAGGTGTCCCATCCTGCCCATCCCTGCCCATCCCAGCTCTGGAAATGAATTTCCCAGATAACAGGGAGCAGAGAGGTGCTGCTGCTGCTGCCGTGGGTTTGTCAATAGTCCCCATCCACGCTTTGTGTTTAATAGGCTTTGATGGACTTTTTCTTCCATTAATTTGTCTAATTGCCTTTCAAATCCATTTTAGCGTCTGGCTCCCACGGCATCCTGTGGTAATGAGTTCCCACTTTAATTATGCACTATGTGAAAAATTACTTTCTTTCTTTGTTTTGCACCCACTCTCTAATTATTTTCTGACGCCTTTGTTCCTGCGTTTGAGAAACAACAATAATGTTGGCCACTTCACACTTGTGCTGCCACCGTGGGTTTTCTCTGCTGCTCCTCCTGCCTCTCCTCCCTGACTGAGCTGGGTTCAGCATTCCTCATCAGAACCTGCTCTCCCTGGGCTGGGAGATGTGGCACAGGTGCCCAGAGCAGCTGGGGCTGCCCCTGGATCCCTGGCAGTGCCCAAGGCCAGGCTGGAGCACCTGGGACAGTGGAGGTGTCCTGCCATGGCAGGCTGCACTGGGTGGGATTCAAGGTCCTTCCAGCCCAAACCTGAGTGGGATCCTGGGATCCCATCACTCCACCATTCTCATCACATTCTCCATACCTTCTATAGGTCCCTGACCCTTTTTTGAGGCAGGATGCCAGA